>JAQPZY010001254.1:0-600000 GCA_029931535.1 Margaritifera margaritifera | reverse complement strand
AATTATATATTGAATACTTCACTATTTTATAAGATACAATGGAACAATTTCAGTTTAAAAATATCTGGCAGTTCATCTACAGATTTAAACTCTTTGTCCCAGCAACATTAGTTGAGACAACTTGCTTTTGAAGAATTGACTGATCACTACTATATCACAAACTTGTTTGACTACATATTAAAAATTCCTATATCAAAGAATACAGTTAAATCTGTTTAGATTACCATATATATTTGTGTATAAGTTGGATCCAACTGCAAACTGCATTGACCCAGATTTGCCATCTCATAAAGCACCAGCAGATCTGGATCTATGCAGTTTGTAGGAGTAATCAGTAAAAAGAACAACAAAGATCCTGATCTGCCAGTGCATTATGTGATGGCAGATCAGGGTCGATGTTGTTTGCAGTTGGACCCAACTTATAAGCAAATATGGTACTCACTAATTGTGCCCATTCCTAATTATTTTGTACAAATGAAAACTTATCCCCTGAAATTACAACACATTCATCTTCAGTCTGAACAATGGTCACAATGGGGAAGTTTTAATGCAAGTCTGGAGCAAAATATTAAACCATTCAAAGCACGTGTCTTTCAATGTGAAACAAAACCTTCATTTCAACATTTAAACCCATATGAACAGGAAAAAAGGGAGACATGTCACACTTTTTACCTGAAACATTAAATGCAATGCTGGAAAGACTATCGATTCTGTTATAGGCCTTATGCAATCATGCTTGCAAACAAATGACACCACAGTGCCTCCATCCTGGTAGGCAAAAGCATCATGAGCTGATTACAGCAGTGATAAATAATGCAAAGAAATGTTACAATTTATGAAAATTTTTAATCAACAATACCGAAATTTTTACCAAAAAAAACCCAGATTCAATATGTCCATCAATTAAAAACAATATAAATCTACTGGTTTTTGACAAATGAAAGTAATTATCTCTGGTAATTGATTATACATTCATTAGCTGCATTTATGTATCATCATCACATGACCTCTTATGCCTGAATCAGTCATTTACATCTGAACTATGAGCATGAAATTTCTATTAAAAATTTCTTGAAATAATCTTTTTGACGCAAACTAGCAGAAACTAATGAGGTCTGTTGCACTCTTCTGTACATCTAAGTCATATGTCCCATTCCAACCTAAAACTGATCATTGATGGAATCCTAGATACAGTACAAATTTTCTGTTAAGACTAGATATAACTGATTACTGCATGACTGACAATAGAAAAAGTAAGGAAAATAAAATTTGGCCCCTTAGTCTCTTCTTCTTACTAATTACATGTACATACTAGCTTTGGAATATTCATTTACTATGAATTTTCTGCTAAAAAATATATAATGAAAGAGAACTACCCTGACCAAACACAACTATCCCACTGTTCATACCACAAGGGTTTGCTGGATCCAAAATATATCAAACTCTATTTTGCTTTACTGAACATTCAACCCAAATTGTAAATTTTGAACAAACAACTATGATCTTAGTCAAGTTGCAACAGTATTTTGACAAATATTACAATAAACTGTCTCATTTCTGGAAATCAATATATGACAACAATACTAGAGCTAGGATGAACTAGTGAGCACACATGACTATAAAGTTCTTATGAAATCAGATTAAGTTTTGAGTTTACTCCCAGTCTGAAGAAAGTAAAAATGCGGAATTTACAATGTGAGAAGATCTAAACAATTTGCTGTAAAAGTTGCCCAAAAAATATTTTTGAGCTGTTTAGCATGAACATGATACAAAAGTAAATTCCAAATAATCATATGCAAGTAGTTGTATTAAAATGGTACAAAGTGCCAATTTTTGTTTTCTACACAATGTCATATGCTCTTGTAGAAACAATTACTGTAAATCATACAATACTGAATTATTAAATTTGTGTCATTTCAATATATTCAGCATATTTGTGACACAAAGTTTATATGATTTGTTCATTGACAATAAACATACTACATAAATATGTTGTTACTGACTAAAAGTTTCGACAATTTAATTGGCTAATTTTGCACAGATTTTATGCTCGCAAAGATCTCTATGATTTACAGTAATCACTTCCAATAGTGACCTACACATAAAGTTTGCGATTTTCAATTATCACATTAAATGAATACCTGGCACTCCAAAATGCTGTGGCTGCTGATTGCTAGAACCATACAAAGCCAAAATAGAGTCTTTGGCAGACTTGGGCTGTTTGGCTGTGGTACTGTTTGTATCATCAAACAGGCTAGCCTCTATACTTCCATTCTGAAACAAAACAACAAATCATTCAGTTCGGCATCGCAAATGCTATCTACATCTGTAGCTCAGTGAATTTTCATATAAGCATCTCAAAAGGTAGATAAACTTACAGAATTTGTTTTGCTCTGGAATGTTTTCAACACCATTTGTATCGACATACAGAGCAACACCACTCATTCGATACATGCTGAAAAAAGTGACATGTGTACATGTAATCCGCCATGTTGGTCTTGGAGTTATGGAAAAGTCCATTTTCCATACGACTGAGCAGATATGGGAGTCGTCATGTGCCACAGGTAAACAAACATCATCTGCATGATCTAGTTTTCTTTAAACTGTTTCAAATGTTTACTTAATACATGTTTATGATATGATTTGTCTAATGAATAAATGATGTTTGTTTACCTGTGGCACGCTACAGCTCCCATAACTGCTCAGTCCTGTATCAAAAATGGACTCTCCTGTAACTCAAGGACCAACATAGTGTATTACATGTAAACAGACCACTATTTTTCAGCATTTATAGAATAAGATGCATCATTTAATTAATATTTTTTCACAACCAATTCCCTGCATTGTAAATAATGATTCAGTTTGTATGTGAATGAGCACATATGTATGTATGCTGCATGACAATATATGAACATATCCATCTGAAATGACAGAACTTAACGTGATGTTAAGTCAGTTTTTATAATTCCTTAATTCTGAACACATTTAACACAACATGGTACTATCAACAAGATACATATGATATTATAGTGATAATTGGTCAATAAAACAGTGGCATTCATCTTGGGACTATTTCATGGAAAAGTTATTAAATGATTGTGAATACCCTTTATTTTCTTCTGAATCACCAAAAACAATGTTAAACTAACATGACTAACCACCCCAAAGCCACCAAGGTGGACTTGACAGAAATGTGTTCACTGAACTTGTATGCCCCACCAGGGTGCCTAAAGACTGATGAAAATGCAAAATATAACCAGATGAAAGAACAGAGAGATTGATGCAGGTAACACTATATGTTCTACCACTGTCATGGTGGGACATAACTATAGGGATATTTTTATTTGCAAGCCACTCTAATACTTTTTGTCACTATCACAAGAAACATCATTTGCTGACATGTTTCCTTGAGGTTTTTTTTTCTATTGTACCATAATGCATTTCAGTAGAGAAGTATCAAGTCCTACTAGGTATATATTGGTTTACATAATATTTATTCCAACAAAAGCACAAGATATAATATACAAAGAAAATTAACATTTATGCAATAAGAAGCTTCAGGGGGCATAACACAAACTAGAGCCAGTAGTGATAGGTGCATCGCAAAGGGTTCTGCTCTACAATTCACAAAGCAGGGCCTTAAATACAAGAACTCTAGTTTGAAAAACCAAAGTTTGGAGATGGGAAAACAGGGGCTATAACTCTTTTAAATGATGATGTGGAATGCTGGAAATCCAATTCATTCAATGTCTCATCAATACATCAATATAAAGGTGCACAATAACTTGAGCTGAAATGCAATATGTCTAAGTAATGTTATGCTGTGGAAAGCAAAGTTAGGTGAACAAGTAATTAGGGGCCATAATTCTTTTCAATGATATTGTGGAACACTTGAAATTAAACTAATTCTAAGTCTCATCAATATAAAGCTGCATGCCAGATTTGATTGAAATGCAACAAAGCTTAGTAAAGTTCTGCTGTGGAAACCAAATTCAGGAAAATGGCAATCTGGGATGTGTAAGGGTTGTAGAGTTATAGTGGTCACAAGAAGGTGATTACTATATGGCTCCCACATCTTGAGGTGGGGCCCCAATTAATATATACACTCAAATGCAGAAGAAACAAGGCTTCTGCAGAACACTATGGCTTGCTTCCACACAGTGCTAATAAACTTACCTAAAGACTGTCAAAAAACTTAAAATATTTAAATTGTTCACCAAAAGGACAATGTCACTGATGTAAAAAAAAAGTTATACTTATGCCTAATTCCCTGCTGATCTATGTAAGACAACACTCATTTGATCATCTAAACAAGAGGTCCAGGTGGGTCTGAGATCGCTCATTTGATTGGCATCTGCCTAGTAGCCAAATGCAAAAGCAGTTGGTCAAGAAATCTGGGTCAGTAAGATGCTTTCTGTTTAAGTTTCTTCCAATGCTGTTGATTGTGTATGAAAACAACTGTTTTAAGGTTTCTTTAGGTTTGTATCTTAATCCATATTTGATGGTACATCAGAATCATTTGTCCAATATTGAAAGGCCCTTATGCCTGGATGCTTTGTGTAAAAATTTGTCAAATTCTGTGCAGTATTTTTGTTTAGATAAAACTGGGTACATGATTTTCTACTTTTAGTAATGGCAGCCACATTTAATGGCAGATGAGCATCATTTGCAAAGCTAGGACACACTGTGTCAATTTTGATCAATATCTGTTCAGCAGACTTGTAGAAGTTGTTTAAGGTTTTTCCATTTTTAGTAATGGCAGCCATATTTGATGGCAGATTGGCATCATTTGTACCAACTTAAAAGCCCTTCATGCCAGAATGCTTTCTGTACAATCTGGTTCAATTCTGTTGAGTGGATTTAGTTCTTTAAAAAATATTTCATTTTCAGTAATGGTAGCCATATTAGATGGCAGACTAGCATCATCTGAACAGACTTAAAAGCCCTTGATGAACTTTATGCCAAAATGTTTTCTGTACAATTTGGTCAAATTCTGTTGAGTAGATTTTGAGAAGAATTCATTTAGTAAAGGCAACCGTATCTGATGGTAAATCAGCATCATTTGTATAAATTTTAAAGTGCCTACTACCAGAATGCTGTCAAATTTGGTCAATTTCTGCTGAGCAGTTAATGAGAATTCATTTAAAGGTTTTTCATTTTTAGTAATGGTAACCATGTTCAATGGCAGAGCAGCATCATTTGTACAAATTCAAAAGACCTTCATGCCAGGATGCTTTTCATCAAGTTTGGTCAAATTCTGTTGACCAGTTTTTGAGAAGAAGCTGTTTAAAGGTTTTTCAATTTTGAGTAATGGTGGCCATATCTGATAGTGGATCAGTATCATTAAAAAAATTTAAAAGAGCTTCACGCCAAAATGCTTTCATACAAATCTGGTCAAATTATGTTGAACATTGTTTTTTTTAAAAGTTGTAAGCAGCTACTGTGAATGGATGACACATGACAGACAACACACAACAGATGAAGGATCATACCATAAAGTAAGTTTAAATGAAAGGAAGTAATTTAACCTTGCTAATGGCACACTACCTGCTGTAACTGAGGTGCAGACTGGCTCCTAGAGGTTAATGTGGATGAACTAGGTGCTGAAGGACCCATAAATTCGTTGAGATCTAGAAGGTTTCCTGGTAAGCTAGGCTGTATTACTGGAATAGTAGACTCTGAAAAACATGAAGAAGAAAATTATAAAGAACTGGAATTGTACAAGTTACAAATAAATGGCATAAAAAAACCTATTACAAAAAGGAACTATAAAAACCATTTTACTGCATAAAACAGCACTAAACTAATTGAAATTTTCTAAGGTTTTTTTATCACACAGATTGCAAAACAAAATTATTTTTAAACTAAAAATCTTCATGACAATGACAATGTACTCAGCAGTTTTTGCACAAATTAAGTGACCAAACTAATCCAACCACAATAACTTACTGTATATTACATGAATTGTTTCATTAAGGGGAATCAATACCTATCATAAGAAGCTGACCATGGCCTGCATGTTGAGTCCACCATAAGCTTCGATAATGAGTGTAAAAGAGTTGAGGTTACTCTGAACATCTGTTCCAAATGGATGTATGTACTACTACATACATACTGATGGACATCCATGCAGATGCCAAATTGGTTGCTATGTCAATTTCGGCCAAGGCAGGCTAAACAAAACTTACGGAAATATCAACCAAAGGCATTTTTTTTCAAACAGACCATAAGATAATTAACAGAAACAAAGATTCTAAAATGGCTCTTGCTGGGCTAAATTTCTTACAAACAATTTTTGTAAATTTTCCCTAATAAAAAGGCAAAATACTAACTTCAAAGACATGATTATCACTTTGAAAATCAAACAAAATAATAAGGTATGCACCACTTATTAAGCAATAACAGTAGCTAGGAATAGACCCCTTATAGTATGTTTCAACAAACACGTGAGTGATAAGTAACATTTAATGAATAAAGATTGAATTTACCGTTGTTTATGTTCATTATCAGTGCAGCAGCAGTGATTGTGACACTACTTTGATGCATTAGAACTGATTGAATATCACAAACTTAAATTTGAGGGGAATCATTTATGCAATCAGGTGTGCTCTAGAAAGCACTGAATATTCAACAGTAGTTATTACTTTTATTTTTTTATGTCAAATTTGTAAAAGAACAGAGTTTAGATGATGCCACAAAATTAGATCTGAAGTACTAGGATTGTAATTACTGTGCTGAAACTTTTCTAAGTTAATAACTTTCTATACGAGTCATAAGTCGAAATTAAATTTTTTTAGTTTCCTGGCAAAATTTAAGTACTCAGATTTTTTGTTTTGTGTTGTGATATAGCCTCTCCATAATCAATGGCTGTTTGCTGCCACTGACACATTCTTTATTGTTTACGTTCAATATAGTAGACCATATCGGCTTTTCTATACAAACAGTTCTGATTCTGGACAACTCTTACAAGACAACATATCAATGGAGCCTAATTAATGCAGGTCATTTTGGTAATCATCCCTAATGGGAATGTACTAAAAACACATAACAATTATTTGTCAGTATAAATCCCCTTAATACTTTCACAAGGGTCATTTCAAGTGCCAAGTGATAATATGACCATTCAGACATATCTATCATAGTGTTTCCTGTATTCTGATTTCAAACGATATAATCTCTCCATGGACAAATGCTATGGCAGAAACTACATTTACTTAAGTGGTTACACGAGTTAATTAGGACCATATCAACACAAAAGACTTGCATTTTGCTGTGAATTCACTATTTTATGTTGGATATCGATTTTTGTCAATTTTGTGGTTGCTGCAAACCATGAAATTAAAGACCAATAGACAAGAGGACCCCCTTTCCCAATCAAAGAATATAAGTCCTAATAAAAACGTAACTTTTCACAACACCATAAGTGATCACCACAAAAAATAAAAGAATTCAGTCTTTGCAATGTAATGAACACTGCTTCTGACAAAACTGTAAAGTTCTATACCTATCATAGCCATCAACCATAATTCATGTATTTACAAGGATTTGCTTGGTCTGAGGCCAACAAAATATATGACCATTTGCCAAACTGGTCAAATGGAAATTTCAGTATTTTTCAATGCCTAATCTATATTACCAAGAGTAGCATAAACAGCACATTGTATTCCCATTATTGACTTATTAGACTTACCATGACTGTGACCTATGACCTTTTCACCCCAGAATCTCTCAAGGTTTCTTTATTACCCTAAATGCAAGCCATCCACAAAGTCTGATCAAGTAACTTATTCTAAGAACAAAGTGTATTCTCCAAAATCCACATTTTTTAAGCTACAATGACCTTGACCTTAAAACCCAAAACAACAGGCCTCTGATATACCTTAAGTACAAACCCCCAATACACTTTGGTCAAGGTATGTGGTCTAGAACTAAAGTTATTATGCAAAAACCATTTTTCTTCTTTCAGTTACAGTGTCTCTGACCTTTGATCTTTTATATCCCCCCCCCCCATAGGGTTCTTCCTTATCCCAAGTGCAAGCTATCCACACAGTTTGGTAACTGTATATGATGTAGAACTTGAATTATTGCGCAGAAACCTTCTCTTATTCAATCACAGTGACCTTCATCTTTTACCTTTTGACCTCCAAAGGAATAAGTTTCTTCCTTAACCCAAATGCAAGCCAATAACCAAGTTTTGTCCAGGTATGTGATTTAGAATTAATATTATGTGAAGAATTCATTTTTCTTCTTTCAGCCAGTGACCATGACCTTTGACCTTCTGATCCGCCAACTGATATGATTCTTCCATACCCCAAGTGCAGGCCATTAACAAAGTTTAGCAAATGTTAATGATGGAGAACTCAAGTTCTTGTGCAGGAACCATTTTGCCTCTTTCAGTCACAGTGAAACTGACCTTTGACCTTCTGTCCAAAAAATTGATTGGGTTCTTCTTTACTGCATGTGCAAGCCTTCCACAAAGTTTGGTAACTATAGATGGTGGACAATTCAAGTTAATATAGGGAAACCATTTTTGTTTTTCAGTCACAGTAACTCTGATAGTTGAGCTTTTGAGCCTGAAATCAATAGGGTTTTTCCTTGCCGCAAGTGCATGCCATCCACAAAGTTTGGTAACTGTAGCTGGAGAACAACTCTAGTTACTATGATGAAACCAATTTGGTAACAGACAGAGAGATGGATGCACAGACAATATTATAACATAATATGCTCTGCCTTACGGCAGGAGTATACACATTTTATTTTTAAGCACCAAACAGTTTCACAAACTAGCGCACATAAAAGAAATAGTTGATTTAAAGTCTCATTACTCCCTAAAATGAGGGGAAAATTTCTGTTACTGTAAAAGTAACTCTAAATATGATCTGTAACATTAAAGAAGTTATGCATAACTATTTTTAAATGAAATTAGTCAATTTTACCTGTCACCAAGCATGCATGAGAAATCTTTTCTAAAAGAGTTCCTTGAAAATACTGCACATCTTCCACTTTATAAGAATATCCATTTATGCTAAGCTTTCTATTACAATCAATTTTTTCCAACAATCTATCTATCCAAGAGTAATATTTTTAAGCAATTATATTCTGACTGTCAACACAGGCATTCAGTCTGGAAAATAAGCAGTAACCAACATGCAACAGAATCAAGAGCTTATGAAGAGATTAAAGGTATTCATGAAGTCCAAAATGTGCCTGATATTGCTCACCTGGGTAGCTGACATATGTTAGCTTGTGAATGCAAATTCACACACATACTGATACTGTTGTGGGCAAAGAAAAGCTTGGAGAACATAGCTGCTACACTGATGGTGTGATTTACCTTCCTTCCTAGACCATATATATAAAATCACTTTCTCTGCATAAAAAGGGCAAGTCGTCAACATAACCAGCATTGTCCCTTTATCCCTCCCAGGACCAGGCGACTTGGCCCTAATTTATAATTAAGAAACTGTTCATAGCACCACACTTAAAGTATATACATTTACTTGGCAAGTATAGGATTACTTTCTCTACATAAAAAGGACAAGTTATGTATACAACCAGCATTCTCCTCGGGATTTTTCCCAGTCCCTCACGACATGGCTCTAATTCATAACCTAGAAATTGTTCATAGCAACACCCTTAATCTGTGCAGACAGCATGGATCCATGGATCTGTCCTTACCCCCCCCCCCGAGACCGTCCACCTGGATTTGTTATAGTTTTAGTAATAGCAGCCGTGTCTGATTGTGGATCAATATCATTTGAAGAAACTGGAAAGATCTTCATGCCACAATGTTTTTGAATCAAATTTAGTCAATTTCATTTCAGTTTTTTTTTAAAGAAGTTATTGAAATGAATGGTTTTTCTATTTTTTGTAATGGTGACTATATTTGACGGTGGTTGAGCATCATCTGAACAGATCTGAAAGAGCTTCATGCAGCATGCTTTCTTTCAAATTTGGTCAAATTCTGTTGAGTGGTTTTTGAGAAAAAGTTGTAAATAGCAATTGTAAACAGACAATGGACGATGAATGATGGATGGAGGACCTTACCACAAGCTCACCTAACCTGGCCTTATGACCAGGCAAGCTAAAAATAAAGTTCTACCACCACATACATATACCATAACCAATACCTTGTATGGATGTTATAAGACAGATGCAAACAGAAGAGACTGAAACCCTAGATTTATGAAACTTCTCAAATTTCCTTGTAAAACTAAGGCTTTCTAGGTACCCATCCCCTACCACATTATCTCACCTATAAAAGTACAAAAAACACAGGGATAACTCCCTTAGTTCTGGCATCAGACCTCATAATAACACATATTATACTGTACATTAATCTTTTATGACAAAGTATTTATAGTTCTATCCTGGGCCAAAGCAAAGAATATAACTGATTCTATTTTGTTTCCAAACAACTCTAGTTTCAACAAAGCTAACTAATATACTGTCATGATAGTTGATGGAAGTATCTGGCCTCTGCTGTCTGCATGTGAATCCCCTTTTCCACATCCTGACATTTAAATCTGAACTATACTTACGGAAATACATCTCTTCAAAAAATAGATAAAAGTTACAATTAAAAATATTGGGACACATTAACTTAACTAGACATTTAATAGCTCTACCGTATTTACGGCATGTTTTCGGACGGAAAAAAATAATTACTTTAATTTTGTGTCCGAAAACAAACAGTGGAAAATACATTTTGCGCCCTCCCCCTTCCCCCCCCCCACCCCAGTCATAACGAGGTTACCGTTAGCTCATATCACGATGTGCAGCCATGAAGTAAAACAAGTAATTTTTCTAACACTGAACAAAAAACCGGCATTACTTGCCTATTATTTGTCTATCTGATACATGTCCGTCCACCAGAAAACACAGCCCTACATGTATTAGAGCCACGATTGTATGTGTATTTTCCAAAAGAACCGCCATATTAGTAATCGCCTAATCCACTGTTTAACCCTCGGCTAATCAGTGATCATTAAAATCTACCTTACAAACGCATGCGAGCTTTATTTCTGTGTAATTAAGATATGAAAACAAAGTAAATTAAAAGATTTAGGAATTATGGTTCTGAAGGAATTTGACAGAAACATTTTAGTATCGAGAGTAGAAATACATCTATGATGGCTAGTCTTAAAGTAACAAGAGTGAGAGGCTCCGGCTCCGCAATTGTTTGTGTTGTACGCACGTGTAGGAAGGGTAAATAACAAGCAAGTTGCAATATACGAGTCAGCGTGATTAATATGTTGATATTCTAAAATAAAGGTGATCTATTTCATGTTCTCTTCTGTTCTTTTTTTTTTTTTTTTTTCATCTTAATCTAGCCGCGGGTAGCTTCAAAGGAGCAGAGCTTGCCGACTCAAAACAATCGGCTTGTCAAAGATTGTTTTGATGCGTGTCGGAGATTTCAAGGTGTTTGGGTGATAATTTTTAATAATATAACTTGTGGGATTTCTTTGACAGGTGTGTTTGGAAATAAAAGGCAGCCATCTGGATTTCGTTAAAAGCGCACTCGATGTACCGGAAATTTAGCACCCACAATCAATGTTTATCGTCTGCAAAGAGGTTTATTACCTGTAGAACAATAACTATGTTTAATCCATGGTACATAATGCCTCAGGGATAATGGGTTTGTTTCGTTGCACGATGCCAATGAATTCACGAATCCACACCGACTCTCTGATGTATTGTTTAATGAGATAAAGCAGGGGTCACGGTTTCTAATCAAAATCATAACTGTCACACCTGCTTGAAGTGGTTTCGGGTGTAACGATGTCTACACTGACAACCAATCATATTTTTGTTAGCCGAATCAAGCTTGTAAAAAAAGAAACAATGATAAATAATTATCCAATACATTTTGATAACCAGTCACCCATGGAAAAATTACATGATAAAGTATAAATAGGATACCCACCACTATCAAAAGTTATTTAAGTTCATATACTGGATAACTGTCGTTGTGAAACATAATATTGTTAGTACTGGTAATAATTTTGATGGATAAGTTTATCGTGCGTTATGCAACAAGCGAGGAGGCACTGCCGAGTTTGTGGAGGGACTCTCCCTTGCCAAAATCGTCTCCAAAGAGGCCAGTAGGCCATCCACAGAAGCGACCTCGAAGTAATGACTGAAGATACATCACAAAAAGAACCACCCACTGGCAAACACACTGAGAATTTTACTTGAAAATGACGCAGCAGATATTCTTAGATTTGTGTCCGAAAACATAAGTTATAGAAAAAAAACTATAGTCAAGCGATGTCCGAAAATTACAAGGCATTTAAATATTATTTTCTCCCAAAAATATGGTGTCCGAAAACAAACCGTGTCCGAAAATATGCCGTGAATACGGTATTTGTGATTTAAGCAATGAAAGATGACTAGACATTGGTAACCAATATTACATGCAAAAAAAAAAAAAAAAAAAAACAAACTCCTAAGAAAATTGCTTGTATCAGGTCAATGTAATCAATTTCATTATCAGTGATCACCTGCCTGAAAGACTAAGATCAGTACAATCATTTTCATGCTAAAGAATGGATAATGACCCAAAAGAAAGTCACTATGTATGGATTTATTAATTAAAAATAACAAATAGAACATATCATGGTGTTCCAATAAATCAAGTTGGTCCAGCATTGATCACTGCAAGTGAAATGAGAAAATAATAAATTATAATTTCTGTGACTAATTTTGGCTGAAATTCAGTCCCATTCCCACTGATAAGGACTATAAGCTGTTTGAAAGTAGAATTTAAACATAAATAAACATATCAGGGAATAATTGTTTTTATTTAGAACCCTTTAGAAACAGGATCCATTAACAACTCCACACGGACTCTTGAAAAATCGCTGGTTCTGGCAACATGCCTTATGGACAAATAAATTTATGAATTGTTAATATTGAAGTATTTTTAACCAATTCCCAACAACAGCTTCTAGACAAAGTCTGGGTGACTTACCTAGACCTATTAAATCTACCATATTTGAACCTTCTGGCTTGGTAGATGGCAACTTTGCTTCCGTGACTTTAGGTGGACTAGAAGTAACAGGTTTGTTTTCAGCTTTGCTGTGTGAAGGAGTAGTGACTACTGGGGCCTGTAAATAATAATAATAATAATAATAATAATAATAATAAAAATAATAAGTATAACAATGATGATGCCACTTAATAAAAACAACCATTATTGGGACAAAAGAATTTGACCTATTTCCAGGGAATCAATACTGTCAAACCATAAACATTTCATCAGAAATTAAGTCTGGCAATGACCATCAAGTAGAAATGACATCAAGCAATACAAATTAATAATGCTAGACAGGTCTGGATATTATTTACTGTATATATCAAAAACTGTAAATGTAAACAAGTAAAGCTAAAATCATTTGGAAATTATTACTTTTGTATTCCTCTAGAAGCTAAAATGTAGCATACTTCTATAGAAAAATTCCATTACATAATAGAGTACATCTTTACCCGACCAAAACTCCTATATGAAGTGAAGTCCAAAATTAAACTGGGAAAATGGAACAGAATTGTCAATTTAAAATTGCTATACATTGGTATGTATTTCAAAGCATGTCCATAGTTCTTTGCAGAAATCAGAACAATAATTGGCTTGTGCCCATATTTAAAAGTTACTTAATAGTGCTACCAGTATCATGCCACACAAAAAGAACTACACCAGACGAGAGATAATTAGCTGAGTGATTTACATTATGGATTGGAAGAACACATGACACATGTCGCTGGGCAGGCATTTTCAATATGAAACTAGCAGTAAATTCTGACCAGAATTCAAAACTCTAGATTGACCAGAATATAAAAAATTGTTATCCGACAAAAATAAAGATGAAACCAGAAATATTTTCTTGGAACACATACGCCCCACCACAACACCTGAAAAGACCTAAACACAAAACTTAACCAAGGTGTGAAGAATAGACAAGGGTCACACTACATATGCCCTTACCACTGTTGTGGTCAGGCAGACAATTTCAGGACCAAATAAAATTAATGGTTTTGGACGAAAACCGGTTCTGTCAAGACTTTGTTTTTCAAGTTCCACTGTAATAACACTACTACTAATATATAAAAACAATACTAACAGCACTGTATATACTAACGTATAAGCCAATACCAAGTGCAAACTGCATAGACCCAGATCTGCCATCGCATAATGCACCAGCAGATCTGGGTCAATGCAGTTTATAAGGACTAATCAGTAGAACAAACAACATAGATCCTGATCTGCCAGCACATTATGCGACAGCAGATCAGGGTCTATGTTGTTTGCATATGGACCTGGTTTTATATGTGAGTATATACGGTAGTAACATCATCCAGAGCAACTCTGATGCTTTAACATTGCAAATCCCTTCACTTTTATTACATACTGCCTTATTTGAAACAGTATCATATTACCCTTTAATCACCAATACATCATCCATCCACCCCCTTCCTTGGCAGTGACCCATAAAGGTCATAACCAAATATTATTATGTGAATTCCTTCTATGAATGCATAAAGTTTGGTTTAAAAAAATTGAAAATATTACTTCCAGTTGAAATTTCTGTAGATGAATGTCTGTTGAACACCTCCTTGGGACTCTAAGGGAGACCCAAAGATTTAACCATTCATACCACATAATGAACCAAGTTTGGTGAAGTTCCACACATCAGTTTACTATGGATTTCGACATCAGTTTACTATGGATTTCGACATCAGTTTACTATGGATTTTGACATCAGTTTACTATGGATTTCGACATCAGTTTACTATGGATTTCGACATCAGTTTACTATGGATTTCGACTGCATCATCCAACTGACTCAGCTGCCACTCAGCGTTATGAACTATGACCTATGATGTTCTTCACTGCTAGCTGGTAACTAGCAGTCATACAGCATGTGCCAGTAGCCAATGCAATCTTCCCATAACCTATTTATAACATCACTGCCAAGGTTGTTTATAGCACATGATCTTGTGAGCATGCCAACTAAAAACTTGCCTTATTTGTTTATGTCTTAAGTACAAGTCATACAGGTCTTGTAGGCATTCAGTACTGTCTATTTCAGCTACAGGTGTCATCTTTTAGAATTTTATTACATGTACCTTTAAATGGCGACTATACACTTTATTTCTCTCCTCATCAATCAATATTCCTTGGAAGATCATTATATAAACACCCCAAGAAATACATACAAGAGAGTCAATGTTAAAGTACGTCAACATTGTTTTACAAGGCCAACCAAGAGGTGTGAACCAGTGCAAACCAGATTGAATATTGTGTACTGGAAAAAATGTGAACTACCACAATGTTACTGATTAGACTCAACATCAGTTTGTCTTGACCCAATATAGTGTCAGTTTGCCATTGTAAAAGTCCATAGCAATCTATAATTTTCATCTGCAAGTTTTGTGATGACAACTAAGATTCAGATTACTCAACAATCAAGAATGAACATACTTTGGTAAAACTACTTTAGTATTAACTTTTAGAACAACAATTACTATTTTATTTATGATCAGTAAATGCACCTACATGACAATGTCAACATATACTTGACGAGTGTAAAAACCTCATTCCATTTATGTGTGAGAGAGAAAGAATTATCTTTGCAATCTTGCGAAACATTTCAGTTTTAAATCATGTCTCAAAAGCTGCATTTAATGTGTTTTTTTTAGAGAGAGAGGGGGAGAGAGAAAATGCAAAATTGAGAGAGAACATACTTCTCTCTCTCTCTCTCTCTCTCTCTTCTCACACTTACACAGAACGAGGTTCTCAACACTTGCCGACATAAACAAATAAGGCAAGTTAGAATGAAGAGAACATACCTCTCTCTCTCACACACACAGAACGAGGTTCTCAACACTTGCCGACATAAACAAATAAGGCAAGTTAGTAGGAATGTTCACAAAATCCCATGCTATAAAAATCCTCAACAGTGATGTTATAAACTGATTATGGGAAGACTGCACTGGCTACTGGCACATGCTGTATGACTACTAGTTACCAGCTATCAGGGAAGAATATCATCAGTCACAATTCATAACAATAAGTGGCAACTCAGTCAAATGGACAGTGCAATCTAAATCCATACTAGGAGTGGTGTCACAGACTGACAGAAGGAGGGTATCACAATATCCCTGCTAAAAAGTGTAGAAACAGAATATATATCATTCAAAAGGAAACCAGTTTCATATTTCAACAGCAACTCAACAATGTGGAGTCCTTTTTTAATGTAAAGGTACCTGAATATAAGCACAACAAATATCAAAATTCTATACCAACTGCTGTATATTGATTTCGGTCCTTAGCTTGTCAAATACACAATTAGGTACAACTGAATATAGCTGAATTAACAATAAAAACCAGTGAGCAATTTGCAAATTTTAACAAAAATCACTGAAGCACCGTGATTTGTTGATACATACATCTCCAGATGATGACGATAATATGTACCAAGTTTCACAGCAATAAAAAACAAAACAGCAGGACTAACTGCTTATACAACATCCTGTCATACACAGCATTCAGCTGCAAGACCAAAAAGACAATAACTCTAACAAATGTGCAGGAGGACAGTAATTTGATATTTTCATCTGCAAATGATGACCATAAGATATACAGAGTTTCAAGGCAATCTACTGAAAGCTGTGAGACTAATTGCATTCACAAGGTTGTCTTAAACAACACCAAGCTCCAAGTCAAAAAGGGCAAGAAATCACAGGAGCAAAGTGATTTGTCAATATGTGCATCTTCAGATGAGGCCCATAATATGTACCAAGTTTCACTGTGTTCCATCAAATACTCTGAGACTAGTTGCATTCACAAGATTCTGTCATACACTGCATTCAGTTACAAGAAAAAGGGCAACAGCTGTAATAAAAATTGCAGGAGCTTAGTGATTTGTCAACATGTGCATCTACAGATGATGATCATAATAAAATTAACCAAGTTTCATGGCAATCAACTGAAAAATGCATGACTAGTTGCATTCACAAGATTCTGTCATACACCACATTCAGCTGCGAGTCAAAAAGGACAATAACTCTAAACAAATTCAGGGAGAAAAGTGAGTTCTCAGTATGTGCATCTTCAGGTGATGACCATAATATTTACTAAATTTAATGGCAATCCATCAACAAGAGACTCAAATGGGCCTGAAATTGCTCACATGGCTAAAATCTACCTAAAAGATAAAAGCAAGGGGAGTTGACCAAGCAATCTGGGTTAGTATGATGCTTTCTGACATATAAAAGCTTTTATTTCTTTTAGTTGGTTGTTATGGGTTTAACGCCATTTTTCAGCACATGATAGGCTATACATGACAGCCAGTATATTTGGTGGAGGAAGAACCTGAGAAAACCCTGTGAAGAACCACCAACACATGGGAAGCTACTAGCAAGCTTTCTCACATACCCACGTTGGCCGAGCCCAAGACTCGAACCCATGCAGACAGAGGTGAGATGTCAGTGATCTGTAAAGGCGAGCGCCTTAGACCACTCGTCCACCTGGGGCCCCTTTTATCTTTACGTAATGGCAGCCATATGAGAAGACAGATAAGAATGTGCCAAGTTATAAGGTCTTATGCCAGGATGCTTTTTGTGAAATCTGGTCAAATTCTGTTGACCAGTGTTTCAAAAGTAATTTTAAGGTTTTTCTGTTTTCAGCAACAATTGCCATATTGAATAATGGATCAGCATCATTTGTACAAAACTGAATGGCCTCAATGCCAGAATGGTTTATGTCAAATTTGAACAAATTATGTGTAAAAGTTTTTGAGAAGAAGAAGTAATTTAAGTTTTATTTATTTATTTTTGGTAATACGGTGAAATTTGATGGCAGAATGGCAGTATGTACAAACTTACAAGGTCTTCTTGCCAGGATGTTTTTCTGTTTATCAAATTTGGTCAAATTCTGTTTAGCAATATTTTAGAAGCTGTTTAAAGGTTGTTCTATTTTTAATAATGGTGGCCATATTTTGATTGTGTGCCAAAAGGAAGGATGGACATCAAGACAAAAGGATTCCTACAATGGACTAACTACAATTATCCCATGAATTTTAGATTCTGTGTCTACTTACAGAATTCAACTGAATAGGCCCAGATGACTTAGCTCCCTTGAATTTTTTCTTATCCTTGTCATCTTCCAAAAACTGGAAAGAACATAGAATGTAAATAAATAAATGGTTTCTTCTGAACTAAATTAAGTGCATATTTCCACTGTGCATGTAGAAATGTACACATACACAAGACAAATTCAGGCATTATTTAGAAAAAGCATATACAAAATCGTAAACATGCAAACACATCACATTAGAGGACCAAAAAGAAACCAAATTCAGTTTTAAACAGATGTAACACACACTATAGAAGACAAATATATGCCAGTCCTAGTGATGATGCAGGAAACATAAGCTGCCACAGATGATGCTCAACTTCAAGAACTTACACCCCTTATGTTTATAATATCTATATAACACCTGCTTATAGAGGTTAACCACAGAGCTTGCCTTTATGACCAGTTGGCATTTTTGAATAGACTACCATATATACTCGCATATAAGCAGACACCAACTGCAAAACTGCGTAGACCCAGATCTGCCATTGCATAATGTGCCTACAGATCTGGGTCTATGCAGTTTGTAACGACTAATCAGTAGAACAAACAACATAGACCCTGATCTGCCGGCGCATTGTTTTGTTTGCATTTGGACTTATACGTGAGTATAGACAAGTAGTTAATTTTTATATCCACACTTTTGGCGACATACTGTGATAAGACATATACTGTTTGTACTTACTTAAAAGTCAGGTTCAACTGAAAACAACATAGACCCTGATCTGCCATCACATAAAGCACTGGTAGATCAGGGTCTATGTTGTTTGTTCTAGTGATTACTCCTAACAAACTGTATAGACCCAGATTTGCTGGCGCATTATGCAACGGCAGGTCTGGGTCTACGCAGTTTGCTGTTGGACCAGACTTATAAGCGAGTATATAAGGTATGTCTATCTATCTATCTATCTATCTATCTATCTATCTATCTATCTATCTATCTATCTATCTATCTATCTGTCTATCTATCTGTGTGTTCATATCTGGTATGATGTTTTAGAAAGATACTTGATCACAACAAAGATTTTGGATTTCAGATGCAGCCACCTAGAAAGGAGGGGGTCAAAGGTCACAGACAATACAAATGCTAACTTGTAACCTAATTCCATCTACTTCAATTGACAGACTGTAATCATATTTGCTATGATGTTTCAGAGGGACTCAGCAAATGACAAAAGCTCTTCTATCTATAATCGAAGATAATTTCTAACACAATTTTATTATTACCAAAAACCTCACATTGAACAATTCAAAGGAACTCTAAAGTATTTGGGGGCCAAAATATGGAACACACTTCCTGCATACATTCAATCCGCTGAATCAGTTAAATTAAGAAAATGTACATGTAATATTTCAAACCTACATATTAACAAACTATGCAGATAAATGTCCTTACTACTGTTTAGTAGTTTTCAATTTTTTTTATTAATTATAGATCCAGTTCATGTGGAATTTATTGTAATACTGCTGCTAGGAATTTATTACATGCTTGTTTGTGTCTTATATTTTTAAAAAAAAAAAGTACAGTCAAACATGTTCTAGCAGTCAACTGTGTTCAGCAGTCATTCTAATCCCCCCCCCCCAAAAAAAAATTTTCCTATTTAAACGCCCTGTATTTAATGGTCACCTGCTTTCAGCGGTCAGTGGCCAGGTGTTTCTTAACCAAACCATGGTTTCACCCTGCCTTAAGCAGACATTGGAGCGTATCAGCAGTGACCACTCCAAGTATGCAAATTAAACACTTCTTTTGTTTGATGAGCAAGGCATTGTTTAGATAAAGGTATATCATGTGAATCGATGTTTAAGCATTTCATATCTCTACTGTACTTACCACACTCCAATCACACTGTCAGTCAAACTCAAAGGTGTCAACATGTCAGCTTCAAAAGCAAAGCAGTTTTTGTCATTACATGAGAGAATTGAAGCAATTAATTTCATGGATAGTGGACAAAGTAGTTGCGTAATTGCAGCAGAAATAGGAGTCGATTGAACTCAGATCCAAGAGATTATTAAGCGTAAGCGAGATATTATGGTCGATTTTGAGAACAACATTAATCTGGAGTGTAAGAGATAATGTACAGTCACACCCTAATCATCAAAGATCTCGCACAAAAACCAACTGTCTTTTGATCTCGGTGAGTTTGAGGAACTGCTTAATCCATCAATTGTTTGAAGTGTGAACATCTGTTTTCATGCCTAATTATACCAGCTGACCTAACAAAAAGTCAGTTCTGTGTTTGACAATCACAGGTTAGCTGTCAATTAATAATTTTATTTAAATGCCATTTCTACTGATAAGTGATGATTAAATGTACATGATGGATTAAAATGGAACTTTTTATTTTATTATTTTGTTATTTTTCTTTTTGCTAATTAGCTAAACTAAATATATGTATCTTGATGGCATACTATTCTACTAATAATAATGCTAATGCTATATGGTGCATAGTATATGTATTTGTCATGAACCAAGTTTGAAAGCTGAACCTGCCTTCAAAGGTCACCTGTCTTCAAAGGCCACTTTGGCCCTTTTTCATGGGTGACAGCTGAACTCAGGTTTGACTGTATGTACAAAATATCTTGTATATATATATGTTAAGTCAGTGAAACTCAGTGTATCACCATGTCCCTGCATTTTTACAGAATAATATTTTATGACAAAGTATAACAGTGATTTAAGCTTGACTACATGCCACATTTTTGCAAAAAAAAGTCTACAAATAAATAAGTATATGTAGGAGTGAGCATCAGCTTCTAGTATATTTGAAGATTTGTTTAGTCATTTCAAAACAGTTATTAAAGGGACAAAACGATAACAGTAACTAATACACAATGTATGTAGACAAATCCTACTATTTTCCTAATGTACTTTAAAAATGTCTATGTTGGTGTGAACTTGTAATACTTACTTTTCCACAGAGAGAGAACATGCATAAGGATATGTTGCATTTATACAAAAATAATGCTTTGTAAATGTTGTGTATTGCAAATTTTGTGTATAGCAAGGGGTGTCAAGAGATAGTTGTACTCAACTAATTGAGTAACCCAGTCTTTAAATAAAGACATTATTATTATTATTACAGGTATTATTATTATTATTATGACAACAAAGGATTCAAATCCTCAATGCAGCTGGGGGTGGGGGGGAGGGAGAAGGGGGTGGGGTGGAAGAAGGCGGGTACATATTTGCTACGGGTTATCCCCATCATGCACCACTGGAAGAATCCATTGCCTGGATGCCTAGAAAAAGCTGAAAAACTTGCCCAGCAAGTTCAATTTAGAATAAACACACACAACCAAGCAAGCTTTGTTTTCCACTGAAATTAGAAACACTGTCAGTATCAGTGCTCTCAGGATTGCAATCAGATTCTTTTATCTCAGTGATTTTTATAATCAACAATTTCTCATGTTCATTATACCAGTATGAGTTGTTGAGAATACTGAAGACAAAAATCCTGTTGGACATTTGCTTACCCTATATTACGTAACATGGAAGACATTTTCAGGGATGAATAAATTTTTAATTTGGTAGAAAGCCCATTTTGATTGTGTGAACTATTATATTGTTCCTATTCAATGAGAGGTCCTACTAAAGTGGTCCAGTTACATGCATGTGCTGGTCGTAGACAAATGAAAACCATGAAATATACACTAATTTCGTCTTTATTTATCATTCTGTTCAAGTTCTGGGAACTGAGATATGGATCTTAAGCGATTTGATTTATACTAATTTCAGTATCAGATGACCTAACATGGTATTGGTTCATTAGTTAAGCAATAGTTAGGAGGACCTGAAACATGTGGTTTCTCTTGAAGCACAGAGTTAGAAATCGAAAGTAAACACCTTCAACCAATACTGATGATCTTTACTTGACACTTAAATCAATGAATGACAACCAAGAATAATCTGAATGATCGTTAATTAAAACCGAGATAATCCTTTGCCTAAGTTTTTCAACCATTAACGAAGTAGGTATTCTCACGATTATGTATAGACCCTTCCAGCTTGGGACACCAGCAAATGATTTTTGGCTCATTTTACCTGGATGGTGAGCAACCTGGCAGTTTTTCCTATATAAGGCTATCAAAATTTGCCTCTTAAACAAGGCATAGAGTCATAAATCAGCACATAAATTTCAAATATAGAAACTAACAGAAAACCTGTTTTGTGTTCTATTTATGTATAGTTTGTAATATTTTTTTGAGATGCAAAGAATTTATTTCAACTTCAAAAACACCATATAAATTCAATAGTAAAGCTGCAAAGATACTACCAATATGGCTGCCAACAACTTTCATGTGGGAAGAGTCTATACAAAATTTGTTCCCAGTACAATGTTCTGTTTTTTAGAAGCATAAATAAAATTAATAATGAGCAGAAAGTTAATCGATCAGCAGGAACCAACAGCAACTACAATAATAATAATAATAATAATAATAATAATAATAATGCCATCAACAAATGGATCAAAATCAGCTGTTGGTAATCATACATGGTTTCATAGTATTAAGAGCAAAGTAATATGTACCTCATATTGACATCTTGCTCATCACACCTCAATAATTGCACTTTTTTATTAAAAAAATCTTACATTGAAATCTTTGTCCAAACTGAAACATGGAAAAGCACTCCCAAATTTGAAATTGGCATTTAAAAAGAGTGGCAATATATGGATAATTATGTTTTAAGGTATAAAAAAAACTATTGAATAAAAAAGCTTTTTTTCCTACTGGGCAAGTTGATTTTGTTGCTGGGCAAGTAACATTTATTTTTACTTGGCATGTGGATAACAAGAGACCCACTTGATATCACTCATCTGGGTATGCAGGTATGCATATATCAGCTTGTGAATGCAAATTCACATACCATTGGCATCCTTCAGTCTCAGAAAAATCATGGAGTTGCGCTCTGAATTAGTCAGCCAGTTAGTTGACGGGCAGCGTCTGTTGTGGCTGAAGAGACCCACTAGGGAATGACAATCTCTGTTGCATTTGTCGCACCTGAAGCTGGTTTCTTGGGTTGCCACATGTTGTTTCATCTTGTCCTTTCTGCGGGCTCTTTTCTCCTCTGTCAATTGCAACTGTTGTCTCTTATTTCTCTTAAGTCCTTAGTTGAGCTCATGCCTCCAGTTACTTCGGTCCTGATCAAGTGCTTCCCACCTGTGCACAATGATGTCCAAAGCCTTGATGTCTCTCTTGCACACATCTATGAAGCACAGGTGTGGTCGACCTGGCGGCCTTTAACCAGAGGCCAGCTCGCTGTAGAGGATGTCCTTAGGTATGCATTCATTATCCATTCAGTGTACATGTCCAAGCCATCGTAGGCGATGCTGTCGTAGCAGTGTGACCATGCTGGGGATGTGTGCACACTCTAGAACCTCTGTGTTGGAAACTCTATCCTTCCATGAGATGCCAAGGATGTGTCGGAGGCAGCGTAGGTGAAAGCTGTTTAGCTTCTTTTCTTGGTGCAAGTATAGTGGCCATGACTCCCTGCCATATAGGGACGTGCTGATAACGCAAGCTTGGTACACTTGTAATTTGATGTGCTCAGTCAGCTTGTTGTTGCTCCAGACCCTCTTGCTTAGACAAGTCATTGTTGAAGTGGACTTTCCCATGCGGGAGTTGAGCTCTGCATCACATACCACACTGTCTATTAATGTTGGTGTGATTGATCTTTTTTACTAGATAATGTGTGTGTGTGATCACTTCCTTTACATAAAAAGGACAAGTTTTGTATACAACCAGCACTGTCCCCTGGATTTCTCTCAGCACTTCGGGACATGGGCCTAATTCATAACTTAGAAACTGTCTATAGCCCCTGATTTCTCTTCTTTCCTAGACCATATACATGTGTGTGTGTATGATCACTTCCTTTACACAGAAAGGACATGTTATGTATACAACCAGCACTGTCCCCTAGATTTCTCCAAGCCCCTCGAGGATGGCCCGAATTCATAACTCAGAAAATGTTTATATCCCCACTCTTAAAGTACATACACTTACTTGGCATCACAAGTTAATTTAATCTATGCAGTCAGCATGGATTCATGGATCAGTCCTTACCCCCCCCCCCCCAAATTGGGCCCTGCTGCATGGGTCTTAACTTGAAAACCACTGAGATCTGCTCAGTGGTTAATGTGTTGGACATGTGACCAGAAGGTTGCAAGTTCAAGTCCTTCCATATGATCAGCCTGGATAGACTATCATATTTGTCACAGGATGTTTTTTTTAAGGTCATGGTTTGGATTTTTTTGCTCTTTGTAATTAAGTTTGGAAGTGTTTCAGGAGAAAAGCATATTGAGTTATTATAATTTTGTTTATTAAAACCTAAAAAATACATAATATACATTGAAAATAATCTGTGAGTAATAGCACTGAATATATCAAATGCCTTAAAATAATGCATAATACATGTGATAACATATAAACAACAAATATTTCAGGCACTTTAATATGGCAATACTAGCAACTGTCAATCTCTTTTTAACCAAACTTATCAAGCTTGCTTCAAAATATTCAACAATAACAAATGTGGTCAAGTTTTTAGCAGTAACTCTCTGCAAATAAATTAATAAACTTATACACTGTTTTTACAAGAAATATGTTTTTGAGAATTCATTTTAAGGTTTTTCTATTTTTAGCAATGGTGGTCATATTTGATGGTGGATCAGCATCATTTGAACAAATCTGAAAGCCCTTCATGCCAGGTTGCTATCAAATTTAGTCAAATTCTGTTGAGTGGTTTTTGAGAAGAACACATTTAAATATGTTTATACTTTTTAGTAATAGTGGTCATATTTGATGGTGGATTGGCATCATTTGAACAAATTCTGAAAGACATATTTTCATCCAATTTGGTCAAATTCAGTTGAGCAGTTTTTGAGATAAAGTCGTTTAAAGGTTTTTCTACTTGTAGTAATAATGGCCATATTCGATATTGCACCTGTTCTTCTTTACAGAAAGGAGGGTTTATAATATGTGAACCACTGTATAAAAGTGGTTGCCCCATACAAGCGACCACAGCAGCAGCTTGACTCCACTTTTTTTTGTGGAAAATTTAGAACCATAAAGGTGACATGGTTTCTGCAGATATCTAGTTGGTAAATGGGTGCAAAATACTGTTTGATACTTGGGGTTCATTTGTGCAGCATAAAGTTGTGGAACTTAATTTCTAGATAATGCTTAATTAGGTACAAAAGAAAGAGATACAACTTAATTTCCAGATAATGCTTAATATGGTACAAAAGAAAGAGATACAACTTAACTTCCAGATAATGCTTAATATGGTACAAAGAAAGAGATACAACTTAACTTCCACATACTGCTTAATATGGTACAAAGAAAGAGATACAACTTAAGCATAGCACAAATGATTTTAACAGAAGATCCTGCTGATGAAGCCATTATACTTTAGTATAAGTCAAAAATTACGTGTACTAATTCAATTATTATAATGCTGCATAAAGAATACAGTATCTATCAATTCAGAGACAAGGATAAAAGTACATGTACTTTGTCCCTATGTAAACAATGAGAAAAATTTGCAAATTATATTTCCAAAGGGAAATTGATTGTAAGGCATTAACAAGAGTACTGTGAACAGCATGCCCATCCGTTTTTAATAGTCTTTTATGTAGATAACTGAAATCTGAGTGCAAACTGTACTGGTTTTAAAAACATTATTCAGAAAAAATACTGATGAATGAGATTATTTATTCATATACATTTATTTAACTTTGCAGTACATGTAATAGTGTCTAAGGTTATCACAGACCACTGGAGCACATAACAGAAGTCAAAGTTACTTAGTTTTGATTGAAGAGTATTGTATTTCTCATCAAGCATCTACATACCAAGTTAAATGACTAATAGTGTCAGAGAAAATAGAGTTCACACTGATCTAGTTTTAACTTGAGGGTGTGGTACTCTTTGACACATTTACATACCCAGTTAAATGACTGCAAGCAATATGTAGTGTCTGACAAAGTAAGCTAAATGCAAAGGTTAATGCAGGTCACATTGACCTAATTTTTATAAAAAGGTGTTGTACTCCTCCTGATGCAACTTTATCCCACATTACACAAATCTGCAAGTAATAGTGTCAGAGAAACTGAGCTAAACATAAATCATAACCTAGAGAAACAAGCTTAATGTAAAGGTATGCACAAATCACTGAACAATGAAATACAAGTCACAGTGACCAAGAATTCACTGAGGACTGTAGTACTCTTCATGAAACATTTACATACTAAATTATGTGACTCTACAAGCAATATTGTTTGAGAAAATTACTTAACCACAAACCCTAACCTTATTATTCACACCAGATGGATGGACAGACATCATTCTGTTAAACCAGAATTGCTTTGCAATCTGACCTAAAACAATGCTTCATTTCTGAAAAGCCCTAAATATATTCTATACACAAATCGAGATTTGCTTCAATTCAATAATGTGAAAAAAGTTTAATAAATACAAGATGCTGGCCATGGTCTGCATGTCGAGCCCGCCCCATAGCTGTATTCCAAACCCAAAGAGGGTGGGATAAAATGGTATTTAGATAAAAGGAAAGTAAATATGAAGCCTAAGTGGCTTTGAAATCAATAAATTGACTGAGACTAATATCCAAATGCAAGAGCAGTTGGCCAATCAATCTGGGTCAGTAGGATGCTTTCTAAAAATGCCCAATGCGGTTGAATGCATATATGTTATGAAACCAGTTGTTCCAAGATTTCTCAACTTTAGTATCTTCTTACATATTTGTCTAATATTGAAAGGCCTTCATTCCTGGATACTTTCTGTCAATGTTGGTCAAGTTCAGCAGATTTTTTTGTTAACAGATAAATCTGTTTAAGTGTTTTTCTATTTATAGTAATTGTGACCATATTTAATGACTAATCTGCATCATAAGAATAAACTTTAAAAACCCTTTATACCAGGATGCTTTCAATAAAATTTGATCAAATTCTAACAAGTGGTTTTTGAGATGTAAAAACGGCACAGGCTTGAAAGTAGATTAAAGGTTTTTCTTTTCTTATTAACTGTGGCCATACGTCTGAAGGTGAATCAGCATTATTTTAAAAAATCTGAAACTTTTCATGTCAGGATGCTTTCTGTCAAATTTGGTCAAATTATGTTCAAGCTTTTCAGAAGTTATTTCAATTTTTTTAAATATCTTTTTTGTAATGGCTGCAAAATTAGTTTGCAAATTGGCATCATTTATACAAATTTTGAAATTCTTGATGCCATGCTTTTTCTGTCAAATTAGGTCCAAATCTACTGAGCAGTTTCCCTGAGAAGTCATTGAAAGGTTTTTAAATTTTTAGTGATGTCAGCCATAATGAAGGTGAATTGGCATCATCTTTATAAATTTTAAAGCCCTTGGATGTAATAACGCTTTCTGTCAAATTTGGACAAATTCTGTTTAACTGTTTTAGAGAAGAAGTCATTTAAAGGTGTGATTATTGTTAGTAATAGTGGCATATCTGATGCCAGATCCACATCATTTGTATAAATTTGAATGCCTTTCAAGCCAGGATGCTTTCTGTCCAATTTGGTCAATTTCTGTTCAGCAGCTTCTCTGACAAGTCACCAAAAGGTTTTTATATTTTTCATAATGGCAGCCATATTTGAAGGTGATTAGGCATTGTTGTTATAAATGTTAAACTCTTTATGCAAGAATGCTTCATGTCAAATTTGGACAAATTTGGTATAGCTGTTTTACAGAAGAGGTCATTTAAAGGTGTGTTTATTTTTAGTAATAGTGGCATATCTGATGCCAGATCTACATCACTTGTACAAATTTGAAAGCCTTTCATGCCAAGATGTTTTCTTTCAAATTTGGTCAAATTCTGCTGAGAATTTTCTGAGTTTTTTAAAGGTTTATCTATTTTTAGTAACATCAGCCATATTTCACGATGAATTACCATCATTTGTAAACTCTGAAAGCCTTTTATGCAAGGATGATTTCTGTCAAATGCTGTAGAGCGGTTTAAGAAGTCATTTCATTTCTATTTTTAGTACTAGAGACCATGTTTGAAATGGACTTACATCATTTGTACAAACTTGAAAATATATCATTACATGCTGCTTTCTGCAACATTTTGTAAACTTTAGTCAGGGGATTTTGAGAAGTCATCATTTAAAGGTTTTTCAAGTTTTAGTAATGGCAATGGCCCACATTTGATGGTGAATTGGCTGCTACAAGGATGCTATCTGCCAAGTTTGGTGTAACTTGGTTTAGTGGTTTTTTTTGTAAGTAAAGGAAAACAGCAATTGTTAATTAATGCACGATGAGCGCACGGACTATACCATAAGCTTGCTTGGCCTTACAACCAAGTGAGTTACAAACTTTAACAAGGAGGTTAATCTAGGGCATGGATAGATGTTTGGAAACATATAGGGACACCAAAGTGATTACTATGTTGAGGAAAGGCGGACTCGACAAAAAACACCTTTGTTCATATTCATTATGAAAGGCATGCAGTTTGATGCAAATGTTCTAATTAATGACTAAACTTAAAGTTAGAGGTTCCCAACCACCTTCTTTAAAAGTAAAACAGGGTGAAAATCTGAAATCCTTACCTCAGTATTAAGCTTTCATGAAAAACAAGATTAAAAGTTAAGATTTATGAAACTATTAAAACCGAATGTATAACTTCTGTCCTTAATAAATTAAAACTACAGTACTATGATATTAAGTTCTTGTTTATATGTATGAAAAACAAAACTAATGTACGCTACATAAATTACGTCTCTATAATGTACAGATGAGAAATATTAGCTGCAAAAAGGTGAGACTATCATCATTAGGGTCTGACAAATTTTGTGCCAGAGCCCTGGGGCTATCAAAATGCTGGATTTATGCTACCATTTGTTTCATTCTGGTTACCCAGTGGTCTTCTAAATGACATAACGACTTTTCTTAGATTTTTTTCTTCTTCAAAATATAAAACAAAAATGATTCTCAAATGAGAATACAGTATACACTCACTTAAAAGACCAGTCCAACTGCAAACTACATAGACCCAGATCTGTTGTTGCATTATGCGCCAGCAATTATGGGTCTATGCAGTTGGTTACAGGTAATTAGTAGAAGAAACAACATCAACCCTGATCTGCCCGCGCATGATGTGATGGCAGATCAGGATCTACACTCCTTGCAGTTGGACTCCACTTATAAGTGGGTATATATGGTAATTATGAATTGCTCATAACAAGGAAAAGGGGTCATAAAATTAAGTTTCATATTAAACTGACTTCTCATGGCTACTAAATTTACACTGGGCTACCAGGTTCTTTTCATGGTAACTCACTGAGCTATCATCTAATTTTTAAATTTGTCAGACCATGCTTAGTTTAGCAATTATGCATATATAGTGCCTTTTCAACACTTTATGACTGACTTTTCCATCTTAAGTGTTAGAACTAGTTTAAAAGTTTCTTCTCTAAATGAAAAAAAAAAAAAATACAATAGTCGATATAAAAATATTTCCAAAGGTTCAAAATTATCAAGATAGGAGTTAAATGAATGGACAGACAGACATATGAATACTGATCCAAGGCTCCACCATAATAATTCATAAAAAAGGATTTAATCACTCACAAAATCTTGGACAAAAGCCAATGTCAGGCCGACAGAAATGATTGTCACATATACTTATCTGCATTCAATGTTAGATAAACCGAACATTTTCTTGTTGAAAATTTTACCTTTAAGAAAAAAGTAACTTGTGTTTGATACCAAAAATCTTACTAAAACTGGATTGAATGACAGTGATACTGTAACAACTTGAACTTGTACATATTACCGTGAATCCACCATTTTTCAAGAGGTATCAATTTTCGTGGATTTCGTGGTTGCGACAAACCACATATTTAAAGATCCAATGACAATTTTTAAGGATTTTATATTTTTCACCTTTGTACTTAATTTTATATACATTTTATGGATATTTAACTTCTTTGCCTTTTATGTTTTTTTTTAACTTGCAGTACTTCATGTTCATGTTTATATGGAAGGGTTTATCTTCTACAACTTTTTGTGCAATTCTTTATATTTACATATTTAGAACTTTACATTTAATTGGCACCATATAGCCATTACTGTGCTGATGTGTCATTAAATACAAATACATATACAACCGTGTAAACAATGGGGTTCCTTCAACACTCAACAAATTTAAATACCCATAAAAATAGAATTTTTCACAGAACCATGAAAATAAATGTATTCACAGTGTATAGAAAATTTAATTGGCTGTCTACACATAATTATCAGATTGCCTCAGTGCGAGACAAGCCTAACACTGCAAGTGTGACTGCATAACATGGTGGAAAAATCATCTGTCTGCCAGCCTGGGACAAGCTGAAAATTTTGCTGGAGAGGTAAATTTTCTGTCACTTGTCCAGAATTCCATATAAAATGTGAAGCTAAGATCCAGAGTTTTGTGCAATATCATGAAAATCTTGATTCCAGGCAGGCAAGAAGAACATTTTAGAATTTTTCCAGCCCTATTATGATCTACACTTAGCATGGCTTAAGACTGATCTGGGGTTTATTGGAATTTCAAAAAAAACAATGACTGACTCACAGCCGACTTGTTGATAGCAATCACAATGTCCTCATCCATTTCTGTCATATGCTTGAAAAAGACATTGGATGTAAACAGTGGCCATTTGAGCCACCCTCAAGAACGTGGTTGTTTTACATCATAATAATTTTATTGCCATCACAAAATCTTAATGACATATCATTTACAGCAATGTGAGCAATATTTGGAGGCTATTTCAATTTTGTTCATTCAAAAGTTGCAGAAATAACATACAAAATTTAAAGTGCAAGTAATTCTTTGATGGCTGAGACATCTTCAAATGTTATTTTTAATGCATATCTTTTTATGAGCCAGATATTCATCCAACAAAAACTTAACCAATTTGGGAAGAATCACATTGATTATCTCTAAGTCTCTTTCAGATAGTCGAAGTTATTTGACTTGCACTAAAGATAGATGAGTATGTTCTGAATGGGTTTTGACAGGTGAAGCTTGGTTATTCATCAATGTGCATATCTTACCCCCCAAAAATGCCAGGTCAAGATAGTTGTAACTATAGCTACACCACAACTAAGCTCTACTTACATCTTTAGGTATCACTGGTTTTGGTGGAACCCATTCCCGAGCAATGTATTTCTTCTGCTCATATTTTGAACGAATAAATGCTTCAAGTGCTCTGAAGGAAAGGTCAAGGAAATATGTGCATCATGTATAGAAATAATGCAGTACTTTTCACATCATTCTTGTTGAATTTCCCAAGTAAAACATACAGTATGCATAAACATACAGTATGCATAAACATACAGTATGCATAAACATACAGTATGCATAAACACCGTAAGATAATGTTGTAAGAGCTCTAAGCTAAATTCAATAGAACTTTTGACCACCATGTACAGTGTACAATCATAAACCAAAATTGTGAAAAGGTTCCTAAGTTGTGTCTTAAACTTCTATGAAAAATCTTCTAAGCTTCCCTTAACAGCTGATATATAAAAAAAACCTTCACTATAACAAACTACAAACCTCGCTATGAAAAATTCCTCAATATAACCAACACCCACACTGAACCCCAGAGACATGTATACAATTCATCACACTTGTGACTAAGAGAATACCATCTATACTCGCTTTTAAGTTGGGTCCAACTGGAAACTGCATAGACCCAGATCGGCTATTGCATAATGCATTGGCAGATCTTGGTATAGGCAGTTTGTTAGGAGCAATCAGCAGAACAAATGACATAGACCCTGATTTCTCATTGCATTATCCAACGGCAGATCAGGGTCTATGTTCCTTGCAGTTAGATTCTACTTATAAGTAAGTACATATGGTACTTCTTTATAATGAATTAGTCACCAAATTGTCCATCATAATGAGAAACTATTGTATTGACTTTCACAGAAAACTTGTGGACCTATAATGAGTGAAGCACTGTAAATTAATGTTGGAACATACCAAGACGAGAGACTCTCTTTTGGGCAAGCTATCCTTTTATTTAGTAAACAAACTTTAACATTTACCTTATTCTAAGGTGTAAACGTGCTGAGCTTCGACCAAGGAAGACTCAACAGAAACTATGAGGCAAACCTGAACACCCTGGAATTGAGAAGGGTGCATTTGTCAAGCTACTGTACTGACTTTTCCATAAACAAATAATATATCATTCTGGCAAAATAATGTACAAGTTTTTCAGAAATTATGTGTTATGTGCACATGTAAAAGATACGAATCTGTCTGTGGCCTCCTTTGATTGTCTGGCATATTGGCTTCATACACTGCCCTGGCTCGACTGTTTCCCATCTCCATCATCATCTACACAAAAAAAGAATACTAAAAATGGTAGATATGCCCAACTTATGACATTTCCCTACCAATGATCTTGACCTCTGAGGTATGGACTGGATTTCTGTATATTAAGGTGTGCACCTTGGTAAAGTTTCATCAAAATATCTGAAGGGGTTTGACAGGGACATAAAAGGGACAAGAAATCTAGGTAATTTTGGAAATGATAACCAAGCATATGAAATGATGCAATGTAAATGAACAAGGAATAGGCCAAATTTTGTTCTACGTAGAAAAGGTTCTTTCAAACAGATAAAAGACCTCTCTCTTCTCTCTAGTGACACACTAGCACCAATTGTAATGAATCCTTATGAACAAATAGGAAAGTAATTTTATACCGATTATCCTTACACCTTCTACAAAGGAACAAAAGACAATTAATCCTAACTGTTTAGAGCTGTGTATCACCAGATATGTTGATTATTAATGCATGTCATGACAATTGTCTTTGATACAATATTTATCACTATCATACCACATACATAAATAAACTTTCAAAAATAAAAGTAAGTCCATGCTGTGAAACATACATCCCTTGTATCATTGCAAAAAAATCTATTATATTGTAGGCTGAATTCTTAGAAAGAACCAAAAAAGTGTTTTTCCTTCCTTTCTGTCTTTTTTGTTTTTATATGTTTACTGGACATAGTTCAGATACATGAAAATGATTTATCATTTAGTTTATGATTCATTTTACTATAGTCCTCTACTGACAGTTTGAGCCTGTATCGCAATATATTATCACAAGTGAAAATATTGTGATTTATCCATGTATCAATGAGTCCCTATTGTGATACACCATCAACAAAGAAAATATTGTGATTTATCCATCTATAAATGAGTCTGTATTGTGACACACTATCGCCAGAAAAAATATTGTGATTTATCCATCTATAAATGAGTCTGTATTGTGACACACTATCGCCAGAAAAAATATTGTGATTTAACCATGTATCAATGATATAGAACCACCTCCATGTCTATTTATGCCTGAATATGTCCAACAGAATCAAAATTAAGAGGTATGATTGGATTTGGATACTAATGCATAGTAAAACATTGGAATCTGATCTACCCCAGACTTGGGAGTCTAAGGCTACAGTAAAACTGAAACTGATGAATTGTGGGACTATGGATCACCAGAATAGGCCTACAGATATAATGCTTCAGTGCAGATTTAAAATTATTTAAAATCTGAAATGCAAAATATATTATCAACTAGAAATGTTTTCGTGGAACATGAATGCCCTGCCATAGTGCCAAAAGTGACCTAAATGCAAAACTTAACCAAAAGGTGGGACAGGTGAACAAGGGTAACACTATATGACCCTACCACTGTTGTGGTGGGGCCCAGCATGAAACTACTCCATAGCCGAACTGCAAACTATGAGTACCGTAAATCCATTTTCATTAATGGAGTACCAATTTTTGTACATTAATAAATGGTTTCTTTTAACCAAGGATTGACAAATCTAAATACTACCTTATGTGATTCTATGAGGAGCTGTGTCTGAAAAATGATGCAAACGCAAACCCTAATGTAGAGAAAATAAGCTCAAACCAAAGGTTAGCACAAATCACTGAACCATGGAATATCGGTCACAATGATGTAGTTTTCACTGATCGCTGAAGTACTCCTGACACAATTAAACAAAAAGGTCACTCCTGAGGCACAATTGCCTGAGAAAAAGACCTCAACACAAAGGAAAACCAAAATCATAGGACTGAAAATTAGAAGTCACAGAGACCTAATTTTCACTAAAAGGAGTAGTATTCCACATGACACAGCTAAATGTTAACCTACTTAACTCTACAAGCTAGTGTGCCTAAGAAAAGGACATAAATTCAAACTATAACCTAGAGAAATAAGCTCAATACAAAGGCAAGCAGAAATAACAGAAACATAAAATAATGGTAACAGTGACCTAGTTTTCAATGATGGCCGTAGTACTTACTCGTGATGCAATTACATACCATGTTATGTGATGATACACGCAATAGTGCATGAGAAGATGAGCCAAACACAAATGTTAACCAAAATCAATGAACCATGAAATATAGGTCAGAGTGACCTAATTTTCACTGAAAGATGTAGAACACCCGATGACTCATCTAAATACCAACTTATGCGACTCTACAGGCAACTGTGTCTGAGAAAATTACCTAAACACAAACCCTAACCTAGAGACACTGAGCTCAACCAAAGGTAAGCACAAAACATCCAACATATGTCTGAGTAATGATGGCTCTAGAACTCTTTATGATGCAATTACACACAAAGTTATGTGGCTCCAAAGGCAATAGTGCCTGAGAAAATCAGCTAAACACACAGGTTAACTAAAATGATTGGAATATGAAATATAGGTCACAGTGACCTAATATTCACTGAAAGCAGGGCTCACAATTAACGCAGTTTGTGATTTTGCAGATGAACCACTAAAACCCAGTCCCTAATCCACCGCAGCAATGTAAATAGCCACCCGTCACTATCAGAACACTTAAAAAGTGTTCTAAAGTTGGCATTCCCTTTAATGGTTAACTGATCTGTATACTGTGTTCACTGAGTACGTATCAACATCCTGCACTTGACAAGGTACAATAAACACTTGCAGCACACAAGGACAGGTGTTAAACCACTCATCCACACATCAAGTAAATTAGTGTCATTATTGTCAAAAACAAAAAGTTTTCACACATGAAGAACTAGCCTGGTGTACACTGTACAGGCCCCAAGCACTGATTTCATTACTGATGATAAAAAAAGGTACAGGGTCTCTGGCTAGTATTGACCAATTGGAAAAGGTCACATTCCCCAACTATTGGAAAAGGTCACATTCCCCAACTCAACAAATAATCCAGAATTATACAGAACAATGTGTTTTAATATTTATATCATTGCAGATAAACATTCAATACACTGTGTGGTGACAATTGTAAATATGTGGAAGTATTTGCAAGGTGTGCAGCTGCCACCAAAACGGATCTAATGATGGTGCTCCTTAACTCGCCAGACATCAAGGTTTATAATCCAAGAGATGCAATCAAGTTGTAGCATGCTGCTGGACTATGAAACAGACAGCCAGAGACAATACCTTATGGACTTTGATCAAATAATGAACTTTCAACTTTTCGAGAGTCTCGTTGGTAAAAATAAGTTATTGTTTTGAGTTGATGTTAATGAATAATAATTGCTGAATTAGAAACTGAACTGGCTTCTGTTTAATTTTAAGAAGAACCATGAAGATATGGCAGGATCAACAACATTTTATTTTAGTGATTCTGTGGATTAGTGAAAAAGAAAAAACTAATTTCGAGCCCTGTGAAAGGTGTAGTACTCCACATGACACATACAAATACTAACTAATGTGACTCTACGAGTAATGTCAAATTCACATCATAATATATAACATTCATCAAAAAATATTTATTTTGGGATAAGAGATTCAAGAAACTTAAAATCACTTTCTTCTTTTGATATCACTGGTATTCCAAATTATAATCTAGCTCACAAGAGATACAAGAGTGTAGTATGTTAAAAGCAAAGTGAGGAATCATTTATTGTGTCTGATAAATCTTGTTGTACATGTACAGTACTTACAGCAACTTGCTCTGGTGTCCATGAATCCAGGTTGACTGACTTCACCTTAGAAATGTGGACACCTAGATTTCTGTGGATACCAGCACATCGAATACAAAGAAATATTCCCAAGTTCCATGAAGCCCATCTTGGTCCTGAAGAATGTAAAAGTGAAAGAGTGTAAGGCACCCACCTTGGGAGAAAAAAAACTGAGTTCTTGAGACAGGTTCTTCAAACATATGGCCATAGGGACCTTAAGCAGTCAAAATCTTATATGAGGTGTATTTTCTAGGACAATTGCATAAGAAGTTCTTAACGAATTTTTTTTACACTCAAATTGGGATAAATGGACATTGCAAATGGGTCCGAATTTTGGTCCCAAAACAGGCCCAGAAAAGATCCCTGGCATTTGATATGGTTTTTCCATAATAAAATTATAAACAATTACAAACATATTTTGTTGATCACTGATAAACAGTACCAGCTTGTGTTGGAAAATCTGATGTGGCAGCAACAATTTCAGAATATGCAGTTCATGAAATGGAGATACTCAAACAAACAAAACTGTATATGAAAGAGTTATTTCTTTACTCTTCAACAGTTACTTAAGAAGTTATCATGGAAGAATACAATATGCAAAATTAAAGTTCCTGTTTAAAAAAAAAAAATCAATATTTTAGCATATCTCAGTGCCAACAATGGGCTGCCTGATGAGGCATATCACATAGCTTGGTGCATTTTTGTTTGCCTGACAGTACATCAATAGGTGTCTTTTCAATAAATTCCAGCACATTGGGTCCCTATCCTTAATTCTCTTTACATGAAGAAGTCCATAATGAGGAATCGTGGATGTATTACCTCAACATGAGTATCCAACTCTAATTCAGCCATGTGGGCAAGGTTAGTGAGTTTGCACATTGAATCGGACATGGACATATTGACATCAACACTGACTATATGGTCATAGTAAGTTAATATATCTGTACCTAGTTTTATGACTAGTACATGAATAGGTATATGAATTTAAATTTAATGAGGTACATGACTGGGTATCTTTTATAGAACCCCGGAATATACACCCCATAACAAAATACTATGGTGTCTAATCCCCCTCACCATCATGGTGAACATATGTGCCAGAAAAACTGAAAACTTTACAGGACAAATGCAACATTCCCAAGTATGGGAAACATATACTGAATATAGAGAATAAATGTCTTCACCGATTAGGATTGTATATTTTGGGTCTCATGAACCAAACCACCGATACCTTACATATAACCGATTCCCAAAACTAGTGTTAGATAATGTATGTCATCAAATAAAATGCTGATGAAGGTGCTAAATTTCAAAGAATTAATAAAAGAGAAACTTGAATGCCCAAAGCTTGATTGCAAGGTATTTAGGATAACTGTAAATCTCAAAATAAACGGGTTGGGGGAGTATATAGCCATTTATTGTTGCTGCTATTCCTGTTGCCGTTATATTTTGTAATAGAAGATCTATTAGTCGTACTGTACATCTTTTTTCATTGCAAAAAAAAAAAAGCCGATCGACACTGGTAGGATCAATAGGACCAAAAATCGATATCTAATTTTCTTTTTTACCCTTGGCATCGCAATCAACACAGTATTTGTTGTCGTCGTCTTTCAGTAGACTCGAAAGAACAGCCTGAAATCTTTCTTGTTGAGCCTTGTGTTTGTCTTTTTCAGTTCGGGATGTCATTTCAAATATGTTTCGGTAATTTTTCGAGTGTAATGACTTTTCACTCCTCCTTTGACAGTCAGTGACGACTCACCGCCGGAAGTTGTTTAAAACTCACTGCGCCTATGCTGTGAATATTGGTATCATTATTTATTGTACCTAAAATTAAAATATTGAAGCAACTAAAACGTGCAAAACAGAATTAAACATTTTATATTTTATAATATGGAGAATAGTATCACAATTGTTTTGTGCTGTTTATTTATAAAAGTCGCGTGTTTATTTGAACTCATTTTATCTTGGCGAATGGATATGGACGATTTGCATACTTTGATGTCACTGAGAGCGGAGTTAGATAGAGGAAACAACTCATCAAATCTCTCGGTTAACTCACTCCCTTGACCTCTATTGGACTTCGAAAATATTGTTAGCTAACGCCACGTTCTAGATTTTAGGTAAACTTTAAAGCGGTGGCACTATTCCATAATTTTAAGAAACCTAGTTTTGTCACCTTTTCCTGTGAAATATAGTTAGTGCCATTAAAACGAACGATGCAAGTGGCTTTCACTTTTTGGCCATATGGACGAACTTGCTGATCATAGGCGTCAGCGGGGGGGGGGGGGGGGGGGGGCGGGAAGGGGGGTTTTGGCTTTGCACACCACCCCACCACCCGCATTATGGCATTGTTCTCCCTCCCCCGCCCCTTTCCCTGGAAAAAGTACTGCGGACTACCATGTTACTGTTGTCCAGTTTTCAACTTGTGAACAATTTCTGGATATAATTAAGGGAAACTGACACGGTGAGGACAATACGCAATCTCTGTAGAATAGCCGTATTTTGTTTTCCATATATGAGTTTGTAAAATAAACAAACCTACTGAAAATTATGGGTAACAATGTCATAACCATTTTTAATTTATTTTGTTTTGCTTGATTAACATAGGGTCGACTGGAAAGTTAAAGGAGGTTTATGAATCAATGTTACAATATTAGAATCAGGTAAATGTGAATATACATCCTGAAAATATCCGTTGTTTAAACAGGAAAAAGAAAAGATTTAATAGTTGCTCCAATTATGCTATATTAACAAAGGAAAACGAATGAAATACAAAATGGAAAAAGTTTGTGCTACTCCATGACGATTACCCGTCACCTGAGTATAGTTACTCATCATTTGAACTTGCACAATTTAGACCAATGATGTGCTTCTCAAGCAAACTCGACACTCAATAGCGAAGCCTAATTATATGTAAATTTATTGACAGGAGGGGGGGAAAAATACAATTCCAATAGGTTTCACATTTCACTCAAATCAGTTGGACATTTACAGATTAAAATGAAACCCATTTATCTGCAGGATACCAATCTCATATCAATAAGTCACACTAGCTAACTCGTTTATGATCTGATGACACTATATCTTATACACTTTATATAAAAATCGCAGTTCATCAAGGTTACATATCAAAGTATACTTGACAAAGTAAACTGGACATCTTCATCCAACTTGAAATTTTGCGAACAAAAAGCCACTATGTGTACTTTTAAAAAAAAAATCAGATTGAAACAGTGTTTCAACCACTAAACGAAACGGTCAGTGGTGTTGTCAGCTTATAAGAAAGTAGTTAAATATTTGATGATTCGCGATAACACACACCTTATTACTGAACTGTAAATTCTTTGAAGGACACGCCATCAAAACAGTGCAAACTCAACAATATATCTATGTAGTAATGTTTTATGGCACCTCACTACAAAAGTGGCGTTGTAATGGCAACTAAATGTTATGTTTCAAAAACGTAAAAATAAATTGCACAAAAATTTAGAAGATAAAACCTTCCAAATAAATGTAGACATTTAGAATTCTGTAAAATGTATATAAATTAACAGATAAAAGTAGTACTCATAAAAGCAAATACTACAAATAAATGGTAGATGTCTGTGAATTATCAAACATTTAACTACTCAGATTATTACAGTAGTAAGGCTTACTACTGAAAATTGACGGATGCAAAATAAATGAAAATTATTTGAGTGCAAAAAGTTTACGTAACTTACACAGGTGATCACTTTCAGGCAGACATTGTTGACATGCAATCATACGAGAGAGATAATAATAACTATAAATACATTTTCATAGTGATCGATATATACTCCAATGGGCTGAGGACGTAAAGTCATAAAGGGGGATTTATATATATATATATATATATATATATATATATATATATATATATATATATATATATATATATATATATATATAATCCGTCAAAGTAAGAGATCTCCATCATTTAACTGTTAAGTGTAGAGGTCCTGCACATAACGAGTTTCATTTGAATTACAGACATTCCAAGTATACACTATTCTTTAGGCATAATTTGTCTGGCTTTGATTCTTATATGTTTGTCCAGACTTTGGTAAAAGACAATCTGGACCCAGAAGTGACAATAACACCAAATAATGATAACACATACTTTTCGTTTAATTAAGGATTTTATAGTCAATAGATTCGAAAAGGATGGTAAAGAAACCGTTATAGAGATGACAAACAGATTCTTAGAGAGTTTCCGGTTCATGGGACAATCTGTAGAACAACTTACAAAGAATCTATACGATGATAAATTCACTGAAACCATGAAACATTTTGGAAACATGGAACCCAAATATTTGAGAAAAACATTTACCCATACGAGTACATGGATGATATTTATAGGTTTAAGGAAGCAAAATTATCCCAATTTGAGAAATTTTATTCAAGTCTCCAATAATCGGGGATAACAGGTGAGTATTACCGGTATGTGAACGATGTCATGAAGCATCTCAGATTAAAGACTTTTGGTGTCTTACATGATTACTACGTTAAAGAAATATACTTTAATGTTGTGTGACATGTTTGAAGAGTTTGGGAACGTCTGCATCAATAATAACAAACTAGATCCAGCATATTATTACAGTGCACCAGGACCAGCTCATGATGCGACTTTGAAAATATCTAAAATAGAGTTACTCACAGACCTTAATATGTTCCTGATGATAAAGCCAAACTTATTTAAAATAAGCAACACCAATACGTAAAACCTGCGACCGGTTTCTCTTTATTGCTTCATCAGCGATTCATGAGCACAATATTGAAGATGAATGTAAAATTAGATATGATGGAGGATACGGTAGGTACATTTCAAGGTCATTCATTATGTACCCATATACCAACAACTTTTGTGGCCAGGCCACGAACCAATTTATTCCGGCCAATAACTTAAAATGGGCACACAAAAAACACAACTCAAACTGATACAAAGACATTTTAATGGAAAGACAAAGACAGTTTTTATGGGATTTTAGAAATATATTTAGAGGCAACAACACATCAACGCGACTATTTCAGAGACTATCCTTTAGCGTCAAAAAACGTAATCCCACAAGAATATTATTTCTCACAAGTACAAAAGAAATTAATATAGGAGAAAGATACAAAACCGTTAGTACCTAAGTTATTGTGCACGTTAAAGAACGAAGAGCGATTATCTTAATTTAAAGCTGTACGTTCAATTAAGTTTAAAACTGACAAAAATAATAGAGTAGATGTATTCGACCAAAACCCATCGTTAAAATCTTACACTGAATTGAATACCACTCTGAGACACAAAGCTACCAATGATTTTGAAAAAGCCCTTTTCAAGCTCATGAGTAATTCTTTCATAGAGAAATAGATGGAAAATCTCCATAATAGATATAGTTTAAAAATATGCGCTGATGAAAAGAAAATTTTCAGATACCAGAATGATTTGTCATCTGCAAGGAGAAGATCATAGATAAAGATTTCGTGTTGGTCAGTTTAAAGAACAATAAAATCGGATTGTCAAACCCATTTATGGCGGCTTCATTTCACTAGAACTAAGTAAGTGACAGATTTATGACTTCCATAGCAGTAAGCTAAAGCCATTATAAAGTGATAAAAATAGGTTCTTTAATCACAGATATATATTCGTTGTGTATTCATGGAGAGACAGGTAACTTTTACAATAACATAACGGATAACATCTAGCTTTAAGACAAAAATGATTATTTGGTGTGGCTCAGAAGTAAGCTCTATTAACTGAGAACTGACAGCGATGAAACAGAAGTATTAATGAGATGAAGAAATGTGTGATCAAACAGAGTTTAAACTTCAAAATGTACATGGACTGCCTTATCACACACGTTTTTATACGTTCTCTCTCCACTGCACCATTCATGTTACACCTATCACGCTCACAAAAAATTCCACTGATCTGAAATCTCAAAATGTAATTCATCCATTTATTTTAACTAACCTCTTTAAAAACATTATAGATTTGATTTGATTGTTTTTGAAAGTTTATCTGAATATCTGAAACAAAATATACATTTTGTGTGCATCTGCATTTTCCTTTCTGTTGATCTGGAGGCATATATCTTCTTGAACCTTGGCTAATTTGCGTCCTGTACCAGGCGATATATCATGTGCGCGTTTCAAATCAAGCTAGATACCATGGTGATCGATGTAGAAATTATGTCCACTCACATTGCTTAGTTCCGTGCTTTTTGTTTTTCGTCAAAGAAATATATTGTTGCTTCTGTAAATTGTTTCCTCAGTTTGTGCCCCTGAGAATAAACATGTTGGGTAATGCTTACACAGTAATCTTGATATTTTCTATCGGTGAATGGAAAACTTCTCTGGATCAGTTTCTCTGTCTTTCTTACACAGTATCAAAACTCATTTTAAACTCATTCGTGGTGAATGAAGTATAACAATTGTTTAAATCGTGTTAGCTGCCACGCCAATAATTTCTTCTCTTGAATTGTTCTCGTACAAGAAAGGAATTCCGTTTCTGCACACGTCATCAGCGGACTGAACCATTGAGTCTGAAGGAATCGCAAGATATATAAGACATATATTCCCAATTCGTAAACAGGTATGAGTGGACGTAATGAAAATGGTGTAGTCATTCAACTTAAAACGATCATCACTACCATAAGAAATGGTTTTGTTTTTAAACAACATTCTCATTAAATTGTTTACAACTGAGTTGTTGGCATCTCCTACCACCTTTACATCAAGCGATATGTACACGATCTAGGTGCAGTCATGATTTTGGGCTCCATCCTAGATATTGCAACTTGAAAAGTTTGTTCAGGTTTGATACTACTGGAGCGTATGTAATATAATGATGTGTCCAAGAAAGATATCACAGTGATGCACATTTCAGTTTAAGTCACCATTCAAGACATACCATTTTATAAGTGTTAAGACAAACCACCAAATCAGATACGGCGCTAAAATATTACTACGTGCATCGCTCTACCGTAACTGGCTTAATTTGTAAAAACCAGAAGGTGTTTGTGATGATGTTCTTGATATAGATCACTTCAAGCATTGTGCCTCTTTCGATGTTTCAGATCCAGAACAGTAGAGAAAATGTTTTTACTGATTTAATATGAGATATCTCAATGCTAGTGATATCAGATCTAAAAGTACTTGAATGCCTTCAAGAAGATATATACGGGAAAACAATAAAAAGGGTCAAAGATTTAAAAACAAAATGCCAATATTTTGTAGAAGATAACATGTTGCAGTCTGCTTTATATCTTCCTTGTTTCCCTAAAAGAATTAACTACGTAATAGTCAGACACGCAAGTAATAACAACAACTGTCATGACTGTTGTCAAAGGTACAGATGCATCGATTACAAACCACCAGATACATATTTGTTTTTCGTCTGTTGATATTTTAATAGTTTTTTTTTTTTTAGTTTTTTTTTTTTTGTATTATTATCAAGCTAGCTCTCAGTGCTGATAGAGGTAATTCTAACTTAAACGATAAAAACCAAGTGTAGTATCTCATACCATTCGATATCATTTAATCTGTCTACAATTCAATCAAATCATCAATAGGTATTAATTTACTCATCAAAGGTATTACTGATAGGATGCTAACATTTGAAAATGACTGTGATATTTTCGCTGATCTTGGAATGATAAGGATCTCATCGGTTGTGTTGATTTGATTTTTTTGTCCTTTTTTCCAACTCCTTGTCAGTTAGATTTTTCCTATCTCTTTGTAGGCCCAATAACTTATACTAATTTTCAATTCTTGTTTGTATTCTTCAATTTCAAGGGAAATAAAGCTGCTGATATCTTTCTCTTCCGTGAATCGGCCTCTTTATCTCTCTCTCTCTCTCTCTCTCTCTCTCTCTCTCTCTCTCACACACACACACACACACACACACATACACACACACACACACACATGCGCGTATTCACCAAGTCACGAAAAGTTCACGGCGGTTTTGTGAGCATTTTGTAGTACAATAGTAGAAATAGTATATACTAGTACTGGGTATTATTTGTCCTAGACGATGGCATTTTAATGGTGTGTTTGGTATTTTGTTTAATATAATGCACAAAATATTGCGGGTATCCAAAATACACCATTTTATTTCGACACGGTAGGTTATAGATATGTCTTTCAAAACGGTTTCGATAATCTATCTAACAAATGTGATAAACCAATGTTTCTCCTATATGTACGGCAACAAATCTCTTACTCTTTTATCTTAATTTTTTTTCCTTGTTACATAAAATCAATATGAAACAACAAACTTTTCAAACGTGTGAATATATGTCAATAAAATGCCATATTCTCGATACCGGGGACTGACACATATTTGTTCTTCTCTGTAGATACTACTTTTGAGCGAAAAATAGATTTAATAATTTACGGTCACGAGTGATCGCGCAACACGGTACAATGCTCAACCATTTTCGCAAGTTCAATCTTGACGACGCTGTTGGGTAAAAATTACTGACTCTGTAGATTTATACTTGTGGGGATTGAAGATGCGCACTTTGAAATATAATTTTATGAAGTAACTAAAATTTCGATATTTTTCAGTATATTAGCCACCAATTAATACCTTCTTTTTTGTAAGAATTGTGAACGTTTCAATCTACTCTAAGACGCCTCAGTTCCAATATTTTATGTATGAGTAATGAAGTTCTTATATATCATGCATAATTTTTGTTGCTCTTCTTTGGACTTGCTCCACTGATTAAAATATTCGGGTGCAGGCTGATTCGGCCTGTGGCTGATTCGGACCAGGCTTATTTGTACCAAATTACGGGCTGATTCGGACCAAAGGCCAGACTGATTTGGACCAAATCTCGGGCTATTTCGGACCATGTGGAGTATTATTGAGTTTCGTCTTAGATTTAAATGTGACATTTACAATTGTTTCAAATATGATATTTCTCATTATTTACCCAATTTCACGTGAGATAATGGCGTTATTCTACATACAAACCTACTTAAATAATGTAAAACTGTTTTATCTTGCATTGCCAATTTAATAATAAAATATTTTCAAAGCAGATCATTGGCTTTTGTGCAAAATTGAAGTTGTTTACTTTATTTTATTGAGGAATAATAAAATTACTAACACTGAACAAAATCGTGAAAAACAGGGCCCATGCAGTAAACTTTTGTTCCTCTCTCTCTCTCTCTCTCTCTCTCTCTCTCTCTCTCTCTCTCTCTCTCTCTCTCTATATATATATATATATATATATATATATATATATATATATATATATATATATATACATATATTGGTCTGAGTATGTTAATGTTTTTGTTAGATTTATATAGAATTTATCTTAATCCTGTACTTAGTACAATATGCCAATAGTTCTAAATAACACTTCTATACTTTAAACAAAACTGGGGTCCTGTCAAATTTATCATTTAATTCTGTAGATATCATACATCAATATTATATGACTATATTCTTCTAATCGTGTGGACTTCGTATTAATTATAATAAAGAAAACGATAACGTAACTAAAATGGTAGTGCCATCTCTGTTAAAGATGAAATATATTTTTCTAATCTTTGCTTAAAGCACCGTTAGTTCATTTTTTCTCTGCAAATTAATAATGTATTATTTAATTGTATGCAAATTACTAACACATAAAAAATGAGAAAACAGTGCCTGTGCAGTGAAATTCTTTTCATTTATATATATATATGTATATACATATATATAGGTGTATATTCCCGCTTTTGTTAGATTTATGTACAATTTATCTTTATCCTATATATTTTACTATATACTAACAGTGCTAATTAAAAGTTAAATACTAAAAATGAAGCTGGGGTCCGGTCAGATTTATGATATAGTTCAATACAATATCATACATCAATATTCTTCTAATCTTAATTATAATAAAGCAAATGATAATGTAACGAAAATGGTATTGTTATCTCTGTTTAAAGATTTTAAGAATGAAGAGGAAAGTGTGTCTTCCCCATGTTTAAACATTTCATAGACTGTTTAAACAAATTTTACCCCACAATTAAATTTACGTGCAGCGTGTCTAAAATAAAATATAATTTTTGGACATAGATGTCTCTAAGAATGAAGGTAATGATATAACTACGACAGTACCTGTCAAAAACACAAACGTACATACGTTTAATATTCTTTGTGTCATCCAAAATCATGCAAAGACAAAATACCTTACAGTCAAGCAAAAGGATATAGAAGAATTATGATGATAATGTCTTTAAAATATCTTTGGCAGAATTACGTCAATTTTTTTTAAATAGAAATTATCCAACTGCTATTATTAATCCCGCTTTCTAAAAGATATCACTTGATTCACTAAAATGTAAAATCAGGGACAATTATCACAATATCATTCCTTTCGTTGTTCAGTATAATCCAAGTTTACCTAATATCGGTAAGATTATCAACAAATATTGGAATCTTTTGTAATTATCTTGTAATTTGAGCATTAAATCTCTTCACAAAACAGGCCCACACTTGCATATAAAAGAACTAAGAATCTCAAAGATTTCCTTGTTAGTTCTAAATTAACAAAGAAATAATTTTGGAAGGGTTCATCAACTAAATGTAACAGACCCAAATGTTCGCAGTGTTCTTTCATTAATGAAAATACTTATTTCAGTATCAGCAATACCAAAGAAACATTTAGGATGCGTTATGATACTAACTGTGCAACATCTAATGTTATTTATTTGATAATCTGTATAAAGTGTGGCATACAATATGCTGGACAAACCCGTCAGCATGTATCAAAAAGCATGAACAAACACAGATTTGACATAAATAGCTTTATAGATCCATCTTTTTCATCTCATGTCGCTACACACTTTAATGACAGCTTCCATAATTTAGAAGATTTTTAAATTAAACCAATTGATATCGTTATTTCGGAAATGGAACGATGTTAAAAGAAGCATTCGGTTCACCGTCTAGATACTATCTATCCAAAAGGTCTAAATTCTAAGATTATATATGAATTTCATTAACAAGGTCATCATATTTGGTCATTTCTTATTTCCATACTGCTTTATATATAACGAAATTTACCTAACCCGTTACTTACTTATTTGGATTAAACTCGCGTGCGACCAATTTGGTCATGTGCGAGGAGCCTAACCCGTTACACTGCAACTGAAGTTTTATAATTTTATTAATTATCTACATATAACTGAAAATAATATAAATACAAACTTATTGTACAACTCAAAAATGTATATTATTTCTATAGTTATTTTTTGTTAGTTACTAGTTATTCCTAGTATTCAAGAATATTAAAATATCAATACTTTTTATTCTTTTAACTTTAAGTATATGAATTATGACAATATTGAAAACATTGTATAACAATTGTACGAAGGGACATAATTCTACATTAATTCTGAAATGGAACGTATTTTACAGAAAAAAATATAGATTGGATTCACCGTATCTAAAAAGTTAAAGTCTAAGATTATTTATAATCTTCAATAATTTATCAATTCATAATATTTAATAAATTATACATATTTAAAGGGAAATAAAACTGTTTATCTCTCTCTCTCACTCTCTCTCTCTCTCTCTCTCTCTCTCTCTCTCTCTCTCTCTCTCTCTCTCTCTCTCTCTATATATATATATATATATATATATATATATATATATGTTTCTCGTGTTTAAAGCAATGACTGTTTGATCAATGCCACTATAATTATATCCTCATATTATCACCGTTTGTTTCATACTTTGTTTGATCATTACTCCGTTAATTAATTTAATTACAAACAATAATAGTTAGATCATCTGACAATCAATGTGCAAAACCTGTTTGATCAATGCCACTATAATTAAAGCACTTTTATTGTAATTTCTCAATTTACTGAATTTAATACCATTATAGAACAAACAATATAATCCTGACTTTAAATAGCTTTGTTATCTTTGGTTACGTGGAAGTGTTATGATATTATAAATGTGTTAATATAACAAAATCTCTTCTCAGAAATCAAGCTTTTAATGGATTTAATATGTGCTTTAAATGAAATATTGACGTCGTTAATATTTGCAACATTTTCAAATATTAGAATGAAAATGGAATAAGTTGGTTTACTGGTTCGAGATTTTACTAGGAAGATAAACGTTCAACGATAACAGTAAAGTAAGTTTTAATACTGTGTTAGTCATTAATAACTTTTTACACAATATTGGCTATATTTATGAAAAGTTTCAAAATGTTTTTCAAAGATATTAATTCTAAGAATAATTGTATGTTGTTTTTTTTTTTTTTTTTTTTTTTTTTTTTTTAAATTGTAAACACTGACAAATTATTTTGGAAAAAAAAATCTATATGCGATAGATCATATCTATTTTGTTCTGATTTCGGCTAGAAATTTATGAAGAACTATCTTATGTAAATTTAAGAACTGAAATTAAACCTTCTACATTCTCTTATTATGCTTGCAAGAACAGTAATTAGTAAAATAATTCATGTATGTGAGTTCCATTGTTTTTCTTATAATATTTCACATGGTCCAAACCAGCCTGGCATTTGGTCCGAATCAGCCCGTACTTTGGTCCGAATAAGCCAGCATTGCATTCGAGAGAGAGAGAGAGAGAGAGTGAGAGAGTGAGTGAGAGAGAGAGTTGTCGTCTGAAAATATGATACAACCTTATGTTCCACCATTCTAACTAAATCAATAAAAACGGTTATATTAAACAGGAAACTGAACGTCCATGTCAATCAAATATACCATAAACCTAGGATGTAATTTACAATAGTATCATTTTATATGCACACAAAATTATTTCTATTTCAGAATAGTGACACTTTGACAGTTCTGGTCTCAACATTGCACTTTGGACTGAGTTTACCGAACGTAAGTCTTTATTTCTGTATTGTTTTCTCAAATTTGAATTTAAATGAAAGGGGGAATTCAGTTTTAAGAGATATTCGAGGGTCGAATTGATACAGAACACTTTTGAGCACAGGTTGATACAATGGCAAAATCTTGACGAACAGCGGTGCCGTACAGATCCCTAGTCCATAATTTAATAAGACTTTGTACTGTTATTTATACTAACAGGAGTGCGAAGCCTTATTATTTGTCTCCATTTTCGTGTAGCATACTGCAATATTTTCAAATAGTTTTAAACGTTACAAGTTACAACAAATATGTTGACCTGATTACGAAGAAACAGTCTCAACGCATCCTTGTAAACACCGGTGAAAAGTCTTATTTATAGGACGAACAAACCCCATTCTTCAATGCTTCTAATATTATTAATTTTTTAAATCTGTTTTACGTTTTGATCCCCCATCTGTCTATCTCCCTCTGTCTGTCTCACTCTTAAATAACGCAATGCTTTTGATCATTAGTGTATGCAAGTGTATACCAAGTTTGCGACCACATACAATTCGTCATGGGTAGATTATATCCGACCGCCTCGACTTCGCAACTAAGTGTTTATACACACATTTTGGATATTGCATCATATGTTTTGGCCATATGACAGGCAGTCGAGCACATCATAAACTATACATTGTAATGAATTTTTACACCTGGTCGTACATAGATTATATAATGGTAATTGTTATTGCTAATAGGTGAAAATACCTAATAAACTCCCGCTATAGAAGAAACAATTTATTTTGTGTTAGTTTCTAAAACTCAACTGAAAATTGCCGAAGCCCAAAACATTTCAAATTTATTGTGAAGCAACCGCTATAAATGTACAGGAGAGCAAAGGCTCCAATGTTCTTCTCACCGTGGTGGTCATTAGTTTTGTTCGGCCAAACACTCACATGTCTCTGTGAGATCTATGCTGATAAAGGTCTGGACAGTTGGTAAAGGTTTGTACAGTCGATTGTTACCATCTTACCGATACGAGTCGTCCATATTTTGTATTTCGCATTTTCTTCTGTCCGAAAAATACTGTTTATACTGTAAAATCCATCAGGACTTTTTGTTCATCAGCTATATGAACATAATTATAATGTAATTTAGACATGGTAAAATGTATTAATGCAAAGACGGGCAATGCGTGCCTTTTGAATGTATAGTGAGGTAGTGTCAAAGTCTGCCGATTTCCAAGATTTTCATGCATGAGCTAGAACCTATGTTACCTGTAATATCTTTTATGTAGTCCTTATAAAACATAAACAAAAATATCCAAATTGTGTATTAATGTAATTTGAGTTTTTATTTAGGATGCTGACTAACCTGTCAACTCAGTTTGAGTGTCACAATCATTTGTCATATGGCGAAGTTCTAAAGGCGTAAAGCTAGGGTTCTGGTTAAATGATCCTTAGTGGTCGTGTATTCAAAGCGTCATAATAACTGATGTTACGTATGGCGTGGTATGTGTACTAAAATTAAGTATTTAATCTTAAGCTTAATTATATTTTAGTTTAAGCAAAAGAGAATGATCCTTAGGCCAAGTAAAAATAAAATCTGTGTTTCCTGTAACCCGCCCGATCCATTTTGTTCTGACATTATATTTTTGAGTGAATGTTATTTCCTGAAATTATCACATCTGGTCTGTTCAGGATTTTTTTTGCGGTCATTTTGCTATTTTGCTATTAGTATTGACCATTCGGAATACATCAGGTATAAATTTGATAATCGGAACTAATCAAGAATATACAAATTCATATATTATTTCTTAAAAAAAAAAAAAAGACTTTCTACTGACCTATCTTTTTCAAGTCTGTTAAAGGAAATATGTATTTTAATTGCAGTAAAAAAATGATCTATTACTATTGCATTGCTTTCCTTTTTCTGAGATGCATAGGCAACAGTCCAAGCTAATTAAAAGAACATGATCCCAGTCAGACTCATTAGTCACAACTGATATGCAGAATACCTTGGATGATGTACACATTACACATGTCTATATCGCTCATTGAAATTTGCCTTCATTTTCGGTTTTAAATGCATTTTTGGCATTTCACCCCCTTTTTGTATTGATTGAGTGTTTGTCTCAGTCCTTGCTTTATTTGAGTGTTATCTGTGCTCTTTTGTAAATTTTAGGGGTGTTTCTTGCACCTTGCTTAGCAAACAGTGCTTCCAGGTGCTTCCAGGTCACCGGTCATCCACCGGTCGCCAGGTTTTGAGCACCAGTCACGAGGCACTGGGGTTTGATTATTGGTGTGGGGACAGGTTTCAGGTCGATCGTTTAATCCTGATGGGGATAGGTAGTCAGGTTGTACTCGCCCGACTAGGGATGGGATCGGATTGGCATCCCCTCTCCCTATGTTCCCTTTTAATCCCTATGGAATGTGGGGACCCCTCTTTCCTGGAAGTGAGTTTTCCTTCCTCCTCCCTCCATCAAACAGACATTAGAAAGTCAATGATCATTCTTAAGAGGATTGTCCCTCCCTCTGTTTTAAGGTAGGATGGATGTGACAGGCTGTGCACCTGCTCCGTCCCCTCTGGCCTGGGCAATCAATAAGGAGGGGGGAGGCCGCCACTCACCCCTAGACAATCTAGAATGGATTAGTGTTCCCATTTGCCTAGAAGGTCCTTAAGTATTGTTAATCCCACCCACTCACCCCCACACCATGAACGGCTTTGTGATGAGAGCAACCTCATTTCGATGTCTCCCTCTTCGGAGAGAGATAATAGGAGGGGACAGTCTTGTCTCGGCTCATGAGCGGTTTCAGGACGATGATGTTATTTCCATCATGGTGGGCTAAAAGGGGGACAGCTGTGATCTACGCATTTCCTACCGCATTAATCACAAAAGATTCTCCAGTGGCAACAGTCCCTTCACCTCCGTTGGGGTTCCCATCCTCTTCCCACCTGTCCAGCCAGGTGTAGGAGAAAGAGGACGTTTGGTAAGGTGGTGAAGAAATGTACAACCTCCTTCCCCAGACTTGTGTCCTAAGCTTTCTGGCACCGAGGGAAAATATTCTCTCCAGTCTGGAGAGGCTCTAGGGGGCAGCATCTTGTGTAGACCTTATGTTGCTCCTGCACACTGTGATGGTTTGGGAGCGTACATACAAGTTTTCCCGGGGATAGGAGTTCGCCAGGCAGCAGAAGGGGTGGTCTATCCCCTCTTCTAAGCTTGGCAGCTGGTTTCTGCCTGCAGGTATCGAATCCAATCGCCGGCTTGGCACCTTAAGCGCCCCCCCCCCCTTGGATTCTGGGAGTGGGGATATCGGCTGAGCCCTGTGTTAGCCTCCAGGTTAAAACCTTGGAGGCCTTGGAACTTAAGGCCTGTACTCTCGTCACGATCGCCTTGCATGCCCATATCTTATCAGCGGCCTCCTTCAGTCTCTTTAAGGAGGAATCATTGTCTCCAGCGGCGCATCAGCGTTTGCTGGGGGCTGGAGCGAATATGTCGCCTTTTGCGCCCTCCAAGTCAGTCGCGTTCTCTGCAAAGCTTATTTATCTCCGCAGGAATGCCACCTTGGAGAAGTCAAAGGTCCTGCTGAACAAAAGGAAGAACTTTTTAAGGTCTGCACCTCTTAATGCATAAACGCTCTTCTGAGGTCTCATTCCCTCCATGGCGTCACAGAGGTCTCATTCCCTCCATGGCGTCACAGAATTTGAAAGATCATCAACACAGGTCCCTAGCAGCAGCTCCGGGCTCTTTGAAACAGGCCAAGAAGCGCACCCACCCTAACTGCCCCTTCTCCCAAGTCCTTCAAGCAGGCGCAGCCTCAACAGTCTCAGCGACAGCCTCAATTCAAAGCTCCCGCTCGCCTGTTGATCGCTAGAGGATTCGGTCGGAAAATTCAAGGGAGAAAATCCTCGGGTTCCTTTCCTTTCCCCAAAGAGGGAGAGGGTCGGCTTTAGGGAGTTGCACCCTCTTTTGCAGTGTTTTCCTCTTATCAACGTCCCGGTTGGAGCTTGTCTAACCATTTTTCAGGGGTGCGGTCGGGCATCACAGACGATGAGTGGATCCATTCCACCTCAAAGGATGGTTACCGGTTTCTTTCGAGGATCATCCTCCCCTCTCAAGCATCCCAGCTTATGTTACCATTCCAACTTGGCTCAGTTAGGAGAAGAGGTACACACCCTTCTGCAGAATTGCGCAGTCCAGAGGGTGAAAAACTACCAGACTCTGGCATTCTATTTCCAGCTCTTCTGGTGTCGAAAGATGGCGGAAAATATCAGATCATAATTGAACTTTCCGCTTTAAACAGATTTTTTCGGGAAGAACGCTTGAAGATGGAGACTACCGTCTCTGTCAGGAATGCCATCAAGCCATGTGACTGGGCGGTCTTCATCAATCTTAAAGATGCGTACCTTCACATATCCATCTTCTCTCCACACAGAAAATACATTGTGTTTTATCTCGACCAGGAGGTTTTTCAATTTCAAGCTCTTCCATAGCCACCTACTCCTAGATTTTACAAGGGTGATGGGGGTGGTTGCAGCCCACTTAAGGTCGTTAGCGATCCCCATCCTCCAGTATTTCGACGACTGGTTGATGCACAACGTCTTCAGAAATTCCCTTTATTGGTCGCCAGTGACCCTTCTCGGTCTTATCCCAAACATATATAAATTGGATCTCATCCCTTTTCAGGACTTTGTATATGTGGGGATTAACCTCCTCACCTGCCTTGGGACAGTTCGTGTTCCTTTGGACATGATTGAGCAAATCCTGTCCCTCATTATGACACTTCTGGCCAAGACCTCCTTGTCGGCTCGCCTTTACCTCTCTCTCTCTCTCCTGGGGACTCGGAATTCGGCTGCGGACTTGGTTCCTCTAGGAAGACTTTACTTAAGCCCTCCAGTTCATGCTTCTAGCAAACTGGAGACCGCACAAGAACCCTCTAACAGCTCAGATCCCCCTGTGATCCGATTTTCACCACCATCTGTGTTGGTGACTAAATTGGGACTGTTCTGACAGGAGTCAGAATCCACATCCCAAAACCCCACCCCTTTCTGTACACCAATGCATCAGACTCGGGATGGGGTGCTTACCTCGAGCCAAGTATGTAGTTCTTCGGGGATTTTGGTCTTGGGAAGAAGCAACCCTTCATATTAACAACTTCGAAATGCGAGCAGTGTTTTTAGCCTTACATGGGTGTGTTAACCTCATAAGGCGTCATTGTGTTATGAGCGCATGAGACAACACGTCAATAGTAGCGTATCTCAGACGTCAGGGATCTATAGATGCTTCTTCTTTTTGCGTAGAAGTCTGGAACTTCAGCTGATGGGCAGCCTCGAAAATCACCGTCCTAGTCCGCCATATTCCGGGTAAGAGGAATATGCTGGCGGACAATCTGGGTCATTCCTTGCAGAATGATCTCTACACTGGTCGGTAGCGAAGTCAATATTCCAGCTGTGGGGGAGACTCTTGTTAGACTTATTTGCTACTAAACTGAACAACAAGCTCCCCATTTATGTCTCACTGGTACCAGATCAGAGGGCATGGGAAATTGACATTTGCAGTCTAAATTGGGATTGTCTGTACGCATACGCCTTCCGACCTTTCAAAATAATTCCGCAGGTGTCCAGTAAGTCAGGATCTCTACTGCTTGGCCCATCCTGGTAGCCCCCTCTGACCCTATGGGTCATGGTTCAACGACCTACTCGACCTGTTTGTAGAGGAGCCCAGGAGATTAACACAGAGAGGGAACCTGCGATATTAACACAGAGAAGGAACCTGCTATCGCACCACAGGGGTGCTTTATTCAACAACAACCCACAAATTTTCCACTTTAACGCTTGGCTCATCTCAAGCTGTCAATCCACCAGGACCAGTTTTGGAGAAAGGTTGCCAACTTCATCGTCCAGGCTATGAGGCAATCTTTTCCCCGGGTTTATGATGCAAATGGAGAATCTTTTGTGATTAATGAGGTAGGAAACGCGTAGATCGCAGCAATCCCCCTTTGAGCACAGTTGCAGATTTTCTTCTCTTCCTTTTCGAGGAAATATAATTGTATGTGTCCATTATGAAGGGCTATATGGCAGCTCTTTCATACACTCTCAAGTTCTCTAGGGGTTCTGCCATTGTGTTGGACCCTCATCTTTCTGGTATTTTGAGCTTCAGAGACCGGTGTCTTGCTCAGTAATGCCTGGATGGAATCTTTCATGCGTTTGTTGGGCGTTGTCAAAATCCCCTTATGAACCTTTGAGTGAAGCTTATTTAGAAAACCTTACCTGTAAGTTTGCTTTTCTGCTCTCCTTAGCGACAACAAGGAGAAGGAGCGAGCTTCATGCCCTGTCAGTGGAAAAGGGTTTGTTTACGGTTCAACAGTAATCATGATTAGGTTTCTCTTCTTTGCCAATCTGGATTTCTGGCTAAGAATCAGCTACCTTCAGTCGCTCCACTTCATACTGAGATCCAGCCGTATGTGTGCTGGGGATGAACAAGATAGGCTTAAGGTTTTATTTGGCTCCTAAAGGGAGAAGGATGATTCAGAATCGTCTCTTCCTACCTATTTAAGGGTTCCTCTGGTATTTCGGCGGTCACTATTTCTAGGTGGATTGTGCTCACTATAAAAAAACAAAGCTTATCGGTCCCTTACTTGAAAGGGACCTTTCTTTCACCCTTTTTTATTTTTGAATACTTGTACATGACAGGTAAACAATATATACGAAAACAATGTATTGTTTACTTGCATTATGATTGCATTATGTTGTATTTCTTCGTTTGTAATGTTCGTAACATGTCTATAATGTTCATTTATTGATGAATACAGAATTGAATTGAATTGTGTCTAAATCGTTTCATTATTTACAACTTCTTCGCAAAAAAAAACCCCAACAGTTATCGAAGAGTACTGTCCTTTGTCAACATGACCGCTTGCTTCAATATTGTCGCCACTGTCTCACTAGTACCGAGTTGTTCCGGTACAGCTGGAGTTTGTTAAAGCATGTATATACAAGCAAGAAGAATGTGGAAAGTTTGGTTATTCTAAGGAGTGTGAGGTCATGCATTATTTTGTATAACGTTAGAGAGGAATAGTGCATTTTTAGAACATAGATGCAATATTTCCGTGTTGAGTAAGGAATGAGCCACCAATGTATATATTTCTTTAGGATTTGCTGTCAATATTGTTCAGTGACAAAGAAGTAGGAACGGTTGCCATTATGACATCTCACATATTTGTTATACAACATTTACTGCAGCTTTGTAGAACAGCAGCTCTCATACCTCAGATGTGGAGTTAACGCTGATAGCGGTTATCGCTGAATTACTTCTACAATATCGTATAACAGTAAATATGTTTCCTACCAGACCATTTCCTAAATTTGAGGGGTTCTGGTTAAAATTCTGGAGAAAGTTAAGTACAGGTGCATTTGCTAAAATTAATTTACTTCTGTATCTGTCTGTTTAGTCAAACCATTTTTGCTCCTCACAATGACGCTTTAAAAAATAATATAAGCAAATTATTTGATTGTTGGCATAATCTTTCGTTTGTGATAAAATGGATGCAGCAGTCAGGTGTAGAAAAAAAGTTTGCAGATGTCAAAATCTTTGTCAATCACCGTTGGTAGATTCAATACATTAAACATTTGTATGTTTATAGAAGGCAGTAAACCGGTACTATCCAGTGCTTAATCGATGTAGTCACCATGCAGCGGCCATGGACATTGTCTGGATACCGGTAGAGGACCATTTGCATGTGATTTTACAGAGAGCATTTTGGCATCAAGGCCTTTAAAATTTGTTCAGATAATTAGTATCCATTATGGACATCATTATTAAAAATAGAAAAAGCTTTAAACATCTTTTTCTCAAAATCCATGAAGAGAATTTAACCAAATTTGAGAGAAAGTATTCTGGGATGAAGGGCTTTCCAATTTGTTCAAATGTTGCCGATCTGCCATAAAATATGGTAGCCAGTAGTAAGAATAGAAAAATCTTTAAATGGCTTCTTTTCAAAAAGCGCTAAACAGAATTCCAAATTTGACAGACAGCATGCTATGATGATTGGTTTGGTTTTTTGTGGGTTTACCACCATTTTTCAGTACATGATAGGCTATACATGGCGGCCAGTATATTTGTTGGAGGAAGAACCCGGGAAAACCCCAAGAAGAACCAGCTACCCATGGGCAGCAACTGGCAAGGTTTCTCACACACCCATGTTGGCCGCGCCGAGACTCGAACCCACGCGGACAGAGGTGAGATGTCATTGAACTGTAAAGGCGACCACTAGGCCACCCAAGGCTTCTGCTGGGACTAAGGTCTTTCAAATTTGTACAAATGATGCTGATCCACCATCAAATATGGCTGCTGTTAAAAAAAAAAAAAAATTAATACAAAAAAACTTGAAACCACATCTTTTCAAAAAGCGCTCAACAGAATTTAATCAAATTTGATACAAATCATCCAGCCATGAAGGGCTTTCACTTTTGTACAAATGATGCACATCCGCCATCAAATATGGGTGCCATAACTAAAAATAGAATTTTTTAAAATACAGCTTCTGTAGAATTTCTCAACAAAATTCGACCAAATGTAACAAAAAGCATCCTTGCATGAATTGATTTCAGATTTGTATACATGATGCTAATCCGCCTTCAATTATGGAGACCATTACTAAAAATAATAAAATATTTAAAACAACTTCTTTTCAAAAAGCGCTGATACAGAGCTGTTTACTGCCACGATTTTGCCGATGTTTCTGTGGAATATTTCAAACAAATTCGGACTGCCGTTCAACGTATCAATTGTATGGGCAGAGTATTTTTCTGCAAAGATGCTGTAAGTGTTTTATTCATTTATTAAGCTCCTCAGTTCTATCACTAAAGTGCTTGTGAATGCTTAGTGATCTCATTTCAAGCATGTGTATAATTATGACATAGACCATTAAATCCACGGAGTTTTATGTTGAAATGATCTGTTAACAAATAAAATATAGCAATGGGATTTATGATCACTCTGAATAACAGAAGAGATGGTCGTAATAGATATGAACTTGTGCACAAAGAATTGTGACAGCACTAGGGAGTTCATGCATACTTCTGTTTGTATGGGACGGAAGAGAGAAATATTCACATGCATAGTTTGTGAGTTTCTTCAAAACTTAATGTTAGAGCAACTGTCAGTGTTGAACGGCAAACTACAGATAAGTGGCTAAAATTACGGATTGAACTATTGAAAATAATGATAGACAAATTCAGATTAAACGGTAGAATTTTTTTAAATTTGATCGAAAACATTATGGCATGAATGGATTTTGTACAAATGATGCCCAACGACTTACAGATACGGCCACCATTACTAATAACAGAAATACCTTTAAATCACTGCTCCAAAATCACTCAACAGACGTGGACCAAATTTGACAGGAAGCATCATGGCATGAAGGGGTTTCAGATTTGTACAAATGATGCCGATCTTCCTTTAAATATGGCCACCGTTTACTACAATATATATATATAAAACTTTAAATTACTTCTTTTCATAAAGTGCTTCATAGAATTTGATCAAATATATTGAAAACATCTTGGCATTCAGGTTTATATAAGTGAAGCCGATTCGCCTTCAAATATGGCTGCTATTAAAAAAAAAGGTAGAAGAAAAACAAATGTTGGTGATGTGTCATCAATTATAAATTGCTGCTTTTATAAGGGGTGTAACCTCTGCCTTTCTGCCACTCTCACTCTCAATATTTGTTAAGTGGAAGGATTTAAATTTGCTTCGAAGACGATGATGACAACAACAACAACAACAACAACAACAATATCAAATAACAACTTGCATTAGTCTGACAAAAACAACCTACATTAATCTTTTGTGTTACAAAATTGAAGTGCTCCTTTGGATCAAACCTAAATAAATGTCAAAATGGGGTCATAGCAATATTTGTTCCAGTACCAATTTTATATTCATTATCATAATTTTTTGTGTGTATGCAGATGTTCATCACAAGCACTTTACATTTTCATTAAATTATTGTTTTAAAAATGAAACATAGAATAAGCATCTTAACAAATGTTTCCAGAACTCTAAGTAAGTGCTTCCAGCGCCTCCTGGACCTTCAGATGCTAGTCTTGGCACACCAGTGTTCTCAGATTGTATATCAGATTGTGTATCCCGTGTAACCTCAATAATTAGCCCTGGACACTCAGTGTCTAGAAACTGTCAATTCTTTGGGTGTACATTTCTCCTTACACGTTTTTTTTTTTTGTTTTTTTTTAATATAAGTTGGCAGGAAAGGTAATTACATGACTGGAAATAAAGAATTCTCATATATAAAAGTATGAAAAAATTGAAGAAAAAAAAACAAACAAACAAAAATTCTGATCCAATTTCAATAAAACTTATGATATGGGTTTGTATCATCAAAATCTCGGGCAGGTTCGATAATGAAATATATGCTTATATCATGAAGATCTCGGACGAATTCGATAATGAGCGAGATCCACGCATACTAATGAGGTGATCTTGCATATAATTGGCTGAGCTTGTTACGACTCGGGAGGCCGTATTTCTGATCCAGTTTAGATCTGACATGGAATATATGATACTATCATTAAAATCTCAGACGAGTTCAATAATGAGCGAGATCCACGTATATTAATGAGTTAATCTTCCATCCGATTGGCTGATCTTGTCACCACTCCGGATGCAATATTTCTCATCCGATTTTGATCAAACTTGGAATATATGCTTTTATCATCAAGATCTTGTACGGGTTCAGTAATAAGCTAGATGCACGCATATTAATGAGTTGATCATGCATCTGATTGACTGAGCTTGTTGCCACTCTGGAAGCCATATTTCTGATCCGATTTTGATCAAGCTTGAAGTATGGGCTTACATCATCAAGATCTTGAATGGGTTCGATAATGAGCAAGAGCATATTAATGATGCAGTCTTGCATCTGAGTGGCTGAGCTTGTTACCAGCCTAAAAAGCCATATTTGTGATCCGATTTTGACCAAACTTGGAATATATGTTTATATATCATCAAAATCTCAGACTGTTTCAACAATGAGCAAGATCCATGCATATTTTTGAGGTGCTCTTGCATATAATTAGCTGAGCTTATTACCGTACCGGCAGTCATAATTCTGATCCGACATTGTTCAAAATTGGAATGGTGGCGCTCTACAGATATTACGTATTTCTGAGAGAGTGACAGGTGTAAGATAATGTTGTTTGCATTTGCAACACGCATAATGGACAGAATGTTGGCATACCTTTCATGTACTGTAGCTGAAATTTCTTTACCTATTGTACTTGTAGAGATTGTACATGATCTAAGCACACAGCTGAACAAAATGGTCACTCCCACGTGCTCGAAAAATCAGCCTGAATTAGTCTAAAGTACACTAACTTTAGCAGTTATTACAATAGGGAAAACGAATTTTGTCAGAGTAGGCAATACCAGTTTCTAAAAGTGCAATGAATGAATTACAAAATATATAAAAAGCAAAAAAGTTATCAGTTCGTTTTTTTTAAATTTATCTTTGAAGTCCAGGAAGTGAAAATGACCAAGCGAAGCTAGCAGTTTTTTGATAGCTGCATATCTGAAATAAGGCCAAGCTGTATACTCTACAACCAAGATTACACCCATCAATCATACACCCAAAAAAAAAAAAAGGGAATTCAAAGTTCTGTTAACAATTCCTAAGATATACAAGGTCTTTTTTAAATAGCCAGGATAACCAGTAAGGAAAACCTTGACAATTCTTTTTCTTTAAAAATCTAATCCTATGCAAAATACGAAACTAGAGAGTGCCACCAATATAGGCTTTCATCATCGAGATTTGTGAGCAATTCAAAAATAAGCGAAGTCCACGCATTTTAATGAGGTGATCTTTCATCTGATTGTATGAGCTTGTTACCGCTCTTGAATTTATATTTTTTATAGGTTGGGTTTATTATCAAGACCGTGGATGACTTCGATTATGAGCAAGAGACTGCTTATTAGTTATGCCTTATCTTTAGAAAGAATTTGTATCAGGATATAGTAAAATAGGTCAAATCAACATGATACATATATAAAGTTTGAGAGATGATTACTTAGGATATATTCTTAACAATACTACATAAGCCTGCTTAGTGAAATGATCAGCAGTTAAGTTATGCAAGCCAGATGAATAATATCAGGACACTGGGACCTCTTATTTTAAAAAGTAGAAGTAGATGTACACAACCAAAAGTAGCACACAAAAGGTGATTTCTGGAAAGTTATAAAATGCAGACAATTATTAAACACGATCACTGCTTATTTGCAACGAGTTTCTTTTGATTTGCACCAGATTTACAAATATTTCATTAAGTTCAATAACACAGATTTAGGAAACTGAACTCTTGGTTATGTCCTGTTAAGTTCAGACTAAAGACATGTGACATGCTATCATGGTTTTGGTATATTTTAACAAGTATAAAATGTTGAAACCTTGTACAGCACCTGCTGCCAGGTTAGCGTACATAATTTCGCAAATTTGCTAGAGGACTAATCGATACAAAATATATCTGAATTCTTCTTGGATACCCAGGGTTAACAAAATCCGATTCTCTGCATTCATTATATGAATATAAAGAAGCGAAGTTTGTCACGGGTATCTAATGATGGTGATGTGTGTGTGTGTATTCTTTATGTTTCATTTTTAAAAAAAGTTGAGTTCCAAGATCAGCAACAACAATGATAAGAATAACAACATTTGGTAGAAATATGCATATACAAATTTTACTTATAGTTACTGACTTATAGCAATCAGTCATAACTACAACTTGGATTAGCATACTATACCAAGAAACAGGAACAGTTACTAGTAAATGTATACAGTAGGATGATTTACAAGACATAAAACTACTTTAGCACGGTGTGGATGTAAAAATGTACAGATTAAGAGATAAACTTACATATCCCTTTATATCTAAAATTTTACCTCAATATGGCCGTGTAACCACAGTTAAAATTTGCACACATCATACCTAATACATGTATATGCTGTTTGTTGTCAAGGTATTTTAATTGCCCTTTACATCAACATATCTTTTTTCTTGTTCAAGGTATATTTACAAGATGAATTCGTCTGCTCTGCGGCTTCGTTGCCAGTCGAAGGCGGGTCAACACGACCTGACGCAGCTCAGCTCAAACTCGAGCGTTGGGCGACTCAAAGAAGTGATATCAGAGGTGACCAAGATTCCAATGGCCTGTATCAGGGTTCGGCAGGGTTATCCCCCAAAAGAGATAGATCTCACTGACAGTACAAAAACTATGTCTTCTTTCCCTTTCCAATCAGGGGACACTCTTTACGTGGATGAAGATCCATCTTTAAGACAGCGTCTGAAGGAACGCTTAGACACCGACCTCCAAGTGGAGATTCAAGAACTATGTGTGCGTGGTGTGCTCATGCGGAAAACGGTTCCTGCCAATAATTCATGCCTCTTCACAAGCGTCAATGCCGTAATGACTAAAGGGGATGTAGACCTATCCAGCGCTCAGCAAATGCGCGAATTGATTGCTGGGATTGTCCTTAGTGACCCTGAGCAGTTCAATTCAGCCTTCTTGGAGAAATCCAACTCAGACTATTGTTCCTGGATAATGAAAGAGGATAGCTGGGGAGGTGCCATAGAAATATCCATTCTTTCCAAGTATTATGAAGTAGAAATCGACGTTGTAGATACTCAGTCTGGACGCATAGATAGGTTTGGTGAGGATATGAACTATCGTAAACGGGTCTTGCTAATCTATGATGGCGTCCATTACGACCCTCTAATAATGGAATCCCTGATACCAGGAGAACCCATGCAGACTATTTTCTCTACTAAAGATGAAAAAATATTAGCACAAGCGATGGAAATTGCATCTGAAGCTAAGGCCACTAGACAGTATACTGATACCGCAAACTTTAGTATTAGATGTAATATCTGTCGAGTATTGCTTAAAGGACATACCCAAGCACATGCACACGCCAAACAAACGGGTCATATAGACTTTGGTGAAGTATAAACACTTCAGCATGGACTTTACGGGTATGATATTTAGTTAGATATTCGTTTAATCAATTTCTAGAGAAGAAAAGATGTTGTGAAGAAGAGTTGTGAATCGAAATAACAAATTGTTACTAGGATGTCGCTAACTCATGATGTTTGTACTGATTATGTACATTTACTACGTTAATCAAGTTACTCTAGTAATTTAATTAGAAATGACTAGAACTTACTCAATAGACTGTCATCACCTTTTTCTAAAAAAAAATTATTCTGCCACATCATAACCAAAAACTATCGCTAGAAAAATTATTCTCAAATTTGCATGAACATATTTTTGAGGAAAAAAATATTGATTGCATATTTTGACAGAGTCACAATCAAGTAGCAGGCTGAGCATTTAGTTACTGTCTAACATGTTACATGACAGTTTGTTAAATTTTATGAAATATATATGTCCATCAATGAGACTGTTACCTTTTTCATTTCCACACAATAACATTAGTTTTATACCATCTACCTTTTTCAAACTTTGTAGCTGTATTGCACATGGGGTAAGAAAGAATCTTATCGATTTTGGGGTTGAAAGATCAAAAGTCAAGGTCCCTGAAAGGAAAAAGAAAACAATTTCCACACAAAAACATTTGTTCTGCATAACAGGCTTGCACTTCATGTATGGAAGAAGCCTATCAATTTTGGGGTCAGAAAGTTAAATGTCAAGGCCAGTGTGACCAGTGGCATAAGCAAAAAATTCTGGGCCCCTCCTGCAAAACATAATTCTGGGATCCTCTCCTAGTAAAAAAAAAGTAGCTTCATGGAAATTTTGGACTCCCACTGGGCCTGCCCCCCCCCCCCCCCCCTCCTTGCAGTTGCAGGGGTTGTTTGGGCAGTTGAATGTTACTGAAAAAGAAACATGGTTTCCACACACTAACTTTAGTTCTGTATCACAGACTTGGGCTAAACTTTCAGGATGGCTTGCGCTTGAAATGAAGAAGAACCCTATTGATTTTGGGGTGAAAGAACAAGGTCACTGACTGAAAAATGAAAAATGGTTTAAACACAAAACTTTAATTTCTCGATTATATACCATAACCAAAGTTTGTAGATGGCTTATATTATACCTTCGGTAAGAAAGAAGCTTGCAAGAAACCTAAAAGTCAGTGTCCATGTGACTGAAAGAAGAAAAGTAGTCTCTGTGACCTTGACCAAGCTTTGTGGATAGCTTGCACTTGAAGTAAGCAAGAAACCTATTGATTTTGGGGTCCAAAGGTAAATGGTCAAGGTCTCTATGACTGAAAAATGAAAACTAATTTCTGTACAAAACATTCAGTTCTCAGCCATGTACCTTCACTAAATTTAGTGAATGGCTTATCCTTTGGGTAAGAAATAACTATTCATTTTGGAGTCGAAGGGTCTCTGAGAGAAGAAAAATGTTTTTTGCATAATAACTTTAGTTCCAGACCACATATTTGGACTATGTTTGTGAAGGGCTTGGACTTAAGTTAAGGAAGAAGCCTGTTGATTTTGTGGTCAAAAGGTCAAAGGTCAAGGTCATTGTGACTGAAAAAAAATTGGTTTTATCATAACTTTTGTCATAGAGTAAGTTCTTTAACCAAACTTTGTTGATGGCTTGCACTCAGGGTAAGAAACAATCTTTCTGATTTTGGGGTATAGAGGTCAAAGGTCATGTAAGTCTAATGACAAAACTGATTTGTGCACAGTAAGTTTAGTTCAAGACCGCATGTATCATCCAAAGGTCATGTCACTGAGACCTGTTGGTCAATAATCTCCTGAGCCAACCATGTCCTGCTAGTTCCTACACAGAGGACTATTAAACACAGAGCGAGTGTATAATGTACCATTCACAACATTCTTTGTCAAATGGGTATTTCCATATTTAAGTTGGCGATCTGCAATTCTTCCTTTGAAGTGAAAAATGTATCTGGACAGCCATACTTTCGGAATATATGTGTTGGGATAGGACTTCAACGAGCATTGACATTAGTTAATTTGTTTGTTTTTTTTAGCTCTACTGGTCATAGACAAGAAGAGCTTATGGGATGCTCTTTCACCCACCGTCTATCCATCCATTAGCACAAGTTTGTTATTGCTACTCCTCCTAAACTACTTGGAGGATTGCCATCAAACTTTATACATATATTAATCCAATGGTCTAGTTAGTTCTAAATGAAAATGATGATGCTTGGACATCCAGTAGGGCCACAACAGTGGCAATCTTGAACAATTTGTTATAACTACTCGTCCTGAATGGATGGTCATATCAACATGGGGTTTTTGCTACGAGATTTCTTATGATGTCTAGTTGGTTCTAAATGAAAATGGTGCCAATCGAACGTCCAATATGGCCCCCATGGCAGTCATCTTCATAATCTTGTTATCGCTACTCCTTCTGAAGTATCAACATGAGGTTGTGTCCATGGGCAAGGCACTTTGCTCCAATTGCCTTGGCTTTAAATAACCTACTTGTGTTGTTGTGCTGTAAAGCACCAAACCAAACCAAACCCAGTTGTATCAACATGAGGTTTTTATAAAAAGACTTCTTATGATGTCTAGTTGGTCCTAAATGAAAATGGTGCCGATCTGACATCCAATATGGCCAGCCCAGCAGCCATCTTTAAAATCTTGTTATCGATACTCGTCCTGAACTGAAAGTCATATTGACATGGGGTTTTCACCAAAAGACTTCTTATGAAGCCTAGTGGGTCCTAACTGAAAATGGTGCCAATCTGACGCCCAATACGGCCGTCACATCAGCCCTCTTGAAAATATTATGCTTGTTATCACTACTAATTTTGAATGGATGGTCATACCAACATGAGGTTTTCACAGAAATTATTATGATGTCGAGTTGGACCTAAATGAAAATGGTGCCGATCTGACATCCAATATGGTTACCACAGCAGCCATGTTGAAAATCTTGTTATCGCAATTCGTCCTGAACAGAAAGTCATATTGATCCCTATACATGAGTGTTATGTCTCACACACCCTAATCTTGAGTGTGCGATGCACATATGTTGCGCGGAGCACACACAGTCCAGAATGCCGCGCGTGTTCTCTCTCTGCGTTGCATCATCTCTCTCTATAGGAGGGAGCACACAGGTCAGTGAGTGTGGGGAGCGACAGCGCTAAGGAGGGGAGGGGAGGGGATCACATCCTCTAACAAATCACACTATGCTCTGATACCCCTCGGAATGGGCAACTTGTGGCGGGCAGTGGGGCGGGGGGGGTGTGGGGGTTATGCCATGAGAGATGTGCTGAGAGCTGCGTGTGTGTGTAGTAGATGTGTGGGTTGTTAGGGGGGGGGGGGGGGGCCGGTTGGTTGTGGTGGGGCTGCGACTAGGCATAGCACTCGACTAATAAGAACACACACACCACAGACGCCGATGGGAGTCTATCTATAAGGGGGGGGGGGGTGTGTGGGAGGAGGGATACCGAAACACACATATACACACATATATCTATGGGGGTGGGGGGGGGGGGTGGGGGGGGGTGTGGGAGGTACTGCGACCACATACATCTGATACATATCTCTCACAGTGGGTGCGCTCTATCATACACAACATGGAGCGATCTCTATGCAGATAGTGATGTGGGGCCACTGTGTGTGCGCGTGCTGTGTGAGAGTGTATGGGGATCTATCTATAGACGGTGCACATCACACACACACGATAGGGGTTGTTCTAGCACATATATTCAGGAGAGCGTGGTCGAGAGCGGCGAAGTGAGAGCGTTCATATTAAAGAGGTCGTGAGTGCGGTGCTGAAATTGATCTGCGCATGTGCCACGATCATGATGTGGCAATACATCAAACAATACGCATCTAATAGTGCAACAACGGATGTGGTCACTGGAAACTATATTTATCTCTCTAATAGTTATATAGAGTTGGATTAAAATGTGAGCATATCTCTAGTGGGGTTGAGTGTGCGAAAACACACTTTTATCTCTATGCTGATGCGCAAAAACGATGGTGAGGGAGAGTGGGGTGGGAAGTTTGAGGGGGGGGAGTCTGGGGGGAAAGTATCTATATTCAGCACACACAGAACACACATTGAATGAGGGGGTAGGGGTGGGGTTGGGTGGTGGGGGGAGGGGGGGTGGTTGAAGTGTGGTGGGATTGTGTTGGGGGGGGGAACAATCAGTGAAGGATAAGATGTGAGAGAAGTATTTTTAGATGGGGGGAGGGGATGAGTGTGGGATGAACTGTTTTATGTGGCACAGACACAGATCTGGGGACAATATCAATCTAGAGGTTGGGGGTACGTAAGATGGGGAAAACAAGGGGGGTAGAAGATAAAGTGGAGATGGGTGATGTGGTTTTTTGGGTAATTGGTGGGGGGTAGAGAAGATGGGGTTATGTTGAGGGGGTGTGAGAGGGGGATATCGGGATTATGATGATTTGTTTGTTGGGGTTTATGTAATGGTCAGGGTAGTGATAGTAGTAGTTAATATAATTGAGGTTTATTATTGTTGTAAAAGTCATTGTTTACATGCAAAGCCTGTTACAACTCGAATGCATGACCATGCAGAAATTAAATTCACTGTTTTTGAGTTAACCCAGACTTGGCATCTGATTCATACCTGAAGTTGAACAAAGAGGAATATGTATCCATTGATTCTTTCAACTAGAATTACACTATATATAGTAATGAACTCAAATGTTGAAGGGTTTTGAAATATTATCAAAAGCTATCAGTTTTTAATAAATCATACTTGCTGTTAAAATATCAGTTCTTAATCTCCTGAAACTTTATATCCAAAAATGTTTTTAAAAAACTGCACCTGCCTGCTACCAACATTTTGTAATGTTTGCATAAATCTCAAGAGGTCTCTGGCTATGTAGTCTGCATTTTTTCCTAACAGGTCCTTAAGGATTCAGAAGCCGCGGTAGTTCAGTTGATAGGGTGTCGGAGACTCGTACTCCATGGGTCGCTGGTTTGATACCCACCCATGTCAACCCAGGAGGCTGCCTCAGTGTGACCTTGGGAAAGGGACTTCACTTCCATTTCCTTGGCATGATATAGCCATTAACATGTTGAAAGTGTAGTTAAAAAGCAACAACCTTTAGGATTGAATTTGTGTATGGCAGTGATGCTAACACTGTCAGTATTACAGTATTTCTGCTATTATAAGTCAGACGGTTGGTGGGGTGGAGTGGGGGTGCGGGCTGCCTAATGAATTTTTGAAAAAGTACAGGATGTTCTTACAAACGAAGATATTTTATAAATATTTGCCAAAACATGTGTTAAAAGATGCAGTAGGTTTGTCATCAAGCATGGGTTTATAAGCGGATAAATACGGCGCTTGGCTTCCGTTGCCAGTAACTGAATGCGTCTCTGTTAAAGCCAACTTGAATCTCACGGTAGCGGACCAGAAATTTTGTTTTTTGGGGTGATCCTAAACAAGTAGGCGAGGGGTTTGTGGGACAGAACCCCCAGCAGAGGCCCAGGGGGCAAAGCCCACAGAAGCTCCTGCATTGTAAGCTTTTCCAGGGCATAATTGTAACCATCTAGCTGTACAGTAAACTTACTCTCGGAAACGTTCTGGTTGATTCACAGTTATTTTCAGAGGGGGGAGGGGGAGGTAGGAAGCACCGGCTCGCCCCCAACCTCCCACACCTGGATCCACCCCTGTATCTTGTGCCTATTACGTTTTACATACATACATATGCATTCACTGTGACACACATTATTGACTGTATTACTCACTATTACATCTGCTTTTTGCCCTATTTGTTTCCTTCAATGGCTAAAACAAAATTATAAGTTTGTCATAATCATAGACTTGGTTCTTTGTTGCTTTTAGATAAGAGAAATGAGCAGAGTGGAAATACAGCCAAAAATAGCCGTATCGTTTGAAACAAATTGTTGCTCTAACGCTTTTTTTTAAATGGCTTGAGATAAAAATATATCACGAAATCAACGAATCGAGACCCAGGCTTGTGACAGATTTAAACAGTAACGATAACTAATTGGTCCCAAGGCTTGCGTGTGCAAACACACACACACACACACACAGACACACACACACTTCTGTACTTGCATAATTTTGTTCTTATATGTACAAAGGTTTTCATTGTAAGAGTCTTTGCTTTCGGAACCTTTATTGTTCAAAATCCCACAGAAAACTGAATGGGGACAAGCAACATATTTAAACACAGAAAAGTTTATGATTGTGAGAATGACAAGAATTTCTTCTTTTTCTTGTTTTTTTTTTTTCTTTTTTTCCCATAGTGTTATTATCCACTTCCTTTAATCTGTAGAACCGAGTTTATATTTATGTACTTTTATAACTCAGGAGTCTAATGTTGTGTGCATGACCATCGGTTGTCTGCAATTGCTTTGGTATTTTAATTCATCAAGCATTGGTTCTAGGAACCTTTTTACAAAACGCTACCTTGAATGCTCAATATATTTTTCCAGATGCTGATTGTTATTAACACTATTGTGCTTGATTTACGCCCGTTTCAGATAGATTCTATCCATGCACGCCTTGCTCAGGATTTACTTGTATGATGTATTCCAGTCCGTAAACTATTTGAAAGGCTAGGAAAACACTAGATGTTCTAGAAAGTAACTCCATAGCTTGTGTTTGTTCATAAATATACACGTCTCTGTCAATCAATATATAACTCTCTATCGATTTGGCAAATTCATTATTCATGACATTACTAATTGTTTGACAGAGAGAAGTATACAGAAAGAAGTAGTAGATATTCAGTGAAACCTCTGAAAACCAGACACCTATCGCAACGCTCAGTTTTTGAAGGCTTTCCTTGATCAGAGGTTAACTTTCAAATATAATTTCGGATTGTGAAGTTGTTTGGTATCTAGAGATTTTCATTTTCTATATTTGAAGATTACACTGTATATATGTTTCATAGAAGATACAGTTGTGTTCATTCATTCATTCAAACATGCTATTTATTAATTTCATTCAGCTGCATGTGTATCTGTATATACCCATGTTGTATCTCTTTGCCAGTATGTTTTACGAATGATTTTACAAAAATTAAAATACTCTATTTGTAATGGGCATTCAAATTGTATTTTACGGAAGTGCGGTATGTATGTATGTAAATATGTATGTATGTCCCAGCAGCCATCTAGAAAATATTTTTATCGCTACTCCTCCAGAATGGAAAGTCATATCGACATGGGGTTTTCACCAAAAGACTTTTTATTATGTCTACTTGGTCCTAAATAAAAATGGTGCTGATCTGGGATCTAATATAGCTGCCACAGTAGCCAGCTTGAAAATCATGTTATCACTATTTCTCCTGAATGAATGGTCATATCATCATATGGATCTCATTGAAAATATTCTTATAATGTTTTGTTGACCTTAAATTAAAATGGTCCTGATCTGACGTCAAATATGTGGCCATCTTGAAAATCTTGTTTTTGCTACTCCTCTTAAAGGGAAAGTCATTTTGACATGGAGTTTTCTTCAGAAGAGTTCTTATGGTGTCTAGTTGGTTATAACTGAAAATAAGTAACCCTCAATATGGCCACCATGGTGGCTATCTTGAAAATATTGTTATCTATGTACCCAACTGGATGGTTTATATCAACATGGGGTTTTCACCAGTAGACTTCTTATGGTACCTAATTGGTCCTAAATGAAAATGGTGCCAGTCATACATCCAATATGGCTGCCATGACGGCTGTTGTGAGTATCTTCTTGTCCCTCTGAATGGTTGATCATTACGACATGGGATTTTGACCAAAAGACTTCTAATGACGTCTACTTTGTCCTAAATAAAAATGGTGCCAATCCGACATCCAATATGTCCTGCACAGCAGCTAATTTGAAAATATTGTTATTGCTAAAAAAATATCGGAGATGGTTTCAACACTCGGCAGTTAAAAGGAAGGAATGGTCTTCTCTTGAATTTCTGGAAATTCTTTTTGAACAGTCAAGTGCCAATCCCTTCAAGGGACTCTTGTTTGCTGTATGTTGTGATATTTTGAAAAATATATGTAGTGATTCAAAAACTATTTGACATATCTGTGGTTGTAGATGCATCCAAGGTAAATAAAATAAGGCAATCAAAAATATATGTTAACGTGGAAGTAAGAGAGTTTTATCGCTTTGAAATGACCCACTATGAAAATTTTACGCTTGTCTGCATCAGGCAGGACCGAACAACACCTGAACTTTCCATGTAATCATAATGAGGGAAACCTGCCATCAGTCAATTCATATTCATCCTTTCAATAACATTTATGGATATATGAAATCATATAACTACATGTAGATTGCTTCTGAACTCTATGCATTTCATAATAAATAGGTACAATTTCGTGGCATCCATGTTTTGAAAATTCAACCTGCAAGTGGCCAGATTAATAGGAGTGTGAGACCTCTATATGAAAGAGTTTTGATAATATAGGGCCAGGTTAAGTCTGGAGTCAGCCGCACATGATTATTGAACAGGCTTTCAAAATTCACATTTCCCGTTGCCCCAGGCCAATTAATTTTCATTTGGGCAAATCAAATATCCAACTCTAGATTACCTGTTTAGTGTCAGAAAAGATGAAAACTGATACTACCCATTAGGTAGATTTTAATCTATGATATTGTACAGATTTTTGTTTTCTTGAAATATGCAATGATTTTATGTGACGAGTTTTTACTTGCGATGAAGCAAATATACTAGTATTTATTTTGCAAGGACTTGTTATATTTTAGCATCGACCTAAGACGCTCAGGCAGGAAAAGTACAAATTTTAACGGGCAAAAGAAAACTTACATTTATTTTTCTATGGGCAAGTAAACAGTAAAACAAATATTTGTACATATATTCAATCCAAGTTTGCATTGTGCTATCCTAAGTTTTGCTTTTACATACGAATTTCCGCATTTGTTTACCCTGAAATATCGTTAAATGAGATAGCGATATCACTCTTTCAAACTGCTATTATTGTATTTCGTTTCAAATATGCATTTTCCAACTGTTGAAATCGAATGTCTTTTTTTTAATGGCATAGTTAGTTGATAATTATATTTGAAGTAAGCTTTACATAAAACAGACCTAAAGTTCCAGAAGAGATTTAATATTTCTAATAATATTTCACTCATGCAAACATGAACATTAATCCACATAAACTTATTATATTTTAGAAAAACCGTTTCATTATCTAGATAAAAAAGAAACTGATATAGCAACATCTCTTTTATGTATGTATATTTCTTATTTCAAGGAGCCACAATGCCTTATTTGGATATTTTTGTGGATATTCTATAAGGTGAATTTTAAGATATATACACTGTATATATATATATATATATATATATATATATATATATATATATATATCTATATATATATATATATATATATATATATATATATATATCCTGCGGTATATTTGTATTTATAGGGATATGGAACATCTCCCCTCCTCCTTATATGCCTCATTCATGGGTATTAAGAAACCAGTATTTATAGTAATGCATCAAAACTTTGAAAAATGTTTATTGCTGTATACCAAAATACGCTATAACGCTATAATTCCTAAACAATTCTCTCTTTCTCTCTCTCTCTCACACATGTATTGTGCCATCCTGTGCATGAACAATGAAAGAAGGCATTAAATTGCGAACATACAAAAATATATGAACGTGTGAAAAAAGCCCCCTCGCCCCCCAAAAGAACAAAACAACACTATCCTTCATCAAATTCATAAATGTACAACTGATATAGTATAATATATCTGTCAGTATTGAGTTAGACATATTTTTAGGCAATTTGTAGGTATATATCTGCAAAAATAACTCTTTTTTTTTTTTTCTTTCTTTTTTTTCTTTTTCTTTTTTTATTGAAACTTGACTTGTGATTTTACAAATTTCCTTTAACAGCACCTGACAGTGTTTTGTGAGTTATGCATAGTAGTTGAGAAGTCCTAACTCTTAGATATCGCAGTCTATATTAATCGATTTAAGTACAAATCAATGTCATACAAATTGATATCGCAGTCTATATTAATCGATATAAGTACAAATCAATGTCATACAAATTGATATCGCAGTCTATATTAATAAATATAAGTACAAATCAATGTCATACAAATTGATATCGCAGTCTATATTAATCAATATAAGTACAAATCAGTGTCATACAAATTGATATCGCAGTCTATATTAATCGATATAAGTACAAATCAATGTCATACAAATTGATATCGCAGTCTATATTAATCGATATAAGTACAAATCAATGTCATACAAATTGATATCGCAGTCTATATTAATCGATATAAGTACAAATCAATGTTATACAAAAACTCTCTCTCTCACACACACACAAAAGAAGAATATACATGAATCTTAACACATGCATCAAGAAAAATAAGGTGTTACTCGGATTGGAAATTGATACATAAATTTCAACACTCAATAGCAGATACATGTTTAACTCTAGTATTCTACAAGCTGTTACAGTGTAAAATTGTTTCACTTTTTCTCAAACGTAAACATTTCATTGTACAGCTTTGCTAAAAAAAATCCATTTTCAGGCCGTATAAAACATGACTTTTGTAACTTTTACAATTTTGCTTTTGTGTGTGAGTGTGTGTGTATTTTTTTTTTTTTAAAGCACAGCGTGACCAATAAATTTTATATTTTGCAATCAGAATGAAAAAGATCAACAAACTTGTCATTTCCAAGAAGACATCACTTTTGGAAATCGTAATAGTTGGTATATAATTCTTAATCCATGCAATAAAGGATTTGCAAAAATCTTCATTAACTGAACAATCATAAAATAGGTGTTCAATATTTTTGACTGCTAGTTTACAAAAGGTACATGTATCATCATCAATGAAATTTTTCAAAAACTGATTTGTTACAATAATTTTATGCATTAATTTAAACTGAAAGACAGTTACATTTGTAATTTGTGGTGCACTTCTTAGCCAAAATGAGAGATTTTTTTTTCTAGTTTTGATCACTTATCTGGCACCTAAATTGTCTGGACCAAGCCTCGTGTTTTCCATAAGGTTTATTTATTTTATTCCTTACCTAATCTTTATATACAGATTTTTAATTCTTATTTACTAATGGCAACATATTTCTGAATTCACATTCATTAGAGTGTTTCCCATGTCGATGTAATTTTTAATCTTTCTTATCCAGTGACCAGATATTTTGAAATAATTGAGAAATATTCACTGAAATTATTGTCACGGAATTGTATGATTTATATCAATATGTATATGTGATCAAAAATGTATTCGGGTTTCGTTTCCGACTAGAGCGTTACCAGAGGGTTGTTTATTTTTTCAGCTCTAGTTATTTTGAATACTGAGCGCGATTCACCCCATGCTGCACGTGCAAATTGCCTGCAGTGAAAACATAAGTACCTAGCTACTGCGCATATCTGTCACAGCTAGGGTACATATAGAGAAAATTCTCTATAAATAAATTACACTGCGACGAGTCTTGTCAGAAAGCTTACCTCTTTACGGGAGCAAATCTTCAGCTGTAGAGGTATGTGAAATTTAAGATAGTATTCTTTATCACTATTCGTTTTATATGACATAATTGTTTCATATATTAGATGTTTTAGAATTTATTCTAAATTTTACAGAGAGTCAATACCTAGGTCATACAATGCCATGATATTAGAAATACTATAGTCTGGGTCAAGTTAGCTATTTGTTGTAACTGAACAGACGGATTTTATTTAATTATACGCAGCATGCTTTGAATGATTAATGTAATGTGTAACGAGATGTAATTCATGTGCGCGCATGCGCAACATATATCAATGCAAAAGTACTAACCGTGTCATATGTACTACACGGTTTAGTTGTTATACTTTTAGCTGCCTTATATATGGTTTGGTGGTGTGAAGTCACAGAACTCCGTGTGGTTTCTTGTGACGTGTATGCTGTGTCTGGTGACGTTGTTTTGGAAGAGTGTACTGGTTTTCTCGATGCGAGGGACCAAGGCTTCTTGACCAGCGGGTCTGTGTTAAATGTGAAGGCTCTCGAGGGATCCTTCAACAGACTGGGAGGGGTGGACCATGCGTGGTGGCTCCTTGACCATGAACTAGAGCGGGTGGAACCGGAGATACATCTTGGACGTCAAATGGGCGCCCACGATAGTTATATATATTACGTGTTCCATTTTATTGTTATTCTCACTATTGCTATCTGAGCAAAATTCATGCATTCCCATTTCAATATCGTTATATGAATGACAGACTCATAATTTCATGCATTCCCATTTCAATATCGTTATATGGACGACAGATCCATAAATTCATACATATTCCAATATCGCTTGATGAGTTAATAGATTGATGAATAAATGAGTATCATATTGATAAGTGCATAAATCACATGCTTTGGTCACCCTTGGTACTTAATAAGACCTTGTTTATATTAGGGTGTAGATCATATACTCTTATTTGTTGATTGGTGATAGGATGTTATTCACGTTTGTTTAAAATTCCATTCGTTAAATTCGTCTTTGATTTTTCTCGTTGAGTTACTTGTTGTTGATAGTTCCATGTTAGGAACTTTATTTTCCTTATCTTTTTGTTATAATGGTGTCAGATTTGTTCATCTTTAAATTGCGTTTATAAATAAACATCTTATTAATGCAGTTGCTTTCGGTGTCTCCACTAATCCAGTCCCAACCCGGCTTCATCCTGTGACAAATGGTGTCAGAAGTGGGATCATTGGATTAGTCGGAGCACGGACGTTAGTTTGCATAGGTCTTGACTCCGGTAAGATTTTTTTGTTCAAGATATCATTTGAAAGGGAAAAGTTAGAATTAGACAAGCAAGCTGAGGAAAGAAAGATATCATTTGAAAGGGAGAAAATGCTATTTGAGGAAAAGAAGATAGAGTTAGAGAAGGAGAAGATAGAGTTAGAGAAACAGGCAGAGAAGGAAAGGATAGGTTGGGAAAGGGAAGCAGAAAGGGAAAGAATAGAGAGGGAGAAACAAGCAAAGTTAGAAGCCATTGAGTTAGAAGACAGGAATATGGAGAAAGAACATAGAAGGAAATTTGAATTATTAGAGGCTAAGAAAGATGGTCAACAAGAATCAAAGTTAAGAGGCCCAAAATTACCCCCTTTTGAAGATGACAAAGATAACTTAGATAGTTATTAACATAGGTTTGAGCGATATGCTACCATCCAAAAGTGGAAAAAAGATGATTGGTCGCTCCATCTCAGCGCGTTACTTAAAGGTAAAGCGCTAGATGTGTATTCGCGTCTACCTGTGAACGACGCATTGAACTATGACGCATTTTTTTTAAGAGAGGCACTCCTTAAGAGATACGAGTTGACAGAACAAGGGTTCCGCAAAAAGTTTAAATATAGTAAACCCGAGAAAGGCGAGACATTCACCCAGTTCGTCAGTAGGACGGGGGATTATTTCCAGCGTTGGGTTGAATGTGGTAAGATTCAAAAAACGTTTGAGGGTCTTACCGATTTTGTACTTAGGGACCAGCTGTTAAACACTTGTGGTAGGGAATTGTACTTGTTCCTGAGGGAAAAGTCCTTCAATAATATCTCTGATATGGCTACTCAGGCAGACTATTTCGCCGAAGCTCGGGGAGGTACCCAGAATGTGGTCTCAAGGGATAACAAGGGAGGTAATCAAGCTAAAGATCAGAGACCCAGAGAACCCGAGAAACTTGGTACAAATAAAGGCGGAAACTTTCAATCTGGGAAGGGTACAAATCGTAGGGATAGACAATGTTTCACCTGTAAAGAATGGGGTCACATCACGCCCGATTGTCCGAAAAGGAAGGGGTTTGTCCAGAGAGTCGCGGTTGCTATTGAAAGCAGAGCATGGTCAGGAGGCGGTAAGCACGATGATTTTCCACGTGATAATTCGGCATCTAAAAACGCGAATAAGGTATACGAGTCTGCAGCGCGTGCGCAGATCGGTCATGATGTTATTCAGTCGATCGGCACTTGTCTTTTTCCCGAGGCGAGGGTACCAACTGCTACTGGTACCGCCAACGGTCAAGAAGTCACGGTCTTACGTGACACCGGGTGCACGGGCGTCGTAGTAAAGCAGAGTCTTGTTAGGGATGACCAAATGCTTGGTTGGAAATCCCCGTGCATGTTATTAGATCAAACGATTGATCGCGTTCCCGTTGCGAGAATAGAAATCGAGACGCCTTTTCTGACCGGAACTGTAGAAGCTCTGTCTATGGAAAACCCCATATACGACCTAACTATCAGAAATGTCGAGGGCTCCAGACTCCCAACTCAGTCTGATTTCCGGTTTCCCATTGTACAAACGGCCGAAACTAGGGCGCAGGCGCAGGCGGAGAAAATGTCACTACGTAAGTTGAAACTTCCGGAAGCCATGATCGATATCTCGCGCGATGAATTAACGCGTGAGCAAGGGCATGACGCGTCCTTGAGCGCGACCGCGGAGAGGATCGTATCCGGTACCGCGAAACATTGTAAGGGCGGTTCAAGTTTGAAATTTATACGTAGGGAAGGTTTAATGTATAGGGAATTTACCACGTTGGATGTAGAAAGTATTTCCAACTTGTTGTCCCCCAGAAATTCAGGTCCTGTATACTTAGAGTAGCGCACGAGTCCGGTAGTGTACGTCACTTGAGTAGGAAAAGGACGAATGACAAAGTATTAAGAGAATTTTATTGGCCAGGTGTAAATAGTGATATAGCACGATTCTGTCGTTCATGTGATGTATGCCATCAAACTGTTGAAAAGGGCGTTTTGAACATCGTATGTATTGCGGTCAATGAAGATGAGCCGAGTGACCCCAATACAGAAACTCCCCTTGAGTACCCCATGGTTGTAGGAAATGAGGGAATAGATATGGTCAGCGTGTGCCCAGAATTACCTGAAGGTCAGTGTCAGCAAGTCAGGGAAATTTTGAGTAAGTACCCAGACGTATTTACAGATAGACCAGGTAATACTGGATTAATAACGCACGAGATAAACTTGAATACCTCGGAGCCAATCAGAATTAAGGGATATCCGATACCCTTTAACGCACGGGAAACAATCGACAAGGAAGTAGGTAAAATGTTAGACCTGGGAGTGATTGAACCCTCAAACTCCCCCTATTCTTCCCCCGTGGTATTGGTCCAAAAGAAAGACGGAACGAATCGATTTTGCATAGACTTTCGACAACTAAATAAAGTCACCGTGTTTGATGCTGAACCGATGCCAGACATGGAGGGCTTGTTTTCAAAATTGGCGGGGCACCAGTACATTTCTAAATTAGATCTTACAAAAGGATATTGGCAAGTGCCCATCGCTGAAAATGCCCGTGTATTAACGGCATTCGCGACCCCTAAAGGTCTTTTCCAGTTTAAGGTTATGCCTTTCGGTCTGGTTAACGCCGGTGCATCGTGCGTGCGTCTTATGCGAAAATTGTTGAAAGGCATGAACAACGTAGATAGTTTTGTCGACGATATTCTTGTATATACGCATACCTGGGAAGAGCATGTTAGGGCATTAGTCGATCTGTTCGACAGACTCCGAAAAGCAAATCTCACAGCGAGACCCTCCAAGTGTAGTATAGCATATTCTAACTTGGAATGCTTGGGCCATCTAGTAAGTGGGTCAGGGCAGTTAAAACCCCACCCTGATAAAATTGAAGCGATTAAAGACGCTCCTAGGCCAGAAACCAAGAAACAGATACGATCGTTTCTTGGATTGATAGGTTTTTATAGGAAGTTCATTCCAAATTTCGCCGCTATAGCTAGTCCATTGACGGATTTAACTAGGAAGGGGCAGCCCAATAAAGTTTCTTGGGGTTCATGCAAAAAAAGAGCTTTTAACGCTCTTAAGGGAAGATTGATCAGTGCACCGATCCTAAAGTTGCAGAATTAAATAAATAGTTCATATTGAGAACTGATGCATCCGACACGGGATTAGGAGCAGTTTTGCTACAGGAGCAAGATGGGGTAAAGTTACCCATAGCTTATGCTAGTAGGAAATTGCTGCCTAGGGAGCAAAACTGCTCCGTGATCGAAAAGGAGTGTTTGGCACTGGTGTGGGGTATAGGTAAATTCCACACGTACCTTTTCGGAAGGGAATTTATCCTTGAAACGGACCATCAGCCTCTCATATATTTGAACAAGGCAAAAGTTGCCAACGCAAGATTGATGCGTTGGACATTGACTCTGCAGCCATATCGTTTCTGGATCGAAGCAATCAGAGGGTTGGAAAATGTAGGGGCCGATTATTTAAGCAGAGTGTGATTTGCAGTTTGTTTTTTCTTCTTACCAGGATATTCTGGTAATGTAAATAATACGTTTCAGTTTGTATTTTTGCCAAATTCCGTGATTTTCTAAAAGTGTTTCCACTTTTTTTTAAGGGGGGAGGTATTGTCACGGAATTGTATGATTTATATCAATATGTATATGTGATCAAAAATGTATTCAGGTTTCGTTTCCGACTAGAGCGTTACCCGAGGGTTGTTTATTTTTTCGGCTCTAGTTATTTTGAAATACTGAGCGCGATTCACCCCATGCTGCACATGCAAATTGCCTGCAGTGAAAACCTAAGTACCTAGCTACTGCACATATCTGTCACAGCTAGGGTACATATAGAGAAAATTCTCTATAAATAAATTACACTACGACGAGTCTTGTCAGAAAGCTTACCTCTTTACAAAAGCAAATCTTCAGCTGTAGGGGTATGTGAAATTTACGATAGCATTCTTTATCACTATTCGTTTTATATGACATAATTGTTTCATATATTAGATGTTTTAGAATTTATTCTAAATTCTACAGAGAGTCAATACCTAGGTCATACAACGCCATGATATTAGAAATACTATAGTCTGGTTCCAGAGAAATTATAACATTATTCAAGGAAATGCTGATAGATAATTGTTAAAGAATTAAGCTGATGAGATTAAAATCCAGAGCGTAAAATTGTACATTATAGGACAACGTTGGCAACTTCTTCAAAAATCACAGCACCAGCCTAGGTCTAAAGACACAAACTACTGTATGAATTTGTGTATGTAAAATTAAACTGAAAAGACTTGTACGAGATGAAAATCTTACTTAAGTAGTAGAATTTCTTCGAATTGATAGCATATGTCTATAATGGGTTAAGTGGTTCTTTAAATTTATAAGTTATAAAGCATAAATTCAACAGATTGCTTGTGCAATTATGGTGAGAGTAGATGAAGTGATAGTTATCTGTAATAAATAAAGGCAATAAAAACTTTACTAATTTAATACCATACATTACTGAATGTCACAGTAAAATATATTTCTCATACTTCAATGATTTAGAGCTAATAAGTGGGGAAGTAGTTTTTAGATTTTTATCGCTGAACTTTATAAGAAACAAGTTGACGTCAACTAATCTTTTAAATAAAAAGAGGAGAATGGAGGATTTCTAGCAGCAAATAACCCAAGTGTCAAAAACAGCTCTAGTCGTGTTTTCCAGTATAACTAAGACAACAATATTTTAGAACTTTTCATTGTATTAGATGATGATCCACTAATTGTGGCATAACTTGTCATCCAAATACTGCACTATATCAGTCACCCTGTAAAAGACATTGCGCTGACATCAGAAAAGTTGTGGATAATAATTGGAAGTATTGACACTAAAGCCTACACTCTATTAGCAACACTACTGATAAAATAAGCAAGGAAACTGGAGTGGGTTGCCAACAGACAAATCTTAGAATGATTCTCAATCATATAAAGGAATGCATGTAATTAACACATTAACATAACCTAGCAAACAACTGAAAATTGGCATTTCTGTTCATTTCTTTAATCCAAAATGTTTCCAAATATTGGATTTGACCCGAGTTTCTTTCACAACACGACTCAGATCACAAGTATTATGAATGTAGTCCCAATCAATATTTTTAAGTATTTGTCCTCTCTTTATTTGGTAGTGATCCTTGACTGTGATTTAAGCATTACTGGTATTGATTTAAAGGAAATTGTTTATTCTGAGCATTATGACGTAATTGTCTGTGTGTATTTTGGCAACAGTGTACAATGAGTAATCAGGCATTGATGCTGGCCTGGAAATAAAATCTGTGACCCATGGTATGTCGTTTTGTTTACAGTTTAGTCTCTCAAAAAATGCTGGATAACCTATGACAAGAATTTCACTGTAAATTCATCTTTGAAGATACTTTAGGACACATTGGAAAGTTCAGTACTGAAAAACAAATGTATGGATTATACAGGGAAAATAATTCTGTACCGTGTCCAACATCCCATTTGGCCATGTGTGCATACGTGACATGTGACAACCATGTGATTAAAGGTTCATAAATTATTTTTGTAATATTTGAAATTAGTTTTGTGACAAATACAACTATTTTGCAAAAAATGTAAATACGTTTTGGAATTATTCTGTCATGAGAAGTGAAAGCATGCTATTAATATCACTAAATTCGTAGCAAGATTACTATAGAATTTCTGTACATTCCCAATCTTTATTAAGTTCCAGTGTTTATCAAAAATGCTTACTTAGTGGTGATGGTACAGAGTGGTACATTTCTTACTTACAGAGACTGCAGTAGTACCGGTACAGTGGAAAAGTACAGTGATACATACCGCTGGAACAAAATACCACGTTAAACCGTTATACTGGTAATACCATGTACCTCTATACTGTTTTAAAAATAAACTGAATGCATTTTATCCAGTGCTTGCGAATAAATAGTACACCCTATAAAAAGCCAATAGTTTGATCTGAAATTGTGTTTGCTCTAAAAAAAAAATGATTTGGGCTGCTGGTCATGGCAGTAAGCATGGTGTCTCCAAGTGATGACTAAAATATTTAAGGTAATTTCAATTTAGGTAACCAATTCTTAAAAAATTAGCATCAGAGTTCCTTCAAAATGTATGAAAATTAGTGCAAAATACCTCTTATTCATCCGTCATTTCATGATTTTTTTGAGTTTCTATCATTTTAAGCAAATGTCAATAAAAGCTCGTTATGTGGCATGGTTTGACACTGAGCCATTTGGTTTGCCCATCAATTTTAAGTTGTTTCAGGCTACCGCGCAATGGATTTTTCTACCTCTAAATAATATACTAACATCAGAAGATGAATAAGCACAAGATAAACATCTTAATATAAACAGTTATGTAATAAATGGTTCAAACTGTCCATAAAAAAGGATTGATGAATAATAATAATAACACCTGAAATATTTCCTAGTCTCTTGAAGCATTCTGGTGGCGTTGTTTTTCAGAGCTTCTGCTTTGTTCAACCTTTGGGCCGTGGTTTTCCCTGCAAAGCAGTAAGAGGGTAATTACCAAGTGTGATGTGATGAAGTTTGATTTTATATATATATATATATATATATATATATATATATATATATATATATATATATATATATATATATATATATATAGATTTTTATATATATATATATATATATATATATATATATATATATATATATATATATATATATATATATATATATATATATATATATATATATAATTTCTGAACTGATCTTGAAATTGTTTTGATTATCAAGATATACTATATCAATTTGTAACGGGTCAAATTTATTCAACCCAGGATGTGTGTTAGGACAGGACTTACTATATGTATACATTATTGCAATATGGCGATGACAAGGAATCTTAAATCTATTCAACAGTCTCTATAATTAAAGCTAATCTGTTATCAGATGATTAGATATTAATGAATTATGTCAGTAACGTTGCAAGTACCTTTTATCTTTTAATGTTATATCCACAATGCACTATGCCATCAACATGCAGATTCAAAGGTTTTTCTGGAGTCATCTGCCTCGAAATGCTTTTAAATTTTCCTAGGTATGCCCATAGGCGCTTCAAGCACTCTCCATCAGTCAGTCCTAATCCAGGTGTTAGCCTTGGGCTGTATAAAACCTACACAAGTGGGAAAAATTTACAATACAATACCAATTAAAAAAATAAGTTTGAACATGAATACATAGAGGATATTTTCTTTTCCTACCTTAATACTGGATATATTTCATCGTGTTGTACAAAAAAGATGGGATTTTAATGAGTGGCATATCCACAAGATGCAAGCTATCCGGTATTTACACAGCAAAAGAAAATTTTCTTTTTAATATATACCAAACTTGCTCTAGAATCGACGGTTAGATGATTAACCTCACTCTTCAGCATAACACCCCACCCCCCATACATACCAAAACATGACGTGTCACGTGAAAATCATGATTTTGGACTCAAAAACTCCCCGACACGGTCATGTTAAAAAAATGCGCTTTTCGGCAATCTTAGCGAAAAAAAAATTTCCCACAAAAATAAAAACAGAAGAAAACAAAAACGTATATTTCTTGAACACCATGATATATGCCTGTAATCTGTGGTATGTATAAACAGTAAACTGTCTTGCTCAGAGCTCATGTCAAACTATCCTAGGGCATTTTAAATACGCTGTTTTAGAGGCAATTAAAAGGTAAGGCAGCCAGAGATAAACAGACACCTTTCAGAGATTTACTGAATTGGCTAACAATAGATAGGATGATGTGTCATGTCAAATCCACTGAGCACTGCTGAGGGAGAGCCCATTTGGCTAATTTGCATGGGTAAAGTACATTAAGTTGAACAACCCAATTTGACTGAAGTACAGCAAAGAGATGCGTGTTGAAGAACAAATATTATTTCATATCAGTGACTGCATTGAATGAGAATGTTGAAGCCATCTTTATTAAAGTTTGTTATCAGCGGCAATGTTTATTTGAAGTCGGATTTTTACTCCATATATAAAATTCAAAACATGATTATTTCGGTAAGTTGAACAATAGCTCCATTCAATCTCAAATGCAGTATTGCACCTAGGTTCCCAAGGTCAGGGGACACTGTGTCCCTCACCCTCCAGATTTGGGGGACACACAATATTTTAAAGGGACAAAGGAAAATTGTAGTACATACTGCACTAGAAGTGCTAAAAAATGAGATAATCTCTTTTGCTTCGACAGTTTTGCCACCTTAACTTTCTCATATTTTCCTTGGACATTTTACATTATTGCAATAAATGTTTAATCATGTGATCAAGTAATTCATGAAAACATTAACATGTTTGAACATCTGGTTAACCTGAAATGAACTGCACCATGGAATTTTAATATTTGAAAAGTATTAAATCATTAATCAAATGACAAATTGTGTATTTGCATAGATTAGTACCTTTTTTCATTAATTCAGCCTGATAATAAATTAAATCTTCAGTGCCATAGGTGTGACTTTCACCTCGAAAATATGTTACAATAGCAGTGGTCAAAGACTTTAGCAACTCGGCCGAATACCACCAACCTTGAATGTTTTGATTCCAGATTCATGATTTTGAATTGATATTCATTGCCATCTTATAGGTTTTATCACTTTTAGCGACTTTGGCCATTGCTTGCGCCAACATAGACGTGGATGCACATCCACGAAGGAAAAGTGTAGGCATATTTGTGAACACAAATGACACTTGCATTACCGTCAAACCAACTACTGAACTATTGAAAGCAGCAAAGACTGCATGTAATTAAAACTACATTCCACTATCCAATGGATTTTAAAGACAGTAACTTGGTGTATTTTTGTAGTTAATGTCTGTGAGGTTGTGACCATGTGTGTGGTGATGTTATTTGACAATGCAAAGTCTACCATTTTTTGTTTGTAAGTATATTAAATGCTTCAGAGAAAACAGATGGTATTTTCTTTTATTCAGATTTGAATTTCCAGTCATTTGCTATAGGCTGATTTGAAAAGATAGCTTATTCTCATTTGGATGACATCGCTTTTGGGGGTCACACGCACTGACCTTTCTGAGTCTAAAAAAACCCCCAACACTGTCTGAGAGTATGGCAAGTATGCACTCCCCCTTTCGTAAATTGGAATCAAATTTCATAGGCTGATCATATAAATATCAATGATTTAAGAGAGCGGTATGATTGGGATGACCTAATCTGTCGCAGTAAATTAAATTTTATTTTTACAATTTTTAAACTATTTGATCATATCTGACCCCAAAGCAAGTCCGATTCAGCAATGCATCACAGCGAGTTTATCACTGTTGTCAAAGAAGTAAGGGGAAATAACTTCATAGAAAAATGATTTCCATGTCTGAAAGGTAATGCAGTTTCTATTTGTTCTAGCTCACAAAGTGCTCGTTTTTGTTGCTGCAGGTATAACTTCTGTTCACACACACAATCAAGCGTCGCATGGAATGATGGGAAATGTTATATTTTTACATGTGTAAATATAAGGATATATTTTTCACGTGAAAATATACGAATGCAAAAATATAAAAATTATTTCACCAATACGTTTCTTTATTTAAGTCTTAAGTATATAATAAACGAGACTTTTTTCTTTCTTTCAAAAGAACTTTTTAATGCATTAGAATACAAAACGTATGGATCTGCAGTAATTACAAATGCCATTCAGAATAAACTTATCTTAAATATGAAGTATGTTTTTAATGAAAAAATGAGAGGCTTATAAATAGATAGATGGTCTATTATATACCACGTTTGTTCTTTACTTCACACTATACACCCATGTAATTTTTTTCTTGACCTAGATTAAACTTTTAAAACACAGTCATCTAAAAATAACTGCACTATTTGTACAAATGTCACTGACATGTAGATTTCCTTTGCTATTACAACTTCTGTGCTTATATGAAGTGTTTACACCATCACATACATTCTTGATAAAAAAGGCATTTGATTTTGTAGCAATCAACAGCTGACATTTCAAGAAAGTTGTGAAACTTTATTTTATTATATTTGTATGTTAAAAGGAAAAACAAACCTGGCATGCCATTTTGTGTCCATAGCAATGAAATACTGGGATAACTAGTTTGAATGAATTCAATAAATTAGTACGTTCCTGATTCTACAAATGGACAATGAAATCAAATCACTAAAAATGTGTCCATATTACAAGGATAATCCTGCAAATATAATGCAATTGAAGAAAAACATTCCAAGTTGAAAATTAGAGGCAACAGTGTTAAAGAAACAAAACAAAACACTGATGCCTATGCCAAAAATGACAACACTTTCAGAAAAGTGATACATAGGTCTCAGATATGCTTCGCAGGCGAGAAACAAACTACTGATACAAGAATGATTTTACGAAAAATACCTAGCTTTAAAGGAGTTTATAAAAAAAAACAGGAGCAGTTTTTAGTTAATAATTTTCAATGCTATAAGGAAGATATGTATGGTCCAACTGAATTACATAAATCCCTGAAAATGACTATATCGTTGTACCAGTTGCCCAATCAGGAAATTAGAGAGAATCAAAACAACATGATTGGGTCATGAGAAATTCACCCTCATAACATACTGTATTGGGCTGACATGTAGCTACAGATGGGTTTCCAGGAGACAAGTTATGTCGTAAAATATGTACATTTGGCTGTTCTTGATCTCAGCAAATATTTTCTTTTCAAGCTGGTACACTAAATAACCAATTCTGTAATAAAATCGAAAATCAAACATGTAAAATAAAATCCAAATAAATCTCTTGTATAATATTATTTAAAACTTTTTTTCAACTATGTAAGAAATCTTTAATGCAGTTTTGGCTAATAAACGTCGATGCTTTATCAATTTAAATCACTGATTTTCAAAGATGGCTAAATAACACTTTATATGATGCCCATTTACTTAAATGCTATCTTCGATGCTAAATTAAAAGATTTTTCAGGTTAAAAAGAAATCATGCACCTTTCGCCATATTTCAGGTTGAAAAAATAGTGTGGGAATTCATGACGACAAGCAGAAAGAAACAGTCGTTTCATCACTTTTCTTGTTCTTTATTCTGGATCTTAGGGCACCGTCAGCTTGAAACTTGTTACAGTTCTGAAGTAAATACATTTAAACTTGTGAAAAACTTCATCCAAGATGAAGAGGCAAAATGTAAGGTCAAGATGCAGCAATTTAATGTAAATTTTGGGTTGAAATCCTTGACCTTTATACAAAGAGAATTATGCCACCATTCGATAAAATAATCAAAACCAATGCACAAGGTGCGAAAGCAGTTCTAATACTCATTTTCCCCAAGCTTTTGACTCAAGTATCAGCTTTATGTGATACTATCCTTCTGTTTGTAAGACTGCAAATCTACAACCTCCAAAAGCATCAGGTGGAACGTCATCATACTTTATACATACTATGGTAACCATCTGCAGTGGGGGTGGGGTGGGGAATTGATGGCTCATTCATCTGAAGGGCAGGGTAGGTGAAGGTACATAAAAAGCAATTGCAAAGATATTTCTCTCTTTTTTTGTTTATGACCTGACGAGTTATGGTCAGAACATTGCCAGCTGGGAGGCTGTTGGTGGAGTGGAGGATACATCCATTTAAATTTGATGGCAAGTTCATTTGCATGACAGACTTTGGGAATGAAATCGTGAAAATAATTATGATTTAAAAAAAAAAAAAAAAAAAAAAAACACACACATGAAACCAACTGTCCCTTTTGTAATCGGAATTGGCTGAGCTGATTGATTGACAATGTATGAGTAGATTAAATTATTAACTGCCTTGTATCAAGCAAAGAGTAAATAAGGTATAAAATCAACTATTTAAAACTCTTCTCTCATTGTGAAGGGCCTTTTACCTGCATATTTTGTTGTCTTTTCTATGGAGTATCCATCAATGAATTTATCCACTTCATTTTGATCCAGACAAAATGACCATCATACTTAGCTTTCCTGCAACATCTCCAGATGAAATCTTTCGGACCAACTGGAAATCTGCATCAATAGAAATAATCTTTTGTGGATTCTGAAAAATAAAAATAAAAGTGAGTTTGATGAAATGTTATGGCATATCTCGCTGGTGAAGTTGTCTATGTAAAATACAAAGCATCTCCTACTTGTGTCATTTGAAAACAAATGCTTTATGTCCATCAACACCCAAATAAATAAAAAATGTACATGCAACAGTTAACTTTAAGTACCAGAGTCAACATGCAAACCAGTGAAGACTTATATTAAACTGTACCAAAAATTCTATGAATTAACAAGTGCAATGGAAATGTGCAAACTAATTCAGTGCACAGACTTCATGTTTTGGTAAAATTTAGAGAAGGAAAAACTTGAGTGGTGTAATTTTGGGTTTTCTCTATGTATAAAAGAGTCTTTTCATATATTAAAGTGCCCTAAGCAAGCTAATATACTCTGTCAGATGATCTATACAAACTAGGCATTATGTAATATTAACACATCTCTCTCTCTCTTTCTCTGTGTGTGTGTGTGTGTGTGTGTGTAATGTGTGTGTAGATTAGCTTCTTAAAGTAGTTGTAACTCAAAGCATGCTGGACAATGGATTCCAGAATAAATTTCTCCACAAAGATGACGAGGATGACTGATCCTGTACCTAAAATATTCGGATACTGCACCAGGCATTCATCAGAATCTTATAAACATTTTTTAACTGGAAAAAAATAACCATAAATAACACGTTTAATTTGTTTTCAAATTCATAGTGTATCCATCATAAGGACATGCCATACGATTTTAAAATAATAAATTCCACTGAAAATGCTTAACACCTGACCATCAGTAAACTGCTGCCTCCTGGAGTGGAGGAATTTTCTGGTGTTGATATTTTTGCCTTTCGAAATTTGAATAAGATTTAACTCAGTAAAATTAAAGCATCTAGTATGAAATAAAAAGATGTTTTTGGGTCTCAACTGTCAACTTTACATTAAATTGAACCTCATAAGGACAAAGCTTCATTAGCATGTGTGACAACTGCTTGAAAAAGCCTAAGACTATGTTCTAAATAAAGACAGCCAAAACATACACTTGCAACATACGTTTCCAGATGGCTACTAACTTTTAAGAAAAAGCAAATTACTAAATCATATTTTATCCATCATTGTTCTCATTTTAGTGACTATCACGTCACTGAAAGTTCTGCTTTGCTCTACTTATCATATAAATACGACTTCACCATATACAGTCCTCGGAAATAGGTGATCCTCAAGATACATTTCAATGGTAATTTGCGAGAGCATTTATTCCATCTGTAATTTTACAAATTGACTTTAATGTGTTGCTCAAATACTATGTAAGAGGATTTTAGCAAAAATCAAAACGTACAAATGGAAACAACTTCAATTACTAAGTGAATCCTTTTTTTACTTTAAGTGACAACATCATGAGAAACGATTTCTCCTGGAATCTCCATCAAAGATGATTACTCTTTCCATTTGATGCACATCATTTTTGTTCTAATAACAGTCAACGTGAACAAAATAAATAAAAGATCAAAATCTAATATAAGTTTGGGAACATAATAAAGTGATACTCGGGATGTCTTCATTCAGAATGAATGAAAATAAAATGCCGTTTCCTAACCGGATGCTTTATGTCAAACCATTATGCACATGCACAATAATTATAATCATTCTAATAACATTGTTAGGGCTCCGTAGCAGCATAGAATATACTGGATCGTAAGAAAGTTTACGCTGAAACAATAGACGGATCGGGTGCACCCTCAATCGGACACTGCCACTGATACATCACTTTGTAAACATCCAATCTGTCCTATTGTGTATTAACACTGGCTATCAAACACATCCTAAACGTATTCAGAATGTCTAGCACAGCAGTGTCTTTAGTAATTAACATGTATAATAGAATACACTTATCATCAATTAATCCGGTCAACAACAAAAAAACAAACATAAAAAATGTCAAGTGTAATAATTTTGTCTTAGATTGTGTATGATAGCATTTGTTGATGAAATTCAGAGTTGTAGCTATTTACTGCGATTTCTGGTCACTGTTTGATATGCATGGACATTATGACCATATATAGAATCTCTTATTTCTTCAGCCAATAAAATCGCTGCTAAATTTATAAAAAAGACACAAGTAGTGAGGCAAGATTGTTTTTTTCTTTCATCTATGCTGCATTACATGCAGAGAAGGCTACACATCAGCGAGTATTAAAATTACATGAATAATGTTCTTTAAAAGTGTTTTTATATTTTACTGTTACATTACTGAAAAATACACTTCAAGAATATGGATAAATAAAGCATTTAAAAAATTGTATTCATAAAACTTTTTCTTTGATAATTTTACAGGAGATTTGTGTAATGTCAACCACTTGGATACTACAGAGACAATAGAGCAAAGCCGAGAAAAATACAAGACCAAGATGGCAGAGTTAGAAGCAGCAAGGCATGAAAGGGGGCTTTCTGATGATGCACCTCTTGAGATATCTAAAACTCCGATTTTTGAACTTGTCAAGTCAGACTATGTCAATTTCTTATTCTTCTTCTTTACATGGAAATTGTAGGAGAAACGACCATATTTGGTACCAAAGCACTTAAGTAATTATGGAATTTTGGATACACTGTATATACCTCACAAAAAAAAAGAAGTACATGTAGATTTTTTCTTTAAATTGTGACCAATCGTGTATAAACAAATTCCTTTACACTGCCAGTTACAAAATAACATTAGTAAATGAATCAGATATGGTTTATTGAATCTTCAGACCAATTATTTAGACATGACATCTAAATGCAAAAAGTTGTTGAAAAGTTATACAAATTTATAATGAAGTGTTACATAAAGTATTATATGGAATTGATACAGTAGTATGTGTAATTGATACAGTATTATGTGGAATTGATATAGTATTCCGTCAAAATGTTTTCAAAGAAAAGTTAATTTACATTTAAGTGTTTTATTATAATGAATGTGTCTTTATGGGGCTGAAATATGTTTGTTTAGTATCGTGCTCACTATGGTGATTTTCAGGTGGACATGGAAATTGTTCCTTTCCAAGGATTAGAATAAGAAACTCCTTCAGTGCAAACCAAACCAAAATTATCTAATTGATTTAAACCATGTGACATACACAGCATGATAGTACATCCAAGTTAGCTTCTGTCATATGGTATTGTAAACTTTTCCATCTAGCAAGAGTGAATCAGTAAAGATGACTTCAGTCTCAATGATCATGGGTGAAATGAGTAACCTTTTTATGGGTTAATTTGAAAAAAAGTAACTACACAAAGTAATTCCTTATTTAGCATGATCAAACTGTTGTCTTTCTGTTCCATCAAAACTTCATGAGCTTTATATAGTGATTGTTGTCTCCACATACACACTCAGATGGAGAGAGAGAATCATTCATCTATCAGACTTCAGTATGTTACAAACGTTATTTGTAAAGGAGCTAAATTTATCAATACTAAATGCTAAAATATTTTTTCTAGGACAAATGCCTGTTTTTCATGGGACCTGTGTCCTGGGTGAGTGCAGTCTGCTTTTGTGAGGCAACAGTTAAATGAGAGATAGAGAGATAGATTCATAGCTTTGTACAATGAAGAGAACGTTATAAGTGTCTTCTGGTAGCAAAGTTACCTTACGTGGGGACAGTTTGAACAAAGTTCGTGTTATCAAAATGCACATTCAGAAAAGTCATTGACTTCCAAAATTCCGTAAAAAAGATATGATTTCCTGCACATATAAATACAGTTTATATTATTATGCCAGTGGAATTTGTGTAGATGAAGAGGGCAAGGAAAAGAAATACAACACAAATAATTTCTACATAAAATGTGTAGGGATCTCCAAGTCACATAATGAAGGACCTGCACGTATATCAGAAAAGCAACCAATATGAACTTGGATATTAGTGTAAAGTTGAGTGGTATAATAGGGAGTGAAGGACAAGCTGTAGTTAGCCATTATATTTGTGTATTTGTTCCATGAATGTTTTTCTTATTGAACATTTAATATATATAAAGTAGGTGACATCATTTCATTTTAAGGATATTATGACTAACAAGCAATACAACAATTAATATATCTGTAACCCCTGCATCAGGTCTTGGTCCTGTCCAAATACGCAAATTAGCTGAGTTCTACTGTTGTCATCAATGCTGCTGGAACACAACTTGACCAGAACCATATATACAAGCATACAAGTCAACCAGTATACATACGGTTTGATTGCAAATGCAGTCAGTGTAATGATGATCTGTTCAAACTGTAGCACATTTGGACTGGTTTCTTCAGTTTAGTAGTGTAATCATGATCTGTTCAAACTGAAGCACAATTGGACTGGTTTCTTCAGTTTAGTAGTGTAAAGCATTATTTTATGTTGATGTAAGACTAGTTTTTGTTGAAATTATATTTGTAGGTAGATGGATATAGCTACCTCATATAGATGGGCATGTATGTAACAATTGAATTTATACATCTGACATTACTGAATGTTTATCACTGAAACATAATGGTACAATCGGTAAACATGGTTACCTACAGCATAGACTTTAGCAAACACATGGCAGAAGGAAGATACTGACAAACCAGTGAACTAGGATACAATTCAAAATAATAAAAGACAAAACTATGAGAGGTTCCACTCCCTCTTGCTCTTCCTCTTTCTTTGGATAAAAATGAATTCAAATTCTTTAATTCAGTCAAAATGTCCATAGAACTATATATACAATGCTTTTAGAATAATGCTGAAATTTAGTGAACTAGCACCAGTTGACTGACGTTTGTTTGGGCGGGGCTGACTCGAGCACTGTCAGTTCCTGATTTGGCTTGGCATACAAATCCAGTTAGATTTTGCCTGCATTTCCATACAGGACATTTCCATGTGCCTGCTTTGGGGAAGGAGAAATTCCAAACTCAATTGAACAACACAGTATGGTGTAGGTGTCTTACTATAATCACTGGTGTCTGTGTGTGCATCACCAGAATAACTTGCAAACTTTTGCTTGGATTTCAATCAGAGTTTGTTGGATAATTGAGGATGATACAAGGAAGAAATGATTAGATTTATGAGCTTGTTTGTCAACAACTAGCAAAGTCTATCTGGTTGTTAGAATAATAGTATTGCTATCCCATTGAAAATCAATAACCCACCTGTATAGTTCACCTCTAAAAAGTAGAGGTAAGCCCTGGTACTACCCCCAGCATCAGCACAGATAAAAGCATATACACATAATACATATGTACACCCTCACTGAATGTCAATAATTCATTCATTCATTCCTAGGTCTCAGGCAACAGTTTGAAGTGGGTTTCATAGCACCTACCCCCAGGGGAGGGGACTGAGGGGCCAAATTAGAACATACATGTACATGGGTTGTACATTCTAGGTTAAGTTTCTGCATTTAGCGCAGGTTTTTTGTCAATTGTATAAATACTGTTATATCTGAATCATGAAACTTGGTGAAGGGATGCATCTTGATGAGTATTACACCCTCATAACAAAATGTAGGTCACTGTGACCTATATTTCATGCTTCACTGACTGGTTCAATCTTGTGGTGTAAGTTAATTTCTCAAGCACTGTTCATGATACAATCATCAACTTATGTGATTGTATGTATCTCTATTAGTACCACACCCTTACCACAAAGGAAGGTCACTGTGACCTACATTTCACATTTTATTGGCTTAAGTTAAATTTTTGTGTTTAATTCATGACCAATTGAGTTTTTTGCACCCTGTATATATATTGTTATACCTAGATTCATGAAAGTTGGTGAGTGGATGCACCCTCATCACAGAAATAGGTCACTGTGACCTATATTTAATGCTTCACTGACTTGGTTTCAGTCTCCAGCACTGTTTATACCAGAATCATCAAACTAGGTGATTGTATACATCCTTATTAGTACTACACCCATACAACAAAAGGTCGATGTGACCTACATTTAACATTTTATAGTTGCTTATGTTAAGTGTTTGCATCTAGCTGATGACCACATTGGTGTTTTATCTGCTGTAAAATGCTGCTATAACTGGAATCATGAAACATGGCAAGAGGATGCCTCTTGATGAGTACTACACCCTCAGCTTAAAAGTTTGTCACTAAGACCCTTATTTTGCATTTCACTGACTTTGGTTAAGTTTGATGTTTTTACTGTTCATGCTGTAATCATTAAACTAGGTGACTGTATACATCTCTCATAGTACCACACTCATACTGAAAAGGTAAATGTGACCTATATTTCACATTTTACTGGCTTAGTTTAAATTGTTGCATTTAGCTCATGACCACATAAGTTTTTCACATGCTGTATGCATACTATCCTATATAGAATGATGAAACTTGGGATGCATCTTTATGAACACTATTCCCTCATCTCAGTAGTAGGTCAGAACTGACCTTATTTTACACTTCACTGGCTTGCATTACATTTTGAGTTTGATGTTCATTTTTCAGGCACTGTTTATGCTAGAATCATAAAATTGATGATATGCATCACTGTTACTACCACACTTTTACAACAAAAGTAGCTCATCTTGATCAATATTTCATTCTTTACAGGCTTTGTTTAAGTTTTTGATTTTAGCTCATGACCATGTGAGTTTTTGACACGTTATATTGTATCTTATCCTACCTAGAATCATGAAACTTGGTGAGTTGATGCATCTTGACAAGTTCTACATCCTTTGTGTCAAAAGAGGTCTCGGTGACCTATATTTCATGCTCAGTGATTTTCTTCAAATTTTGTGTTAAAAGTTAATTATTTGTGTGTTGTTTATGTTCTGATCACAAAACTTGATAATTGGATGGTCACTATGACTTACATTTTACATTGATTTGTCCATGCTAGACATGTATAGATCCTAGCCTACTCAGAAGGCCGTTTCTAACCAAGGCAGTTGGAAGTAGAAATAGATATGTTTATTCAATGATCAACTTTACATTTTTTTTACTATACCTTAAATTGTGATATATTACCCACATCAGGTTAACTGTATTGTACATGTGAACAGTATAGAAATTAGGTGAGTGGATTGCATGCTGCATACTTTTCATGTGAGGCCTCACCTGTAGTGGCTACTCAAGGCAGTTATTGATGCATGAACTATGTACTGCTGGCTGTTACTCCAAGATTACTCAAGCTGTGACTTTCACCCAGTAAAATATGGTTTCTGTGGGCGGATAATGTTAATACAAAAACAACTTTAATCTGTTTCTTAACAACTTATTACCCCTTCTTATGCCCTGTCACAGTTGGTAGGTAGGTGGGTTGATGGGTAAGTAGGTAGGTAGGTGGGTTGATGGGTAAGTTGGTAGGTAGGGGCTTACACAATATGTCAGCACAATGGCAATATAGTGCCAATTAATAGTTCAAATTTTAAATTGATGTTCAAATGTAAAGATAAATGATTACCAAAAAAGTATTCAGTTAAAAAAGGGACCAAGATCACTTTAGTCTGAATGTATTTTCTGCATGATAATGTCTATGATGGCTACTGGAGACTAGTGAGTGTAGAGGTGAACTATGTAATCATTCATTATGCTCTGGTTTAGGCATACAGTACTGCATTAATGCATTCATAGTATGCAAAGAAATTCACATGAGCAGGCAGGTTTGCATCTATAGAAGCCCTTATAATAACATCTAGAAATGTTTAATAGCCAGGTTTATTTTCGTGATGGACTGTTGGATGTATATATAAAACATTTTTTATGATTTTTCTATAACCAAAGGATCTGTACAATATATAGTCGCTTACAAGTCGAGTCTAACTACAAACTGCACAGACCCAAATCAGCTGGCACATCTGGGTCTATGCAGTTTGTTAGGAATAATCAGTAGAACAAAACAACATAGTCCCTGATCTGCTGGCACATTATGTGATGGCAGATCAGGGTCTGTGTTGTTTGCAGTTGAACTCTTATAAGCGAGTATAGACAGCACTTGTTACTCAGTTACACAGAATACATCAATTACACAGAATACATCAATATACTTTTGTTTTCCAGTGCATATATAGTTATTTTATTTTTGAAATATTATTTTACCCACTGTGTAATTGTGGTGATAATTGTTACACTTCATGAATTTTATGAAATAAATTTTATTACTGCCAAAAATGTGTTTTTATTTTAAGTACATATAGTAATGTTGATCATTTTCACATTTTGTCCTTACACATTTTCAAAACTTTAATTTATAGTTTCATATTTGCAAAATTCACAATAAGTCTAACATGTCCTGGAGTGCTTAGACATCTCATCAAGCCTTTATTTTATTTTTTTCCGTCTTAATTTTATTGTAGAGTTCATGGAAAAGCCATCTTCACTAGCCAAGCTTCTGGTTATGGTCAGTGGTAGCGTGATAGGGGGGTTGGGGGTAATTGTCTCCAGGCGCCAGGTGAAGAGTTGTTGTTTTTCTTTGCAGCTGAAACTTTCATCGTATTTTACCTTCACCTTAGTGCAACGGGGGCAATTCCTTACAAAATTATATTGGGGTGGTGGTGGTGGTGGGGGTAACTGACAGAAAAGCTGTTCTCTGTAGCAAAGTAGGGGCGCCACGAAAGAACATGGTCCCCGGGTGCCTCAAACCCTCGTGCCGCCACTGGTTATGGTAACTGTATATATGTATGGTCAACATATCAGAACCTGGGCTAGCAAAGATGGTGGATCATCACAGTCACTTTTCAGACAGCAGCTCGCTTGATTTTGTTAATGTTTTGGTTAAAATATTTCATTTGCTGGCATTTCCTTAGCCCCTTGATAGATTATCATCATGCTTTGGATGTCTCATCATGAAACAGAGACAGTTCTTTCTGAAAAAAATAGTACAACAGCTCAGTATCTTCCTGGATACGCTTGTGACTAACTTAGCATCCACAGATTCGAAAGACTTTAAACCCAATAAACTGAATGAATTTGTTGATGGGAAAATATCATCGAGTGTATAATTTACTACCCGCTATACGGTATTTCCAGTGGCCCTACTTTTTCCTACTTTTTTGTCAGACTCCCTATTTGTCCCTAGTTTTTCCAAAATATCCCCACTATCCCTACTTTTTAAATTTTTTTATGTGGAAAATGGATTACACACTGCACAAATGTCCATAAGCGAAGCGAATTCGGATACAGTCTCTGTGATGTGGAGCCGGGTCTTTAAGAAGATAGAGTCAACCTGGACTAAAGATAAGATAGTATGTGAGTAAGAGTATGCATTTGTTCAAGTTTACGAAAGGTAAGTCAAGTACAGGTTTACTTTTTTCAGTAATTTACATAAATGTCATACTATTTTTCGTTATAAAGTATCCAAATTTTTCCTACTTTTTATGGGTGTTTTTCTTGATGATTACAAATCAGCAAAATCTTTCCCCATCTTTAAGCACGGTTTGTAGCTATTATCCCATTAATTATCGACCAATATCTGTACTTTCTGCTGTCTCTATAATCTTTGAAAATTCGCGAATAAGCACACGTTACGCATACTGAATTCCGTGAAAAACATTCGTGCCAAATCTGACGTCGACGATGACAAACCTGTTGCATGCGGTGTACCTTAAGGCTCTATATTGGAACCAACTCTGTTTTTAGTATTCATTAATGACCTACCACTTTATCTAGAAAAAAATGCGTCACCGAGCTTTTTGCTGTTGATAGAAGAACCTGTACATCTGGCCCAGATATCCATGTGATTGATGTTAACTTGCAGAAGGACTTCAGTTTAATCGATAATTGGTGTGAAATGAACACAGTGGTGGTCAATAAATCTAAAACTACATGCATGACAATTATTTTTAGACAAAACCGTGTGAAAAATAGAGACTTACGGTTACTTGCTGGCGACGAAACCCTTGTGAATGTGATAGACCAAAAATAAGCAACTCTGGGGCGTTTATATACAAAACAACTTAACATTAGAATTATCAGATAGATATTTGTACATAAATAACTCTCATTGATAACCTTTCCCTGTATATTCTTTTAGAATGTCAAAAACACTCCTTTAATAGCTACATTCTTCCACTTCTTCATTACGGACCTGTCATATGGATGAACACTAGCTAAGGTTTATTGAAGGACAACAAACATTTCAAAAGGGCAGCTGAAATCATACTAAATGTTGCATTTAAAACTCCTTACGCAAATATGTTTAATGAATTCAGCTGGCTCAATGTCAAAAAAGTTAATTACAATACAGGTATGACTGTTTATAAAATCACCAACAGTCCGACTGCTGAGTTTCTGACTTCTTTTTTAAAACCTATCTCTGACATCTTTATTTCAAACTGGTTTATATATATATATATATATATATATATATATATGAGAAAGCCCAAGAACACATCCCCTTTGTGATTACTTTCCAGCCTGATGCTCCAACTTACAACGGATCATTCGGAAATATTGGCATTGGATCGAATTTTCCAAATCTCTGAAGGACATATTTCAAGAAGTTCTTATGACTGCTTACCGTAGACCTGAAAATCTTGAGAACCAGCTGGTACACGCAAATAGGCGCAAAAAGTTAACTTCGGATAGGGCCACAGATGAAGACACGTACAATTCCTAAGACAAACACTGCCTGATCTGTAAGCATATTCCCGAGACCGAATCGTTCCAAAGTTCGGATACAAAAGTTAGCTTTGCAATCAAACAGAATTTAGGATGTCGAGCCAAAAATGTAATCTATATCCTGACATGCAAAATCAGTGCCATCAAATATGTTGGGGAAACGGTAGACTTTAGAAAACAAATGAATAAGCACAAGTGTCACATTCGCAATTAAAATCAATGCGAAACTCAACTCAGCTGGACATTCAGTCGAGTTCCCCAAAATGCTACCTATCGAGTCTAACCCAGAGTCGACCAATATAGAACGTACACGCAAGAAACAATGCTGGATTCTGCAATTGAGATATCACGGGCAATTTGCTCTAAATGAACAAATCTAACTTTCCCAATGGAGTCTTGTAAATATTTTAGTCGGGCATCAGTTTATGACCCATCCGCAAATCTTTGCGACAGATGTTATTCACATAAATATTTCCTTCATTCATTACATAAATTATTATATCTTTTTCAACATTCCGTCACAACATTCTCATTTTCATATTTCTTTTACTATCTTCTCTGCACATATCTTTACCGGAATATAATTTCTAGTAATATATTGTAGTATATAGACTTACTTTCAAAGACCGAACTCAAGTCAAGACTTAAATTTAAGTCTAGAAGCCAGTGATCTGATTGGCTAAAATTTAAATCTGCCTAATGTTTACCAATCGAATCTTTTAAGTCTGGACTTAATTTAAGATTTATGTTGCTGAAATTGGGTTCTGTTTTATATGGCATTGTTTTTAGCTACGTGTAGTTTACGTCATTTGTCCTTATTCTGGAATTACGTCAAAGCAACTTGGTTCTTCATACGATAAACACGCAATGACACAGATCATCCCATCTTTCAGTATTCTGATAAACTTTTGCTATTCCTACTCCTATACAAAATATACATGTAGGTTGCACATTTTGAGACTGTTTTTTCATCTCATTTTTCCCTTTACCCCTTTTTTATATAGATTTTCCCTGTCATTCAAACATGTATACAATTCAGGTTTTCTCTCGGTTTCTGTGTTATATGTTTGTTGTGTTCATGTAAGTTGTTTTTTCACTGGCAAAGAGCCTCATTAATTTGAAACGCTTGGAAACATTTTTAACTGCACAGGTACCAAGTCTTGCTTATATATATATATATATATATATATATATATATATATATATATATATATATATATATATATATATATGCAACTTGATTGGCCGATGGATGGTACGTTTACGAGAACATGATCCTTCATGGATGGGTGTTAGATCTCCACGTAACATCATTGGTCTGTGGAACTCTAACTTTAATCAGATCTGTGTTTTTGTGTTGGTCTGGTGATACTAAGACGTTTAAAGGTACATAAATAGGGCTGCATTTAGCACACTTATCCAGCATTCGAATATTATGTTCAAGACCTTATTCATATCCTTAGTCACTCGACTTCCAATGTGTTTACTATTCTAGTACTGCTCTCTCTCTTAGAAACTATTCTTCTACAGTGTTGCTTGAAATACTGCTGGAGAACAGTTCGCAAAAAGAAGGCAATGAAGTCTTTCAAATGACGTAATGTGATGCCATATGACATCATCGTGTGGCATTAGAATGCGCGTGAACAGGTGTAATGACCGTAGCCTGGTATATATCTTTTTATATATCTATGTATTAGACTTTACGGCACGTCATCACAACAAAGGCTATATGGTGCTGAATAAAAGTAAAGTTAAAAATATGTAAATATAAAGAATTGCACAAAGCCAGGTATAGTATCCTGAAATCATGGGCAAATGTGTACTGTCCTAAAATAAGTCCCTGTGTTGAGTCAATTTGGAAATGTGTACTGTCCTAAAATAAAAGTCCCTGTGTTGGGTCAATTTGGAACTCGAGAATTTATCATGTGATATACTAAAGTCCACTTACCGTCACTTGACTGACAATAAAATTGAATTTTATCAATTTCAATTTTTAAATGTTAAATATCTTGACGATTATGTGCCGACTCAGTTTTTATGTTATTCTTTCACATACTCCTGTATAATATTTCCAGAATTTTAAAGGTGTTTTTAAATTTTCAATAGTTCACCAAAAACAACTTAGTCGGAATTAGCATTCAGATTGTACACAGTAGATTTAACAGCACTAGGAAAAGATATGGATATGAATCTTGCCAGCGTTTTTTTTATTTTTTATTTTTTTATATTTTTTTATCTGCTATACTTTTTAAAAATATTTGGATTTCTTTTGTCACTAACACTATTGTACTCCATTTACGCCTGTTTCACATAGATTCTTTATATGTACGCCTTCGGACGTATTTATTTGAAAGCCTAAAAATAACTCCATGGCTTATGTTTGTGCATAAATATACACGTCTCTGTCAATCAATATATAACTCTCTATCGATTTGGCAAATTCATTATTTACGACATTACTAATTGTTTTCCAGAAAGAAATATGCAGAAAGAAGTAGTAGATATTCAGTGTAAATTCTGAAAACCAAACACCCATTGCAACGTTCAGTTTTTGAAGGCTTTCCGTGATTAGAGGTTAAACTTCAAATATAATTTGGGACTGCGAGGGCGTTCGGAATCGAGAGATTTTCATTTTCTGTATTTGAAGATTACACTGTATATATGTTTTATAAAAGATACAGTTGTGTTCATTCAATCAGCCATGCTAGTTATTAATTTCATTCAGCTGCATGTACATCTGTATGTATAGATGTTATATCTGTTTGCCAATATTTTTTACGAGTAATATTAAAACAAATTAAAATATTATATTTGTTATAGGCATTAAAACTGTATTTGGCAACCTCAGTAATTTTACTGAACTGCTGTATGGATGTTTTTGGCAACCTCAGTAATTTTACTGCACTGCTGTATGTATGTATGTAAATGTGTATGAATTCATGTATTTTATATCCGACAGCTTGTAGGGGCCCGGGGTGGCCGAATAAGGCGCTCGCCTTTGTAGATCATTCACATCTCACCTCTGTGCGCGTGGGGTAAAGTCATGGCTCGACCAGTATGGGTATTTGAGAAACCTTGCCAGTCGCTTCCCGTGGGTCGTTGGTTCTTCCTGGGGTATTTCTGGGCTCTCCCTTCACCAAATATACTGACCGCCATGTTATAGCCTTTCGTGTGCTAAAAATGGCGTTAAATCCACAAAATCACAATGACAAATCCCCATGATTGTTTCATTAAGTAGCGTAAACTCGGTTTTGTGGCAGAGTTTTGTACAAGAGCTAGCCGCGGTAGCTCTGGTGGTAGAGCGTCGGACTTGTGATCCAATGGTCACGGGTACGATACCCGCCCAGGTCGGCTGCCTCTGTGTGTCCTTGGGAAAGGCATTTAGTTCCCATTTCCACTGCATGATTTAGCCAATAAATTGTTAAAAGGTTTGTACAAAACAATGTACCTAGTAAATTAAGCATACTGAGTTTGTACTTTAATAATAATATTCATAATAATCATCAACATTATTGTTTTTGTGATGAATACGGTTAAGCTGTGTTTGTTACTTATAGACCTCTTGTTGGACTCTTTGAATACATAAATATTTTATTTATGGATATTGTTGTAAAATGGTCAACCTACTGAATATGATTTCTACACACTCGTTCTTAAAATTAAAAAAGTTTTTTTTTCTTAACTTTCTGACGGAGTGCATGCAGTAAATATTTTCCGAAAGAGTCGTGAAAACGGGATCACCTTTTAAGCCTAGCCCACTACCGCCAATGGAATGACGGGGCCAGTCTATCACATTTTCAGAGTCGATGGTGGCATCACACTCGTTTACAAGATTACAACAAATTCTCACAAATTCAGACACAACTGAGAATTCTGATGTCTCATTGGTTACTATCAAATTACTGAACGAGCCGACTTCAAACTTTGCACAAACTCAAACTCAACGCATAATTCTGATGTCAGATTGGCTATCATTGAAATTACTAACCAACCATGCATCAAACTTCTGAGTCTATAATGATATTAGGTGTGAGAATATGTTGGAATCTTGGTTAAAGTTGAAAAACTGAACACGTAATTTATTTCAGATGCGAAACACAATATTAAAAATCATATTACGATTGCTGCCCCCAATAGAACTGAAATTTAGTATGACCGTATGCAGAAAAATAAATACGATAATTTGACATTTTCACAACTGTAACCGTACGCCACGCACATTTTTGACGAACAAACTTTCTGAAGTATGAGCACGAGTTTATGTTCAAACATCTTTGTGACTGCCAAGCTTGGTCACGTGCCCTGTATTTTTTAAACTTTGTGAGCAAGAAGCTCGATCTCGCCCCTTATTCTCGAAATATTTTGAGCATGAACTCAAGCTCAGGCTGAAGACATCAAAATTAAATAGGATACATAGAGTACATGTTTGCCATTAAAATGTAATGAGCTTAGTCGAGGGGCTAAAATTCAAGAAATCCCGTAAGTTTCATGCTTCTAATTTTGGTTTGATTAATGTTATTGAGTGTCAGATATTTTGGACTTTCAGCTTGAGCTCGAATTTCTTTAAAACAAAAAGAAAAGAAGTTTTAATATGACACGAACTTGCCCCATTATAACTAAAATTCTCAAAATGTCTCCTGAAATTAAAATTTTACTTTGTATTGCTTGTAATACTTCATACGATATCAATATATTTGTCAGAGGTAGAGATGGTGGAAAGGAAGCAAAATCACTTTTTAGTTTTAAACTTTAACACAGGGAAACCTTAATCTTGAAAAAAGTGCTTAAGAATTCTTCATATTTAAGATGAGCCGCGGTAGCACAGTTGGTAGGGCGTCAGACTCATATTACACGGGTCGCGGATTGATACCCGCTTAATCCAGTCCAGTTCGGCTGCCTGTGCGTGTCCTTGAGGACAGCACATAGATCCCATTTCCTAGGTATGGTATAGCCATGGATGTGTTCAAAGTGCCGTTAAACCAACCGAAATTCTGAGGGAGCCTCGGTAACTCGTTTGATACAGTGTCAGTCTCGTAATTCAAAGGTCGCGGGTTTTAATAATGGCCCTGGCTAGGCTGGATCAGCTGCCTCAGAGCGTCCTTGGGAAAGGGACTTAGCTCCCATTTCCTCATTATGATATAGCAAATGTGTTAAAAGTGCAGCTGAAACCAATAAAATAAAAAATAAAACAACTGAGGAAATTCTCAAAATGTCCTCAGAGATAAGACTAGACAACTTCAGATTGTATGACGGCGTTTTAATTCCTGATGCATGCTGAAACAATCATTGTGGCGAACCGAGCAATACAAATATAATAAAAATCTCAACTTAGGAATAACTTTTGACAAATTTAGTGAAAGTCAGGCCATATATTATTACTGAAGTATGTAACTGAATTCAGCATGATGGTAAATGAACTTAAGTTAAAAATATCTATAAGTTCAACGATTCCAACGGCATTCGAACAAAAGTTAGAGAATGTTACAATTTTAGGACTATGTACTTGTGCATGAACTTCTAAATGCCTCGCACCTAGTTTCCTTTTTGCTGTATGGTGTGATATGCTTTAAAATATTTGCAGGGATTAAAAATTATTTGACATATGTCTGGTTGTAGATGTATCCAATGTAAATACAATAAGTCAATCCAAAATATATGTTAACGTGGAGATAAGAGAGACCAATATCTTTGAAATGACCCACCATGAAAGCGTCTCGTTTGTCTGGTTCAGAAAGGACATAACAACACTTGAACTTGCCATTTTATCACACACGAGGGAAACCTACAATCAATCAATTCTTATTTATCCTTTCAATAACATTTATGGATCTTTGAAAAAAAATATAACCAGATTGATTCTGAAGTCGACGCATTGCATAATTAATAGGTTTTATTTCGTGGCATCCATGTTTTGTATTCAACCCGAAAGGGACGTCGTAATAGGAGTCTGAGATCTTTATCTAATAGAGTTTTGAGAATATTGGGCCAAGTTAAGTCTGGTGTCAGTCACACATGCTTATTTAACAGGCTTTCAAAATTTCCATCTCAAGTTGCCCAGGGCCAATTAATTTTTATTTGGGCAAATAAAATATCGAGTTCTCGATTACCTGTTTAGTGTTATGAATCATGAAAGCTGATACTATTCATTAGGTATCTCTTTATCTATGTCATTGTACGGATTTTTTTTTTTTTTTTTCGTGAAACATGCAATGATTTTAAGCGACGAGTTTTTACTTGCAGTGAAATAAATATATAAATATACTGGTATTAATTTTGCAAGGACGTGTTATATTTTGGCATATACCTAAAACGCTCAAGCAAAAAAAAAAAACAACCCCAACAAATCATTTTAACGGGCAAGAAATTTCTTTAGTTTATTTTCCTACGTACAAGTAAACAGTAAACAAATATTATAAATATATTCAATCCAAATTTCTATAGTGCTGTCCTAAATTTTGCTTTTACATACGAATTTTCGCGTTTGTTTACCCTGGAATATTGTCAAGTTATATCACCCACTCAAACTGCTATTATAGTATTTCGTTTGAAATGTGCATTTCCACACTACTTCAAATGCAATGTCTTTTTTAAATGGCATATTTAGTTGATAATTATATTTGAAATAAGTTTTACATAAAACAGACCTAAAGTTCCAGAAGAGATTTGTAATAGGATCCAGCCGGGTTGGGGTTGAATTTAGCGAGGAGTCTAAAAGCAATTTCCTGATTGAGATATTTATTTATAATGTAATTGAACGATAAATTAATCTGACACCATACTCCTGCGCATCAAATCCAACAATGGATTTAACAGAATGATGCGCACATAGTTCAACAACTGATATAAGGAAATGGTATCGTTCATAAATGAAACTAATCTGAACGTGTAACTTCAACGAGTAATCAAACGAGAATCACGTGTGGATGATCAATGTATAGAATGTATACACAAATATGAGCAATGTATAATTATATCACCAAGGATGGTCAATGTATAGAAATTTGTACAAATATATGAATAATGTATGTTTCGTCAACAATTAATATGTATGTATGATTGGTTTTCACTCGTACAGAGATATTGAATAATATTGATTTTAAAATGAAACATATGTATCTAGTGGTGTCCAGTTGACGATTACGATGTATCTCCGATTCCACAGCTTTCGTCGAATGGTCAAGAAACCACCATCCATGGCCCGCCCCTCCCATACTGCCTAAGGACCCCTCGAGAGCCTCCTTATTCCCTACAGACCCGTTGGTCCCGAAGATTTCGTTACTCACTGCGAGTAAAGCAATACTGTCCTCTGAGCCAAAGTCACCATCGACCCCAGCATCCGGGATACACGAAACCCTACAGAGTTCTACGTCTCCCCAACAAAAGCAGCTAAAAATATAATGACTGAGCCGTATGGGATATGAGACACGGTTAAGTACAAATACAAAAATATACATTACGCATGCGCGCACATGAATTGGCTTCTTTACACATTAACTCATTTCATCAGAACTACTGTACGACATTATTATGATGATATCCAAGTTCGTACATGAATCTGTGTAGGACAAGAATACTCTCGCTGAATTATAAGAACTCGAACATTACTCATTATTTAATGAACGTAACGTGTAATTGAATTCAAATTTTCTGTTCGGTTATAAAAAATGACCAACTTGGAACAGACTATAGTATTTCTGATACCATAACGTTATGTGACATAGGTCGGACTCTCTGTAAAATATAGAATAAATTCTGAAACATCCAACATATCAAACAATACTATCATATAAAACGGATAGCAAGAAAGAATACAATTTTATATTTCACATACCTCTACAGCTGGAGATTGCTCCCGTAAACGTAAAGTGTAGAGCTTTCTAACACAACTCGTTGTATTGTGATAAGACAACGAGAATTTACTCTATAACTAACCTGGTTGTGTTGAAAAGACACAGCCAGAGAATTCGAGGTAATCGGGTTTCTAACTGCAGGCACTTTGCGCGTGCAGCAATGGGTAAACCGAACTGTTTTGAAATAGCTAAGGCGAAAAATATACCACCTTCGGACAACGCTGTACGAGGCAGCTAACCCCGAGTACATACTGGTTGATATATAATGCATAAACATTTTACTACACACAATTACGTGACAAGATTTAATATTTCTAACAATATTTCACTCATGTAAACACGGATATTAATCCACTTAAAGTTATTATATTTTAGGAAAAAAGTTTCATTACCCAGATAAAAAAAAGAAACTGATATAGCAACATATCTTTTCTTATTTCAAGGGAGCCGCAGTGGCTTATTGGTTGTCATGTCCAGTTATGGATATTTTTGTGGATATTCTTTAAGGGGAATTTTCTTATGGTATACTTGTATGCAATGGGATATGGAACATCAAACATCTGTACATCTCCCCTTCTCCTTCTGTGCCTCATTCATGGGTATTAAGAAACCAGTATTTATAGTAATGCATCAAAACTTTGAAAAATGTTTATTGCTGTATACCAAAATACGCTATAATTCCTAAACAATTCTCTCTCTCTCTCTCTCTCTCTCTCTCTCTCTCTCTCTCTCTCTCTCTCTCTCTCTCTCTCTCTCTCTCTCTCTCTCTCTCTCTCTCTCGTGTATTGTGCCATCCTGTGCATTAACAATGAAAAAAAGCATTGAACTGCGAACAGACAAAAATAAATGAACGTGTGAGAAAAGAAAAAAAATCCCCCCACTGACATTCTTGAAATCCATACATATACTACCGATATAGTATAGTATAAACTTGACTCTAGATTTTGCAAATTTCCTTTAACACCACCTGACTCTGAGTTTTGGTAGTTATGCATAATTGTTGAGAAGTTTTAACTCTTAGTTTACGCAGTCTATATTGATAATTATAAATACAAATAAATATCTCATACAAATTCTCTCTTCCTCTCTCTCTCTCTCTCTCTCTCTCTCTCTCTCTCTCTCTCTCTCTCTCTCTCTCTCTCTCTCTCACACACACACACATACACACACACACACAAAAGAATATACACGAGTCTTAACATGCATCAATAAAAAAAGAGCGTTACTCAAATTGGAAAATGATACATTAAATTACAAGTCAATAGCAGATACATGTTTAGCTCTGTTTATTCTAGAAGGTGTTAAAGTGGTTCACTTTTTCTAGAACGTAAAACGTTTTACTGTACAGCTTTGCTAAATATGTTTCCATTTTACTGTACAGCTTTGCTAAATATGTTTCCATTTTTTTGGCAGCATACAGCATTACATTTGTAAATTTTATCATTGTGGGGTTTGCGTGTGTGTGTGTGTATGTGTTTTTATTTTTTTTATAATTTTTTTTAACCATAGTGTGACCTATAAATTTGATACTTTGCAATCAGAATGAAAAAGGTCAACAAACTTGTCATTTCCAAAAAATATATAACTTTTGAAAATCGTAATAGTTGGTATATAAATCATAATCCATGCAATAAAGGATTGCCAAAAATCTTCAATAACTGAACAATCATAAACTAGGTGTTCAATATTTTTGACTTCTTGTTTACAAAAGGTACGTGTATCATCATCAATGAAATGTTTCTTTTTTTAAAACTGATTTGTTACAATAATTCTATGCAATAATTTAAACTGAAAGGCAATTAAATTTGTATAATTGGTGCACTTCTTCGCCATAATTAGAGATTTTGTTTCTAGCTTTTATCACTTATCCGGCACCTTAATTGTCTGGACCAAGCTTTGTGTTTTTCATAAGGTTTACTTATTTTATTCCTCACCTAATTTTTATATACAGATTTAAAATTCTTATTTACTAACAGCAACATCTTTTTATGAAATTACATTCATTAGAGTGTTTCCTTTGTCGATATAGTTTTTAATCTTTCTTTTCCAGTGACAGATTTTTTTTAAATAATTGAGAAATATTCAATGAAATTATTAGTGTGAGCCTTTTGATGTAGTGCTTCAAAATTTAATAATGATCCTATCAAAGAGATGTTTGACACATGTTATTCCATTTGACCGCCATTTTGTATAGGAATGAAAATTATTAATATTAACAAAATGTAGGATATCCTGCGACAGGTATTCTTTGACTGACAAGGGCTCCCTTTTCCGTGTTGCTAAACGATGGATATCATCTTGCTAAAATATATATTACAAATACATTTACCAATCTTCAGTAATTTTAATATCTCCATATTTTCCTCAAATTACTTTTGTAATCATATTCTGCCAAAGTCCTTCTTTTTTTGCAATCAGGCGATTAATCCAAGTGATCTTCATGTATTGAATACAAGAATTAATATAAATCATGTTTACACCACCATCTATAGCAGGAGGCTATAAGTGTATATATTTTTACCCGTTCGGTTTTACTACTCCAAATTAATTTGTAAACATATTTTGCTCAATTCATTTTCTATATATAATGGAGAATTATGCAATGCTGACAATAAATTAACACATCTGGCAAAATTTATGATTTGATCAAAGTTATTTTTCCAATAAGGGACAGTTTCCTCCTCGTGCAACAGCCAAAAAGTTGTGTATGTGTACCGAACTGAAAGGCAGAATTTTGCGGAAATCATAGAGTGTGGGCTGAACGTCTTATTTAGGAGTTACGTGATTTTGTATCTCCGAATTGGCTTCAAATGTATTTAATCCTTGTATAGCAGTGCTATTGCCGAAGGGCAGAGTCAGGCCGGATACCCAGTGGCGCGCAAAGAAGGTGCGAAGAAACGTGCACCCAGGCGGAAAGAAAATCAAACGATAGGCGTGTCGACCAATTAGGGATGAGAGAAGCTAAATCTACCGGTAGGAGGGGCTAATCCTTTAGGCGGGAAGATGCGTCATTCTTATTTGTAAACGCACAGAGAAACGTTTGTGCGCTGCTAATTCTCGAAGGGTAGAAACGTGTTGTCTGAAGTAGAGCGGAAAGGTTATGTTGAGGAGGGAATACACGCTACAAGCCAATCCGAGACTTAACTCATAAAAGAAGGGAATTTAAACTGGGCAAAACAAGCTTCTAAAAGGTTAGACGGTATCTCGGCCGAGTCTTTGTGCTTGATTTGTGTAGATAGTTGAATTTATTAGAATATTGAATCATAGCGTATAGTTGAATTTATTAGAGATTTGAATTATGACATATACTTACATTTATCAGAATGTAGATTGAGAACTATGCGAAATTAGATTGAGTTGGATTTATGTGCATATGTATTTATGTGTATAATTCTGTAGTTCTTAGTACGCATGCAATAGGAATGATTACTTATTAACGATGGGTAGATTGCTGTGTCAGAACATATCAACATTTAGATGATGTGTGCGAGTGTTACAAAAATTCATTGAGTAATATTATTCGTATGTAGAGCGCAAGGCATGTATAAGATAAGTGGAAATTAGTATGTGCATAGGGCCTGGTAAAGTTGTTCGCCCATTAGTCTTATGGATAGTCCGTGAGAGAGTGGTAGATTTCGAAGAGTAGGGTAAGGAGACAAGGGTGTACGTCCCTTATATTTCTTCAGGAAGTTCCCAGGGTGCTCGTAAGAGTCGGCGCTGAGATATTCCCAGGATGTACGTAGTGACGACACCGAGAGAATAAGAAGGAAGGAGTAGGGAGGAGGACAGAAGGGAGAAATGCCGAAGGAAGCCGAGTAAACTCCCAGGGTGCACACAAGAGGCACGTAGTATAGAAGGAAGAAGAGGAAGGAAGGAGGAAGGAAGAGAAATTAGTAACAGATGAGTACTCATGAACAGCTTACTGAACAGAGGCTCTCACACAATAGGATATTAACTTTCATGTGACGGATTAAAGTGTAAAGGGGCATTTGGTTAACCACGTCAATTATTGTGTCAAGATATTATTGAACTGAAGATTACGTCCAAGTTATTATTGAAAATTTGAAATTGAAGATTTATGTCAAGGAAATTATTTTGAATTGATTCTTATATTTGATCAAATTGTTATCAACCTTGAGTTGTTATATGTATTTAGAGAGTCGCCAATGTTGACTGGTGGCTCGTGAGTAGTTAAATTTTAATGCGCACCGTATGCAGTATTATTTATAATACGGTAGCGGGGTTGTGACAATGTGTGTGTGTGTGTTTGTAGGGGGGGGGAGGCTTCTTTTAAATTCTTTGCATAATTTAACTCTACCATATTATCTAAGATCAAAGAAAACTCTATTCCTAAAAGTCGATAAGAAGAAGTAGACCAAATTATTTCAATGTCTCGGCATATTGTTTCTTCTGATAGCTTTAGATTTTGATACATTACAATATAATCCAAGAGACTGATGCAAAATCTGTAAGGGTTTCGTTGGTAGATCTGAAAGACTGGAGAGCCATGCCATAGTAAAAATGCATCATCAGCGTCCTGATTCAGTTTATGTCATGATAATAAATACCGGTAATATTTATGTTCTTCTTGAGGTCAATGGAGAGAAGTTCTATTCCTGTAATAAATAGTAAGGACCTAATTGGTCTCCCTGACGACACCCACTCTATTAATGAAAGAACTGAGACCGGTACCCATTGTTGATAGCATTGCTTTTGGACTTGTTGCAAGATCAGTTAATAAAAGAAGGGCAGACTGATTTGCTTCATCGAGACAGTTCATAAAATTATATAAAGTTCTAGTGTTTTCACAAATAACTCTCCCTTTCATAAAATATTTATAAGTATCATTTATAATGAGTGCAGTACCTTCTTAAACCCATTTGCTATTGAAGCTGATGCTATTTTATTGTCCATATTTAGGAATGAAGTTAGTCTCATAATTTTTTTAAATTTAAAAATCTTCTATCTTTATAATCTTTTGAAGATTGAAATTCGGACAATATTTTGATTTCAGTAACCTAAACAACAGTCAACTCAAATATTTCCAAAAGAACTTTAAAAAAATTAAACAGTAAATCTACCATAACCAGAACTAGTTTCATCATTTTTCATGTTTTTAGTGCTCTGGAAAGGTGAGCTTACCGTCACTCGAGTTTCGTCAGCAACTGAAAGTCTTTTTTTTTGGTGATGCATGAAGAAGTGTTCGTTCGCTTGTAGATTACTATTAGCTTGACTTTGTTAAAGTGTTTCGTAAGCTTTAGTATTTTATTTTAATCTGTAACCTTTCCCCATCATCCAAATTTATTTAATTCCTTTATTTTTTTGTTAGTGTAATTTCTAATTTCCAGGTTAAGAAAGTATTTTGAAATATTCTCACTAAATTCATACCATCTTGCTTTGGATCTTAACATTACTCTTTCTGTTTTTTTGTTGTTGTTTTTTTCCTTTCGCCTAATTCGGTTTTTTATTGGTTATCTGTGCTTTGATCTCTGTATCATTTTTTGGATTAAGTGATTACTCAATATGAAGGATCATAAGCATACCACAACACTAGAGTGTTGGATATAAACATATAAGTATCAACTACTGCAAAACAAAGTTAGTATGAGTTGTAAAAAAAAACACCAAAAGAAAATCAACATAATTTGTGATAGGCATACATGTACACATACAAATATTAGAAATTGGAAAATTATTCATGGATATTCCTCTAAGAAGCAATAGCCTCAATTACGGATCATTTTCAACTGGTAGTAAAGAGAAAGAAATAAAAAGGATTTCAATATTCTTCTGACCAGTTTGAAGCTGAAGTTTTTCAATGCCTTTATACATTATTTTTGTTTTAATAATAACAATAGTAACAATAACAATATTATTGATGATCAAAACAAGTACAAAATTAATAATTAGTTATTATTACTGTCATCATCACCTTCACAACCAATAGTATTGCTGTCTGTTAGAGACAATATATAGCTAATTATTAACCATTCTTACACTATGCATCAAACATTGCTCTTAACTGAATAACTGACCCCTTGTAATAATTAATTAATCCTCATAGATGCAATGTGCTCCTGTGGATTAAACTGTTTTACTGCTATAACTATTAAACTAATTGCAGCTGAGTAGGCTGAATGACTATAAAGCAACCCAAACAATCAGATACTTAGTAATACTACTCGTATTATCCAGTTATAGGGTGAAATCATTGAGACCGGTTAAGATCGTAATGGTTAATGAGGACCTAACATAAACTTAACTTGAAATTGCACCAGAACAGCTGTTAAAGCACTTTATTTACGGAATATACTGGTCTACCTTCTTTCCCATAAAAACAGATACAAGATGAATAACAGCTTAAAAACAAGAGCACAACCATGCAAAATGATAAACTAAATGAATAAACTACAAAATCAACAAACACAAACAAAACAAAACACAAAAAAACAGACATATGATCAACGTATGTATGTAAAAAAAAAACTTTATTAAGTTATTATGAAAATAGAAAACCTATATGAATATTTGGTTACTATATTTTTAATTACTAACTGTATTAGTTATTTATTTCTTTGTGTCAAACCAGCAACTTTCAGATTTATTTTTATGCTAAAGAAGTGTCCTAATATTTATAATAAGTGCGAAAAGTTATTTGCAGATAAGAAGGTTTATACAAACCTCGGCACCGTCCTCACAAAATTATGCAATAACGGACATATACCATTGTTTTCTAAACTTTTTTTTAAAGTGAAAATGATATTCAACTATACCTTTAAATCATACAAAAACACACGACCTATAATTTTGATTTTGAATTAATCACTGCATCAACGTCGTAAAAAAGGCTAAATCTAAGCCTTCCCTCTGCTTTCGTTTTGGCATAGACCCGGTAATTAAAATACCAGGCACATTCTGTTTTCGAGTGCTTGGAGAGCCTGGCAACGAATTCTACACTATATGTCTCAGAAAATAAACCAATGTAACATTTCCAGGAAAATTTAGGCTGGATAGTTACAAAATTTCAATCAATTTTCCTTCAGCAGATGAAATAGTCTGTTTTCAGTCAGCAGTGAAAAGTTATCAAGAAGCAGTCTAAAATTACATGTTAAACTGTCCAAAAATCTTCCTTACGTACGGCATACATTCCCATTTAAGATTCTTAGCTTAGATTCTTAGAAGATGTCTTCATTTCATACAGGAAGCGCAGATGGGACATGATATCATCAATAGAAATAGATTTGTGTCATATACACTGCTATTTTACTCCGTGAGAGACGTGTACGCTATTCTAACATTATAACATAGCTTTGTCTTGCAATAATGTGCGAAAGACAGTACAATATTGTCGGACATATATTCTATTTTCATCGTATCATGACTGGTGGACCATTCTGCAATGTACAGAAAAATAAATATGGCCCCAAATACATATGCGAGGGAGGTTTGCAATTATCAAGCCGTCATCAAGAAATGACATGGATGTTATTTTACAATCTTAAAAGCATGTGCAAATATTTAAAGAACTTTTTTGTGACCATTTTCAAGTGTTCTTAAACCATGAAAGTATGCTGTTTTATTGCATTTGCGTACCCACTGAGAAGAACTCAAGTATCTAATTATTTTAAATTTATATTTCATGCAATATTTCAAAACAATTCTATTTTTTATTTTTGTTACAATGTACGGCTGAGAAAGACAGTTCAACAAGGAAGTACTCTTCGACTAAAAGAAATAAAAACAGCCCCAAAACAACCGGATGTCATAAAACAGATCTAATAAAGAATTTAGCGTCCAGTATATCGGATTCTAATCAAAATGATTTTTAGAAAAAAGTGCACATGTATAATAAAATGATTTCACACAAACATAACAAAATTGGTTTACACGTGTAATAAATGCATATGCAAGTAGATCGTGTAAGATGCAACGATGCAACTAAGAATGGTGGCTGATTGGGACGATGGCTGACTGGGACCAGTTTATAGGCTGATTCGGACCATGTGAAATATTATTAGAAAAATAACGAATACACTAACCTGGTTTATTTTAGTAGTAAATACTGCTTTTACAAACATTTTGAAACTTTTCATAAATCAGGCCAGTATGGCTGACTTTCAACACCATCAAACAGTAATGAATATAAATTGACCTGTGGCTTGAATTGATTTCTCATACAAATCGTGTTTTCTTTACATTATATTTATCAAATAAATATTGTGTAAAGAGTTATTGATGAGTAACAATATTAAAACTGACGTTACTTTTGTAGTTGAATGTTTATCTTCCAAGTAAAATATCGAATCAGTAAACCAACTTATTTTACTTTCGTTCTAACGTTTGAAAATTTGCCCATAGCAATGAACGTTAATATTTCATTTAAATTGCATATTAAATCCATTAAAAACCTGATTTCTAAATAGAAAATTTATTATATTAACAAATATACAACAATGATAACACTTCCATGTAACAAAAGATCGCAAACTTATTTAAAATCCGCATTATATTTTGTGTTTTATAATGGTATTATTTAGTAAATTGGAAAATATCAACAAAAGTGCATTAATTATAGCGGCAGGTTTTGCAAATTGATGGTCAGATGATCTATTAGTGTTTGCAATTAAATTAATTAAGTGAGTGCTGATCAAACAAGGTATCAAACAGACGGTGATAACACAATGTTGAATTCTAGCGGCATGAATCAAATAGGTTTTGCAAACTGATGGTTAGATGATCTCACTATTATTGTTTGCAATTAAATTAACTAAGGGAGTACTGATCAAACAAAGTATTAAACAGACAGTGATAATACGATAAGGCAAATATAGCGCCATTGATCAAATAGTCATTCCTTTAAATATGGTTAAGACACACCTTAGTCATCATTCTCAAAATCTTTAAACAGAGATAACACCACCATTTTTGCAACGTTATAATTTTCTTTATTACAATTAATACGAGGTCCATAAAATTAGAAGAATATACACGTATGATATTGACGTATGATATGGTGTTGAATTAAATCGTAAATTTGACAGAAGACCAGTTTCATTTATAGTACATAAGTGTTATTTATCACCATTAGCATGCAGTACAATATACAGGATATAGACAAATTCTATATAAATCTAACAAAAGCATTAACATACTCAAACAATATATATATATTACTGTTACTCCATGGGCCGTTTTTTCGATTTTATTTTTTCATTTCAGTGTTAATAATTGTATTCTTTCTCAATAAAATACAGTAAACTTTTTCACTCTTGGTCAAAGGTGAACGAGCTGCTTGGTAAATATTTCACTATTAAATTGGCAACAAGACATAGACACATTTTATTTAAGGTCGGAATTGCATTGCATAATAAGAAACATTAGCTCGTTGGAGCTATTTCACCGACTGTAAACAATAATATAACAATTTAATTCAACCAACTTAAGATATTCCCTCCAGCCAATTTATAATTTCAGTTTCAAAATTAAGTGCAGAGAAGTCAATTTACATGAATATGATATACTCTACGCTTACATGCAGGGTTAAAATATGCTGGTTAAAAATAATAGCTGGCCAATACACCCTGAAGATACCATTTACATGCATACCGATTTTAAATATATAAGGACAAGGACAGACTATGCACAACATACTAAGCATACATATACTACAAGTATTATTACATTAGAATCGTATAATTAATAAAAATATTTTCTAAAATGGAGGAAAATCCATCCAAAACCATGTGTAAGCATCACAAGCCAACATTTAGTGCAATCAATAGGTATAAGCATCTATACAACATTTAGGGCAATCAATAGATACAAGCATCATAAGCAGCCAACATTTAGGGCAATCAATAGATACAAGCATCATAAGCAGCCAACATTTAGGGCAATCAATAGATACAAGCAACATAAACAGCCAACATTTAGGGCAATCAGTAGGTATAAGCATCTATACAACATTTAGGGCAATCAATAGATACAAGCATCATAAGCAGCCAACATTTAGGGCAATCAATAGATACAAGCATCATAAGCAGCCAACATTTAGGGCAATCAATAGATACAAGCATCATAAGCAGCCAACATTTAGGGCAATCAATAGATACAAGCAACATAAACAGCCAACATTTAGGACAATCAATAGGTATAAGCATCTATACAACATTTAGGGCAATCAATAGATACAAGCATCATAAGCAGCCAACATTTAGGGCAATCAATAGATACAAGCATCATAAGCAACCAACATTTAGGGCAATCAATAGGTACAAGCACCATAAGCAGCCAACATTTAGGGCAATCAATAGGTACAAGCATCACAAGCAGCCAACATTTAGGGCAATCAATAGATACAAGCATCATAAGCAACTAACATTTAGGGCAATCAATAGATACAAGCATCATAAGCAGCCAACATTTAGGGCAATCAATAGATACAAGCATCATAAGCAACTAACATTTAGGGCAATCAATAGATACAAGCAACATAAACAGCCGACATTTAGGGCAATCAGTAGGTACAAGCATCACAAGCAGCCAACATTTAGGGCAATCAATAGATACAAGCATCATAAGCAACTAACATTTAGGGCAATCAGTAGGTACAAGCATCACAAGCAGCCAACATTTAGGGCAATCAATAGATACAAGCAACATAAACAGCCAACATTTAGGGCAATCAGTAGGTACAAGCATCACAAGCAGCCAACATTTAGGGCAATCAATAGATACAAGCATCATAAGCAACTAACATTTAGGGCAATCAATAGGTACAAGCATCATAAGCAGCCAACATTTAGGGCAATCAATAGATACAAGCATCACAAGCAGCCAACATTTAGGGCAATCAATAGATACAAGCATCATAAGCAGCCAACATTTAGGGCAATCAATAGATACAAGCATCATAAGCAGCCAACATTTAGGGCAATCAATAGGTACAAGCATCATAAGCAGCCAACATTTAGGGCAATCAATAGGTACAAGCATCATAAGCAGCCAACATTTAGGGCAATCAATAGATACAAGCATCACAAGCAGCCAACATTTAGGGCAATCAATAGATACAAGCATCATAAGCAGCCAACATTTAGGGCAATCAATAGGTACAAGCATCATAAGCAGCCAACATTTAGGGCAATCAATAGATACAAGCATCATAAGCAACTAACATTTAGGGCAATCAATAGATACAAGCAACATAAACAGCCAACATTTAGGGCAATCAGTAGGTACAAGCATCACAAGCAGCCAACATTTAGGGCAATCAATAGATACAAGCATCATAAGCAACCAACATTTAGGGCAATCAATAGGTACAAGCATCACAAGCAGCCAACATTTAGTGCAATCAATAGATACAAGCAACATAAACAGCCAACATTTAGGGCAATCAGTAGATACAAGCATCACAAGCAGCCAACATTTAGGACAATCAATAGGTATAAGCATCTATACAACATTTAGGACAATCAATAGCTACAAGCATATATACAAGAATAGAAGCTTAAACGCTAAGCATGCAGCCGATTAAGGTAGCCGCAGCAACTTATTTACTTTTGTTTATATGTTGAGCATTTACACAATAAGCTCTAGGGGTGTTCGTAAATTACTGGGGAGAGAATTCCAATGTTTTGCTGCTGCATACCTAAAAGATTTTAGCCCATACCTGGATGTTCTTACTTTAGGGTTCTCCACAGTGTTTACATACCTAAGAAAGTAAGATTTTTTTTAAAAAAAACTACCAGATCATTTAAGTATGCTGGACATTTCTTGTTTAAAATTGTGAATACTTCAAGTGCCATGGTTTTCATCGTTTGGACGTGGAGAGTTGATACATCTGCCAAATCCAAGAGTTCAGAGTAAGGTTTCTTGAAATCAGCGAAGACAAATCTCAGAGCTCGTTCATGTAGTTTTTTTCAAGTTTGTTCATATTAGTGACACTGCTGAAATGCCAGGTTAGGGGACAGTAGTTGAAGTTTGCCAGGATGAATGAGTGGTACGCAGACAGTCTTTCTTCTGTCGGAAGGTATTTTCCAATTCGTATGAGCACATTTAGTTGTTTAGATGCTTTCTGACAAATTTTCAGTGACTTGCTGATTAAGATTAGATAAAGTCCAAAGTGACTTCCAGTAGTTGTACCGAATCTTCATTAGATATATTAGTCTCGCTGGAGGAGACTGTCTCAAGTTGTTCGTTGGTTTTCTTCCCAAGGGCAATAGCCTGGAACTTATCAGGGTTTGCTAACATTTCATCGTTGGTAAACCACCTAATCCTAGCACTGCAGTCTGTTTCCAAAGTGGTTTTCATAATATTAAAGTCGTGGTGGTTAGCGTAGGCAAGTGTGTTGTCATCAGCATTGCTGTATAGAACAGAATCATTTATGAAAAAGAAGATGCCATTAATAAAGATAATAAAAAGTATGGGTCCAAGAATTGATCCCTAGGGTACTCCTTTATAGATATTTGCCCATGAACTAGTTGAGTTTCCTATTTTTACACATTTGTCTTCTGTTTGAGAGGTAATCAGCTATATTGTTTACTGCCGAATTTAAAGGTCCATATGCTGCCAGTTTCTGGAGGAGGATTTTGTTGGGTAAACAGTCAAATGCTTTTGATAAATCCATCAATATCGCTGCAGCATATTTGTTTTGGTCAAGAGCTAAGCGCAAGTCTTCTAGTAGTCGAATTAGTGTTGTTGGACAGCTGAAGCCCTTTCTGAAAGCAGAAAGGTATGGGTGTAAAATATTGTCAAAGTAATTTGTGATCTGGTCGCAGATAGCTCGTTCAAAGAGTTTCGATAAAGTAAGGAGAAAACTGACAGGACAATAGTTTTGTTTATCAAGTGAATCGTTTTTCTTGTAATGTTTTGGTCAAGGCTGAAGTTTGGTTATAGGACAAGTCAGTGACTGAGTTCCAAGCTTAAAATAGTCTTGGTGAAATAAGATCTATCCAAGTTGCATTTTTAATGCTGATATTTTATATGGCTTTAGCTGTAAAGTCTTCAGTGACATGAGAGAAATAAAATTGTGTAGACATATTGAAGTTCTTTTTGATAGCCTGTATGCTTGGGTGTTCATCGTAGGTTAGGTGGTTATTGTCTATGCCTTTAGCAACATTAATGAAGAAAACATTGAAAACCTCTGCTACGCATGCCTGATCAGAGATAATCTCATCATTTTGCTGGAGGATAATTGAGTTCTGTGATAAAACACCTTTCTTTACCTGGAAGGGCCTAATGATTGGCCAGAAATATTTACTTTTTGTTCCGCATGAGCAGCGTTCGAAAAAGTAAATTTTTATGACTTCACGTCTGAGTTTGGTCACCAAAATCTTTTGTTGTTTGTAGTTGTTCCACTTTTTGGATGTTCTAGATCACTGGTATTTATGAAGTAGTTGAGCTTTCCTGTGTATTGTTTTTCTAAGGTTGCCATTGATAAAGGGAGCTGATTGCTTTTCAAAGGTTGCCATTGATAAAGGGGAGCTGATTGTTTTTCTTAGGTTGCCATTGATAAAAGGAGCTGATTGCTTTCTTTGTCTTTTTTGCTTAAGAGGAGCATGATCCTCAATCACATTAGTGAGTAGTTACTCAAAGGTCCAGTAGACATCATCGGGATCATCAAATATATAAACTACATGAAAAGGTTTAGACCGTAGGTCGGCGGCATTGAAGTTTTCCTGATTACAATCCTTAAAACTACGGTATGTGAATTTACTGTTGGTTGTTGTTGGTACTCTTCCTTTGATCATTGTAAAAAATCATATTATGAAAGTCACTAATACCAGTGTTAAAATTTCCAGAGTTGCACAGATACTGTTTTTGATTTACTAAAATAGCATCTATACATGTGAGGGTTTGTCCTGAATTTTTGAAACAGGTTGGTCCAGAAGTTATGTTTATCATATTAAAGATATCTAAAATATCGATAAGGGGCTGACATTTGTTATGGTCTGAAAAGTCAAAATTTAGGTCTCCTAGCCAGAAATTTTCATAATGGCAAGCGAAATAGTCATTCATTATTTCATTTGATTTGTATGCAGAACAACACCATTATCTCACGTAAAACTGGGATGAAGTTTCCTTAAACGAAACGTTCAACTGCTCAACGTATATGTGAAAAAAATGATAAATATCATATTTTAAACAATTGTTGATGTCGCATTAAATCTAATACGAAATTTAATTATATTTCAAATGGTTCGAATCAGCCTGCACACCCAACTAATGCATAATTAGGTAAATAAACTACCAATATCTCTTCACTTAGAAAATCCTCAGGATATAATCTTATCTGGTTAAAATTTACAATTTAACAGTCGAGGTATGTGTATTATAATGATGTATATATACTATCTTCACGGGCATTAAAGAACCGATTGATGGTACCCGACTTAAATTGGCAGGCCAAAATCACGAACACGGGTAGCGTGACCCAGTTAGCAGCGGTAAGTGGCTTATTCGGACCATGGCTGATTCGGAGAAGGCTTATTCAGCCCAAATTACGGCTTGATTCGGCCCATATTACGGGCTGATTCGGACCATGTGAAATATTGTTAAGTTTCTTCTTGGTTTTAAATGTGACATTTACATTTGTTTAAAAGATGATATTTCTCATTATTTTCCAGGTACTCTGAGCAGTTAAAATCTGCACTTAAGGAAACAAAACCCCGATTTTACGAGAGAAAATGGCGTTGTTATATACAAGGAAATGAAATAATCTAAGACTGTTTATCTTGCATTGGCAATTTAATAGTGAAATATTTTCAAAGCAGCTCATGCACCTTTGTGCAAAATTTAAATAGTTTACTTTACTTTATTGAGAAATAATAAAAGTACTAATACTGAGAAAAAAAAATAGTGAAAACAGTGACCATGCAGTTCTTTTGTTTTCGTTAATATATATTGGTCTCTGTATGCTAATGTTTTAGTTAGATTTTTTTCGTCTATATATTCTGGTCTAAGTATGTTAATATCTTTTTAAAAATAGATTTATGTAGAATTTATCTTTTTACTAAATAAACCTTATATGCTAAAACAATGAGCACCGTAAGTTATTTTCATTAGCTGAATTTATAATGTATTATTTAATTGTATGCACTTTATTATTGAAAGTGTATACTGTACAAATGCAAAGATAAAAAGAAGCATATTATTATTTAAATTAGTTTAATCGCAAACAATAATCGTGAGAGCATATGACCATCAATGTGCAAAACCTGTTTGTTTAATGTCGCTATAATTAAACGTCATATTATCACCGTTTGTTTAATACTTTCTTTGATCAGTGTGTCCTTAATTAATTTAATTGCAAACACTAATAATGAGATCATATGACCATGAACTGGCAAAACCCGTTTGATCAACGCATCTATAATTAAAGCACTTTTGATGTCATTTGCCAATGTACTGAATTTAATACCATTCTATAAAACAAAATATAACACTGACTTGAAATAACTTTGTGATCTTTGGCTACATGGAAGTGTTATTATTATTATTATTTTATTATTATTATATATATATATATATATATATATATATATATATATATATATATATATATATATATATATATATATATATATATATATATATATTAGTATAGTAAAATATCTATTCAGAAATCAATATTTAATTGATTTAATATGTGCTTTAAATGAAATACTTTCAAAATATTTCAAGGTTAAAATGAAAATAAGTTGGTTTACTGGTTCGAGATATTTTACTCAAAAGATAAAAATTTACCGATAACAGTAAAGTACGTTATACTGTTATGTTACTCATCAATAACTCTTTACACAAAATTTTCTGGGGTAAATATAATGCGAAGAAAGCACGATTTGCATGAGAAATCAATAAAATCCATGGGTACATTTATATGCATTACTGTCTGAGAGTGTTGAAAGTCGGCCATACTGGCCTGATTTATGAAAAGTTTCAAAATGTTTTTTCACATATATTAATTCAAATGATAACTTCATATTTTCTTTATTGTAAACATTGAAAAGTTGTTTGCGTTTTTAAAAAAATCTAAATGCGATAGCTCATATATATTTTGTTCTGATTTCATTTAGAAATTTGCTAATAACTATCTTATGTAAATTTAAGAGCTGAAAATCAACCTTATACATTATTTTAATATGTTTGCGAAAATAGAAATAGCTACTAAAATAAATCAGGTATGTATGTTCCATTGCTTTTCCTATAATATTTCACATAGTCAGAATCAGCCGGGCATTTGGTCCGAATCAGCCCGTAATTTGGGCCGAATCGGCCATGGTCCGAATCAGCCAGCAATCTTGGTAGCGTAGTAAGAGTTGTTTCTCCTGGCGGGTGTATTGGTAAATCATTTTTGGGGTTTAATAATTTTAATAACTTGGTAAGAGCAGATTTTGTATCTTTATAAATGTACACTATTCTCGCTATATTTAAGTTTGGACATAAAGTTGCTGAGTCGGAAGTTCATTTTTTATAATCACAGTCGTGTAATTAACAGTCATTTTTCATGTGACCCGCATTAATATAGATTTAGGGACCGACCATTTAATTTTCTCTATCGGGGACGGCATGTTTTTGTTTTTTAGTTCAAATTTCTGGCCCCTAAAAGCTTAACATAAATTCGTTTGCTCTTATTTGTAGGAAAAAGATCTTATTTTAATCCATCATTTTAGTTAAGAAAAAAAATAAAAATCCTGCGATCAAAAAAAATAAAAATCAGCTCTGAAATACACCTCCTTCCCCAATTAAATGGTCGGTAACTTATGTCTTACCTGACGTATCTGTGATTATGGACTGTTTTCATACATTTGCAACTTCGAGATCAGTCCTACAGATCATACCTCGAAAAAGAAACTACCAATACCTGCATTCGAACCGCCTTGGCTATTTACGAAACAATGATTGACCGAGAAGGTGCGAATGCATGAAACTAATTTTTAATTCATAACTTTAAGTGCCCTGGGTGGCCAAGTGGTCTAAAGCGCTCGCCTTTACAGATCACTGTCATCTCACCTCTGTCCACGTCGGTTCAAGTCTTGGCTCGGACGATGTAGGTATGTGAGAAAGCTTGCCAGCAGCTTTCTGTGGGTCGATGGTTCTTCCCAGGGTTTTCCCAGATTCTTCCTCCACCAATATACTGACCGCCATGTATTATAAAGCCTATCATGTGCTGAAAAATGGCATTAAACCCACAAAATAAAATCACAAATCATTGATAACTTCAATCATGCAATTAATCCAATTGTAGAGACAGCGAAACCAAATAGATTGCGGTTTATTTTTTGCAAAGACATTTTCAGTGAATGATTTTTCTGTAAATTACTGTGCTGACATACATCTGAGGCATATTTTCATCCACAGAAATAGCAGAGGACATTCCAGTTGTGTTTCTATATGTCTACCATTTGGTGGAATGTAATGTAATATGACCCTGTCTGTCACTCTGTTAATGTTTCCTTTTCCATGATACCGGTAACATTGGTTCTGCAGATTGTACATTTGCCAAACTTTGTGGATAGCTTTCTCATTAGTTTAACCATTTACTGCGCATCAGGAAGAAGACTATTGATTTGGAGGGCAAAGGTCAAGATCATTGTGACTGAAAGAAGAAAGATAGTTTATACACACAAAAAACCACTAGTTTTACATCACATGCCTGGATCAGAGTTCGTGGATAGATTGCACTTGCAGTAAGGAATAAGCCTATGAGTTTTTGGGTCAAATGATCACCAACACATATTCACATGATGATTGTGCCAAGTTAAATAAACTGACGGTGTTAACATGATAACTGAAAGAAGAAAAATGGTATCTGCCTAAAAAAACATTAAGTTCTCAAGTATGCACCTTTACCAAAGTTTGTGGATGAGTTGCATGAAGACTTGTGAAAGAAACCTTTTGTTTTGTTGCCAAGAGTCAAGGTCATTGTGGTTGAAAGAAGATTTTTTTTTGCAAGTATGGAAGAGGTCTGTTGATTTTGAGGTCAAAAGGTCAGATGTCAAGCCAATTGTGCATAAAGAAATATAGGTTTTGTGGAACAACTTTTCTTATAGATTAAGTTCCTTGACAAAACTTTCTGGATGACTTGTACCAAGGGTTATAATGAAACCTATAGATTTCTGGGTTGTAGAGTTCAGAGTTCACAGTCATGGTAAGTCTAATAAGAAATTAATGGTTTCTGCCCAGTAACTTTAGTTCAAGACTGTACAGGGCTTGAAATTAGTAGTAGTCTGGTAGCCCAAGGCTAGTAAATTTCATGTCAGACCTGTAATTTTCATAACTTCAATAGTCAGATTACTTGTGAAGTTTTAGTTGTCACCAGTCAGTTTTTTTGTGATTAGGATTAATACATTTCTCAATCTACTGATCCTTCTGGCTACAAAGAAATGTATGTTCAATTCTAGGCATGCTGTATTTTTAATTGACCAATGGTCCAGGTCAACCATGCCCCACTAGTTCCTAGAGGATTATAAAACAAGGGGCCTTTCACGCTACTCTTGTTGCATCATCGCTTTAGTCTGTATGCTTTTATTTATGTATTGCATCACTTTTAAATAATTGATAAGCTTTCTATTATCAAGCAAAACCTTCAGAAAATTGTTCTTTTTTTTGTTTATTGTAAAAAGTAGTATTAGTCTTGGAATTACCTTGAGATGTGGAAGCCTATAATTTCTGAATAACTCTCTTTCCATCCATCATACTTGTCATATCTTTCGTACTTGTGAAGTTTTAGTTGTCACCAGTCAGTGGTTTGCAATAAGAACTTGTGAAGATTCATCAGGATTAATACATTTCCCAATCTACTGGTCTTTCTGGCTACAGACTCTTGTTGCATCATTCATAATTGCTTTCATGTGTAACCTTTTATTTATGTATTGCATGACTTTAAAATAATTGATAAGCTTTCTATTATCAAGCAAAACCTTCAGAAAATTGTTGTTCTTGTTTTTGTTATTGTAAGAAGTAGTATTAGTCTTAGACCTACCTTAAGATGTGGAAGCCCTATAGTTATTGTCATTTCTGAATAACTCTCTCTCCATCCATCATATTTGTCATGTCTTTCATATCATAAGAAAGACTCCCTGATTCAGACCCAAAAATTTGACCCAAAAAAGTAAAAAATTTGTAATCTCCCAGAACCCAATAAAAAAAATTCTTATGCATTGCAGGGTCTCTTCAATGACACACAATGTTGGAATTCACACTAATGTCTTGAAAATAGTGCCAAAAATCAATCAATTGCATGACAATCATGCATCATTTTTACAAACTAAACCCTTTTATTTCTTTGCTTAATTCCTCTTTTTTTTTATAGAAAATTCCCCCATTTTTTTCCAAATGGAGTGGGAAATTTACCCACAGAAATTACAGTTCTTGAATACACATTGTATATTGTCACTATTTTAGGAAAAATCTCTCAAAAATGATAATCAAAACTTTCAAAAGGTTTTTCCAGAAGTATCACATATGATCCATCTATCCAGACATCTGTTTGTCTGCCTGTTAACACTAATGATGTGTGCAGTAGTTGGTGATATTTAGATAAAACTTAGCCCTCTCATACATCACATACCATATATACTCATGTATAACCCGATACCAACTGCAAACTGCATAGACCCAGATCTGCCGTCACATAATGTGCCAGCAGATCTGGGTCTCTGCAGTTTGTAAGGATCAATCAATAGAACAAACAACATAGACCCTGATCTGCTGGCCCATTATGCGATGGCAGATCAGGGTCTATGTTGTTACATTTGGACCCGGCTTCTACGCGAGTATGTACAGTATTTGAAACTAGCTGGGGTCTTAATAGGTGCACCTTATTCATTTATTTTCATGCTCTGTGTTCATCTGTTTGGCAGAGTGTGAGAATAAATGTTTTTAAAATCATTTTAGAGTCTATCTGAAAAATGTCTGATCAACATTTAAAAGAAATGAAAAAAAAGATCAATCATTTTGGTTCATTCCAGTAATTTGGTTTATCCTGCAAAAGATTTATGCAATGATGCAAGCAATGTTTACTTGCAACATTGACTCACTTGTGTATTTTTAAGTTTATATAAGTATGCAATACTGTCATGATACATAGTGTATAGAAGACAATTATTGGGATATATATCATGATAGAAAATGGTTGGCAATATAAAGCTGTAGCTGTTATGCCCATATGTAATGTATGATGCTGGTTATTCTGAATGTGAATTTTGCTTGATCAATCTTTGACTTTTGCCATCATGGTGGTCAACTTTATCCTCCATCTAAAGCAAAACTGATTTATTTTAGGAACTCTTCACTGGCCAGTCTCAAAGTATACACAGGATACTGAAAACACAGTAAGTAATTTAATATAATGTATCACTTCGTACTTAAGAAATTATTTTTGAGGTACATTTTGTGAAGTTAATCACATCATAAAAAGCACACATTTATGATATGATAAATAATGTCACAGTTACTTGTATTGACATATTAGAAGAGTCAGCTCCCTTTGACTATGTTAGGAGCTCTCATCTTTGGAGGTGCATTCTCTCTTCCAATATGGTCATGCTCAATAAAGCACATGTATGTTCTGTTTGTGGCACTGATCTAAATTTTGACCCACAAAATCGCAAAAATGTAATGAGATACCAGGCATGCATGATGTTAAGTTCTGTGAAAATCATGATGTTTTAGCAGCCTTTTATGAGCCATACTGCAATCAAGACACTTGTGTGTAAAAAAAGGTGTTTTATGCAAGTTTGGGACAAAATTAGGCGTGGGCACTTATTGTGTCATATACAGGTACTATGTTTATTTGTGGTAGAAGGGTGTTTTTCCCTCACTTATGAATATTTTAAGGGCAAGTCATCATATTGTCCATGATCAAGTCCACTTTGTAATTATCTGAATTCACTGTATATTACTTTATGCATCACGTGAACATCATCAAATCCCCATTATTGTTATCATTAACATCATTGTCATCATTGTTTTGTGTTAATAGTTGAATTAGTTTTACACTTTACTCTGAAGATCCACATAAACCTCTTCCCAGCAGATACTTATACACTTTTGCACATGCCATGATACTGATGAACCAATGAGCCTCTTGAATTACAGTACTGAATTTTCCATAGTTTTTCATGCCTTCTAAATTTCATGCATCATTAATGATAAAAATAATAATTATATGAATATTTCTTAATGACCTTTAATGATTTGTACACCTGAAACAAAATTAATAAAAATCACACAAAATTGTTTCAGTCAGTACAGTGGTTTGAATCAGGGAAAGGTTTTTGAGGATGGTTTAGTAGAATGTTTCTCTTATATGCTTGATATATTATGAATCTTAAAGCCAATTGCAATTCTCCATTTTCCAGGAATGTCATCTGTTCCACCTGAGAATCCCAATACCCAGAATGCAGCTGATGGCCAGGGTCCCCGCGGAATCCATACTAATGAGGACTGGATGAGACGCTGGGAAGAGGGAACTTCTGACTGGGTGGTTACTTGTGTTGACCCGTAAGTGAATTGAAAATTATTCCAACATTTTGTCTCTCTCTCTCAAGTTGATTTTGTGCAGAGAAATATGAATGTCATGTACTTGTTGTTATATGTTTCCTTTGGGAATCATGGTCTGATGAATGGTTGCTCACATGTTAATTTCTACCAAGTTTTAATAAATTATATAAAATTGAAAGGAAATTAAAATTTCGTTAATTTTTTTTAGTAGTATTTATGACTAATGGAAAAGATTCTTAATAGATTTGTCTCATGCCAAAAGACATTGTTTTGGGTAATAAAAGGGACATAACTCTTTATAAACTTATAAATATGAATACATATTTGTTTTAAAAAAAAGAATATTTATAAACATTTGAACAATTGAGAAGATATTTCTTTTAAGTGGGAGAATTATTACAGGTGTTCTTTATTATATGTAGATTTATGTTATTTTCAGGATGCTTTTAAAGTATGAAGGCAAGATATTTGAAGGAAGAACTCAGCAATTGCGTGTATTTGTTCCTCTTTGTGGCAAAAGTCCAGATATGAAATGGTAAGTATCAGAGGAAAATGTAATGACTGAAATACCACTATTTACCAATAGCTAGTTGTGTTTTTAGCTCACCTGGCCATAAAGTCAAGCGAGCTTATGGTATGGCACGTTAAGGCATGTGTCATCTGTCATGCATCACCCATCATTCATCAACATTTTCTATTTTTAACTTCTTCTCAAAAACCTCTGGACAATTTTTATACAGATGATGCTGATCCGCTATCAGTGTTGTTGTTGTTGGTTGGATTTTATTGTTATTTTCTGCTCTTTATTGGCTGCATCATGCCAAAGAAATTGGAGCTAAGTGCCTTTCTCAAGGACACACTGAGGCAGCCAATCCAGGACGGCCTGGACAGTTATCCAGTTTGAGACCCTTGAATTACAAATCTGATGCTCAACCAACTGAACTACTGTGACCCCTGATCCACCATTAGATAAGGCCACCATTACTAAATATAGAAAAACCTTTAACTGATTTCTTCTCAAAAACTGCTCAACAGAATTTGACCACATTTTACAGAAAGCACCTGGCATAAAGGGCTTTCAGTTTTGTGCAAATTATACTGATTCACCTTCTGCTACTAAAAGTACAAAAATCTGTCAATGACTTTTCAAAAACAGCTAAACAGAATTGACCAAATTTGACAGAAACCATCCAGCTTTTGTACATATGATGCCAGTCCACCATCAAATATGGCCACTGTTACTAAAAATATATAAATCTTTCAATAACATCGATTCTGACCAGATTTGATTGAAAGCATGCTAATATGAAGGGTTTTTAATTTTTGTACAAATTATGCCGATTTGTAATCAGATAGGGCTGCCATTTCTAAAAATAGTAAAACCTCTCAACAATTTTAGGGCTGGAAAAATTTGAATAAACTTGCCCAAGGGCAGGCTGGCTGGTAAATTGAACTTGTCATTGGAGATTTAAATTTGTCCAAAATATGACCACATAATATTATGACAAAGTTAAAAAATAAGGTAAAATAAAATATGGGCTGTTTTCTTGAAATTGTGTTATATTTATTTTATAGATATTTTTTTTTGTTTTCTTTTTATCTTTGTGTTTGCACATTAAACATTTGTGGCATTAATTAAAGTTATAAAAAGAAAGGGTTTGAATTTATAGCTGGAGAATATAAAACTTGAAGAGCATAAATCTTTAGGACCTGAACATTCCTACTCTCTCCCTCTTACAATTCTCAGATTTTTTACTTGCCTGTAGGCATGCACCTTGCAAACTTGAGCTTACCCAAGCTGAATTTAAGCTTGTCCCAGGTATTAGGCAAGTGGATTTATCTATTTTCCAGCCCTGAACTTCTTCTAGAAAACCACTTGGCAGAATTTGACAAAATATGACAAAGCATCCTGGCATTAGGAATTTCAAATTTGTACAAATAAAGCTGATCAGCTAGCAGATATTGCTGTTTAACAAAATGGAAAAGCTTTTTACAACTTCTTAAAAACAGCTTAACATAATTTGATCAAGTTTGACAGAAAGCATCATAGCTTGAAGACCTTTCAAATTTACATAAATGATGCCAATCCATCATCAGATGTGGCCACTGTTTCAAAAAATAGAAAAATATTTGAACACCACTCAACAGTATTTGGCCAAACTTGACAGAAGCATCCTTGTATAAGGGCTTTCAGTATTGAACAAATGGTGTTGATGTGCCATCAAATATGAATGACAATGCAAACAATAAAGAAACATTGAAATGTTTTTGTAACCTATGCAGTCAACAGCATTGAAAGAAATAACTACAGAAAACATCCTACTGAACCAGATTTCTTGGCCAACTGCTCTTGCTTTTAGCTGTTAGACAGATGACACCCAGGTGAGTGATCTCAGGTTAACTTGGGTCTTTTGTTATCAATCTATTTGATAATCAGAGTGATCCCACTATTACTTAGAGCTTCCCTTGCAAAGCATGAGACCTTTCCAAAATGGGAAAAGTCACTGAAGTGTACCCTAAGATGATGCTCATTGATATGGATGTATGGTGGTACATTGTGTTATACACCAAATCACTTTAAAAATGTCACATGGGATATGTTTTCCCCTGGTTGTCTTAACCATTGTTTCAGTGGTCCATTAGACAAGATCTGAGCCCTATTCCATTTGCAAAATATCACTGATGTTATAGACCTGAAAATTCAGAACGCTGAAAATATTGACATTTAATTTACCATTATTATTGATGGGTTTCATACATTATGGTCAAGAATTTGTTCACTTTGAGGAACACTTGGACGATTTTGACGATATGTCCAAACTTGTTATATGACATGATATTACTAGGTGTAATAGCAGAAGTTTTACCAAGGTTTTTGACTTGCTGATTGATTGCATCATATGATAAATAAAGAATTAGTCATGTGTTTACATTTCATATGAAAATTATGGAATGAGCATGATAGTTTCTTTGTTTTGTGCTCCAGGGCAAGCAGAATACTGAATATATTTCTCAACAATTTTTGAAGGAATGAGCAAGTTAATCTTATTATGTCACAAAACATATTGTTGGATTGTTCAGTTGACTTGTAAAAAGTGTTTCAGTAGTATGATTTAGTTTAATTTGGATGCTTAAAAATTCTGCGAATTCATTTATTTTCATAGTTAATTATTTTTGTGGTTTTGCAAAAAATGGCATATTCACTTTTACTTGATGACATTTGTACTGGTAATGTCATTCGTGGATTGGAGAAGGAGTCTTTTGGTTCCCATATAGGTATCATTGTTTATTGGGACCTTACATTCCTGGTTTATAGCAACCACAAAATCCCCAAAATTGGTACCCAACAAAATGTAGTGAATATCCAGTAATTTATTGATACCTTACGGGATATTATGATAATGTAATATTTCAGGTGCAGTATACAATGTAGGACATGAATTAATACAGCATTATATCATTGACACCATGTAATAAATTGATTTGCATGTAATAAAATACTAAGATATCATCAATTTCAGGTTTGCAGACAAAGGTCATGAGGTTGTAGGAGTGGAGTTATATGCCCCAGCTGTAGAACTCTTCTTCTCTGAGAAAGGAATGAAGTATTCCAGTGCAGATTTACCAAATCTTGATGGCAAGTTATATCAGGTGTACTAGCTATATTTTGTCTGCATAGTAGAGAATTTGTGCAACTATTTAAAGTATGAACTGTAGAGATTGGAGAAAAATATTCATAAAAAGTTAGTATTATATCCAATATGTCTGACTGTACAACATTGAGCAGGGATTGGTTTGGTGTTTTACAGCATCACAACACTTCAGTGTTATATCATGCTGAGGCAAGTAAAGCAAAGTGTATTGACGAGGACACAACAGCAGCAGAGTCCAGTGCCTTAAGCATTGACCTATCATGTCTTTCTTATTGAACATGGAATTTTTTGTCACTTTTTTATGACATATTTGCTTTTCTCATTCATCATTTAAAAGAAAATCTTAAGTTACCTTACATTGCACAAATTCAGCCAGGCTGACAAATGTGTTCTAGAGTTTGTAGACACAAACACAGTGCTCAATATTATTGGTTACTCGATTACTCAAGGCAAGTGAAATTAAAGTCAGAGCAAGTGAAGCTAAAAGAGTTTTTCTGAGTGAGCATGTGATTTGGGTGTTAGTGACAAAAATTATATGATGAAAATATTTAACTCAAATGATGCTATTCCAGACTATTTTGCCCTTGTACACTTTGCAGTAACTTCAAGACTAAATATTCCATTCTTAACTTGAAATAAAGGCCTGCTCAATTGACTTTGCTGTAAGTCAGCTATCACTACTCAATCAGCTTCGCTGTAAGTCAGCTTTCATCTGCTCAATCCACTTTGCTATAAGTCTGCTATCGTCTTCTCAATCCACTTTGATGTAAGTCAGCTATTGTCTTCTCAGTCTATTTTGCTGTAAGTCAGCTATTGCCTGCTCAATCCACTTTGCTATAAGTCAGCTATTGACTACTTAATCCACTTTGCTGTAAGTCAGCTATTGCCTGCTCAATCCACTTTGCTATAAGTCAGCTATTGTCTGCTCAATCCACTTTGCTATAAGTCAGCTATTGATTACTCAATCCACTTTGCTATAAGTCAGCTATTGACTACTCAATCCACTTTGCTGTAAGTCAGCTATCTTGATTTTTTTCAATCTGGAAGATGCTTGCATCTCATGTGTGATAAAATAAGCATGAAATATATGTACAACATTAAAATATTTAAAACAGATATTTCAAGTAAGATTTGTATTCCAGACTTTGGTGTATTCAGTGTGAAAGTAGCTTAATTATTCTTCACTTGTCAAAAATCAGGCAGCTTTATTTTATTACATTTGGTAAGACCAATGTACTACCATTTACATGTGTTGAACACCAGATAAATGTTTAACATGAGATTATGGTGTTGATCTATGTCAGTCGAGCATCATGCAATGTGTGTATATTAACAATTGCTATTTCATACTTCTAAAAACCACTGGACTAATTTTCAACAAATTTGGCACAGAGCAATCTAGCTTGAAGGGCTTTCAAATGTTTACAAATGATGTTGATCTGCAATCAAATATGGCTGCTGTTACTTAAAATAGTACAAACTCTTTAAGCGACTACTTCTCAAAAACCGCTGAACAGAATTTGATCAAATTAGACAGAAAACATTCTGGCATAACATTTCAAGTTTAAACAAATGGTGCCAATCTGCCAGCAAATATAGCCACTGTTACTAATAATACAGAAACCTTTAAACATCTTTTCCAAAACTGCTAAATAGAATCTGATCATACCTGGCTGAAAGCATCCTGGCATGAAGACCTTTCAGGTTTGTACACATGATGCTTATCCACCGTCAAATATGGCTGCTTTACTAAAAGTAGAAAAACTTTTAGCAGAATGTATAACAGAATTTGAATCATCTTGATAGCAACCTGGTATGAAAACCTTTCACGTTTGTACAAATAATGTCGATTTGCCATGAAATATGGCCACCATTACTAAAAATATAAAAACTGTTAAATGTCTTTTTAAAAACTACTCAACAGAATTTGACCAAATATGGCAGAAAACATCCTGGCATAGAGGGCTTTCAATTTTGTACAAATGATGCTGATCTGCCATCAAATATAGCCACTGTTACTAAACACAGAAAAACTTTTAAACAAGTTTTCTCCAAAACTATTTTGTAGAATTTGACCAAACTTTTCCAAAAGCATCCTGGCATGAAGAGCTTTAAAAATTATAGAAATTATGCTTATCCACTATCAAATATGGCTGTCATTACTAAAAAATAGATGAACCTTGAAATGACTTTTTCTCCAAAACCACTACATAAAATTTGACGAAACTTGATAGAAAGCATTCAGGCATAAAGACCTCTCAAATTTGTTCAAAACATGCCAATCAGCCATTAAATGTGGCTGCTGTTATTAAAAATAGAGAAACTTGTAAATGGCTTCTTAAAAAAAACCACTCAACTGAATTTGACCAAATTCAGCAGTAAGCATCATTGTATAGTGGGCTTTACATTTTTACAGCTTATCCATGACCCACCATCAAATATAGCCACTATCACCAAAAATATAAAAACCTTTAAATTAATTCTTCACAAAAACTGCTGAACAGAATTTGACAAAATTTGAGAGAAAGCATCCTAGCTTAGAGGTCTTTACATTTTGTGCACATGATGCCAATCTGCCATCAAATATGGCTATTATTGCCAAAACTAGAAAAACATTTCAATGACATCTAAACAACTGCTGAATGCAGAATTTGACCAAACTTTGCAGAAAGCATCCCAGCATAGAGGGTTTTCAGATTTGTGCAAATGATGCCAATCATACCACGAAAAGTAGCAAACATTGATACAACTTTATCTCAAAGACTGCTGAACAGAATTATGACCAACTTGGAGTCATAGTGTCTAGGCATATGGGCCTTTCAATATTAGACATATGATGCAGATGTGCCATCTGATATGGATGAAGGTAGAAAAACTAGAGAAAGTTTGAAACAGTTGTTTTATAACATGCAGACAACAGCATTGGAAAAAATTTCAACAGAAATATTGTACTGACCCAGATTTCTTGGCCAATTGCTTTTGCCATTGACTGTGTGGCTGATGTCAGCAAGTTGAGTGATCTCAGGCCTTTCTTGGGCCTCTTGTTATATGGACTTTCATCATTAAAAAAGAAGGAGTGTAGAAAAAAATTAAATTGAAGTTGTATAGAGAGAATACGAAATAGACAAGCATAGGATAGAGTTTTTGCTGATACGGAAAATGGTATACAGTTGGTTTGATTTTTATGAGGATTATTGACGGTTCTGTTAAGAGATTTCTAATAATTTTATGATCTAATTCTCATATTTTTTATTTTTATGTTCATTTTTGTTACACAAAAATTATTTTATTTTTATTAGTTCAACTGGTAGTAAACCAGAAGAGCTTACGCGATCACCTGTTGTCCATTGTCTGCCGTTTGATGTCTGTCTGTCCGTTAGCACAAGTCTGTTATCTCTACTCCTAAATTACCTGGATGATTGCCATGAAACTTTACACACTCATTCATCCCAAAAGTCTAGGTGGTCCTGAATGAAAACGGTGCTGCTCAGGCATCCAGTATGGCCACCACAGAAGCCATCTTGAAAATCTTGTTTCCAGACTATTCCATAAAGACTTCTTGTTGATCCTAGATGAAAATGGTTCCACTTGGACATCCAAAATGGCCACCACAGCAGCCATTTTGAAAATCACATTATTGCTACTTCTCCAAGATGGATGGTTATATCAACATGGGGTTTTCATTAGGAGACTTCCTATGATGTCTAGTTGATTCTAAATGAAAATGGTGCTGATCTTGCATCCATTATGGCCACCACAACAGCCATCTTAAAAGTCTTGTTACTGCTACTCATTCTGAATGGAAAGTCATATCAACATGGGGTTTTCACTGGAAGACTTCTTATGGTGTCCATTTGGTCTTAAATACAAATTGTGCAGATCTGATATCCAATATGGCCACCAGTGGTCATCTTGAAAATCTTATCACTACTCCAGGATGGGAAGTCATATCAACATTGTGTTTTCACCAGAAGACTAATGATGTCAAGTTTGTACTGAATGGTGCTTATCTGACACCCAGTATGGCTAACACGGCAGAAGACTAATTATGATATCTAGTTTGTTCTGAATGAAAATGGTATCGATCTGACCCCCAGTATGGCCACCATGGCAGCCATCTTGAAAATCTTCTTGTTGCTAATCCTTCTAAATGGAAAGTCATATTGACATCAGGTTTGCATCAGAAGACTTCTTATGGTGTCTAGTAGGTCCTGGATGAAAATGATGCTGATCTGACATCCAGTATGGCCACTGTGGCAGCCATCATGAAAGTCTTGTTATCATTACTCCTTCAGAATTGGTGGTCAAATCAACATAGGGTTTTCAGCAGAGGACCTCTTATGATATCTAGTTGATCCTAAATTACAGTGGTACCTTGCAGACATCCAGTATGGCTGCCACAATGAACATGTCAAAAATATTGTCACTAATTCTCCTGAATGGATGGTCATATTGGCATGGGGTTTTCACCAAAAGTCTTCTAATGGTGTTACTTTATCCTAAATGAAAATGGTGCCAATCTTACATCCAGTATGGCTGCCACAGTGGCTAATTTGAAATGTTTATTGCTCAAGAATATCAGAGATGATTTCAACACTCATCAGTTATAAAGAAGAAATGGTCTTATCTTGACTTCCTAGAAATTCTTTTTGGACATTTGAGAATCAGTCCCTTCATGGGACTCTTGTTATTTATTAGTTTTGTCAAAATAGTAAAAAAATTCATATTTTCTTCTTGATATTTCGAAAGTAATTTCTAATAAAATACAATTTATCTCTGTTCTGAATTTTATGTTGATTTATGGACAATTGTTCCTGCTAGATCATTGATCTTTGTGTATTCTGGTTTGTTATCATTACATTAAAATGTATTCTAGTTTGTTATCTTTACATTAAAATGTATTCTGGTTTGTTATCATTACATTAAAATGTATTCTAGTTTGTTATCATTACTTTTATATAAATGTGACTCTTCTTAATGAGGCATATGTCAGTAAATTGTGCTATTATTTATTTATTTCCTTTTCATTTTGACCCAAAATAATGAATTGGTCAGAGCATGTAGGTTCTGTAAAGACTTGTCCAGTCTGGCATATTACAATGTTAATATTAATATAACAGAACAGTCACTATCCTATATGTTGGCCAGTGCAGGTATTTCTACCAGTATGCAGATATGTCTGACCATACCTGGTCAGCTCTATTGATATGTGCCCATTGACTGCTGACCAGTGGATCATCACATGCAGGTCAACCACATGCCTCATGTTGTCTAAATGTTAGAGCTGGGTACCATGATTTTTTTTTACCAGGGTATACTATAGTATTTCTGAACATACCACGATACATACCAAGGTATAATGCAACTAAATTAGGGACCAACAATTAAATTTTCTGTTGCAGGGGCAATTTTTTTTTTCTTCATTTCCAGCTCTCAGATAGCTGGATAAAATATCTTTCTCTGAATTATAGCAAAATGACACCATTTTAGATCCATTATATTATTTGAAAAAATGTATTATCTTGAGATAAAAGAAAATAAAATATATTGTCTTGAAAGAAAACGCAACCCCTCACCCAGAAAATTAAATAGTCGGTACCTTATAGCAGTGGTTTTCAAACTTTTTCTCGCGACCCAGTTGAAGAAGATATTTTCATAAAATCATAATATTGCCCAACATTCTGCGACCCAGTACTGGATCACGACCATAATTTTGAAAACCACCACCTTATAGTAGATGAATTTGCTAAGTGTATGTTAATTGTATAAGTTGTCATCTAAAACTGTAAAGTGGGATGATTAAACTTACACTATAGCTGACACCCTGTAAAAGACAATGTGCTGATATTAGAGAGCTTGTGATAATAATAGGAAGCCTGAACACTGAAGCCTACAATTTAATAGCTACACTATTGATATAATAGGCAGGGAAACATTGAATGAGATGCCAACAACCGGGCAAGATATATATCAGTGAGGGCCAGTAAACAAGAAACACAATGACTCAACAAATGAGAAAATACTGTAGTATCAGTAATTTTTGTGGGGTACCAATTTTTGTGGATTTCGTTGTTGCCCTGAACCACGAATTTAAAGACCCAACAAAAATTAGACATGTGAAAAAGAAGCCCCTCTCACCCCCTTCATATTCTTTAACTGTGCTTCATTTCTAGAGATCAACAAAGCTATTTGATAAATCAATCTCATTTCTGTAATCTGGTAAAATTATTACCTTTAACACGTGCTAGTTTTATTTTTTATTTTAAACCTTAAAGAAAGAATGATAAAGCATTTTATATTGTTTCAATGCACACAAATATATATGGTATCTAGTAGCTGTAATTTCCACTCACTGCCTTAAATTGATATGTTGTAACATAAGGATAAAGAAACAAGGTATAAGGTATGCAAACAACTGTTATTACTGAAAATGAAAGAAAGAACAAGAAATTATACTATAAATGACAATTAGATTTAATACTTATTCAAATAAATTCTTCATTCAGGTGAAACTGTTGTCAAAAAATTTAAATCCTCATGAAAGCACTTCTCATTTTATCCACAGAAGTGGTTTTATCCATGCATGCTTAATCCCAATGAACAACATAACTGTAAAATACTAGAACTATTGGCTGAAGCACAATTACTAATGAAATACTGAATATATATACACTAGTTACTGCAGAGTATTGAAGCTCACACTCCACTGATTTTTGGACAAAACTGCTGAATCAACATCATGTCGACCAAGTCTTCTGGTACGCACAAATGTTGGGTAAATAATCCTGAAATTGCTGAATTAAAGAAGTCCAGCATTCTCAAAGCCACAGATAATTAGGTTCATTCTTTCACACATTTTTGCATGAGCCACAATTATCCATTTAGCATGAATTGGCTTGATTGACGAGGTTTTTAAGTAAAGTCTAGTGGTTGAAGTCGCTTCGTACATGAGGCAGGCTCAAACAAAGGAGTGATTCCATTGTTTTTCAATTTAGTTAGCTTCTCTGTACTTTGATGGGCTCAAAACACATGTACTTTAATAACCGATTAGCTCAATGTTGTTGGATGCATCAGCTCCCTTTGATGCTGAGTGTAAGTGATTTGTCTTGACAGGTGTTTGATTTGTGCTCATATAGGTGGTAGTATTGTTTTAACCATTGAAATGACAGTTGTTTGTTGTCATCATAGTTTTGTTCTCTTGTATTCTTTATTTGGGGTATTGGTAGAGATTAATCCACGAAATTAAATACATACAGATATGCAAACTTTGACAGGCAAAACCATGAATTTAAGTACCCACGAAAATGTCTTTTTTTTTATATAAAAAAACCCCCCGAAAATTGAGACCCACAAAAATAAATTATACTACAGTATATAGTGGATTAGAGAAATTACATAAAATTCAAACAGAAAACAGTTGCTCTCCTGAAAATCTTAGGATGATTCTTGGTCTTACAAAGGAATGCATGTACTTAACACATTAACATACACTAATAAATAACTATAAAAAAAGACATTTTGTTTTCTCTTTTTTAGTTCAAATTTTTTCCAAAAGTTGGATTTGACTTGAATATCTTTCACATCATCCCATTCAGCTGCCATGTTGCATACATGACCGTTGTCAAACATGTGATTAAAGGTTCATAAATATAATTATATATGTAATATTCAAAATTAATTTGTGACAAATACAACTATTTAAAAAAAAAAAAATGTTATAATAATTTTGTCATGAAAAATGAAAGCATGCTTTTAATATCATTACATTTGTAACAAAATAATTTGGGAATTTCCATACATTCCTTACTGATGGAAACTACTGAAGTACTGGTACAGTGAAAAAATACCATGGTACGTACCACTGGAACAAATATAGCTGTAAACCGGAATACCAGTAATACTGTATACCTGTACTAAATGTTTATATTGATTGTTCACCATATAGGGCAGTGGATGTTCATTATATGTCTACAAACCCTGAAATTCATTTGTCAGCCAGGCTGAATTTGTACCATTTAGGTTATGGAATGTTTTTTTAAATTGATGAATGAATAAAAGAGAAAAATGTGTCACAAAAAGTGGACAACAATTTTCTGCTCAGTGATGTATTGTTAGTTATGTTGGAAGTAAGACCAATTTTTGTATGCCCACGACAAGGCAGAGTGTATTATTTTATGATGTCCATCCATCCATCTGTCTCTTACCAATTTAATTTCTGCAAAACAACTACATTTCTCTATCATCTATAGTTTCCAAGCTTTGTGGATGGCTTGCACTTGGGGTAAGGAAAAAGTCTATTGATTTTGAGGTCAAAGGTCAATGTCATTGTGACTGAAAGAAGAAAAATGGTTTCTGCACATTGATATTAACTTTACATCATATGGGCCAAACTTTGTTGATGTCTTACACTTGGAATAAGAAAGAAGCCTGTTGATTTAGAGGTCAAAGGTCAAGGTCATGGTGACTGAAAGGTTAAAAATGGTTTTCACATAATATCTTTAGTTTGACATCACATACCTGAACCAAACTGTTTGGAGGGCTTGCGCTTGGAGTAAGGAAAATCCTTTTTATTTTGGGTAAAAAATGTCAAAGGTCAAGGTCACTCTGACTGAAGAAAAATGGTTTATGGACAATAACATAAGTTCTGTGTCACAGACCTGGATTGAGTGTTGTGGATGACTTGCACTTAGGGTAAGGAAGAAGCCAATGGATTTTGGGGTCAAAGGTCAAGGCTACAGACTGAAAGAAGAATAATGGTTTTTGCACACAAATTTCAGTTCTTGACCATTTTACCTTATCAAAGTTTGTGGATAATTTACACATTGGGTATATAAAGAAGCTTGTTGATTTTTTGGAATCAGAAGATCAAAGTTAAGGTCATCATGACTATCAGAAAAGTAATGATTTTAGTATAATAACCTTAGTTTTAGACCATGTATTCTCATAAAGTTTGTGGAAGGCTTGCTTTTGCATGTATGGTATGGAAGAGGCCTGTTAATTTGGGGTCCAAAGGTCAAAGGTCATAGTCACTGTGGCTCTAAGAAAAAAAGGTTTTGGAGAAACACTTTTGTTCTAGAGCAAGTTACTTGATCAAACTTAGTGGATGGCTTGTACTTAGGGTAATAAAGAAACCTCTGGATTCTGGGGTCGGAAAGTCAGAGGTCATGGCCATGGTAAGTCTAATAAGAAATTAATGGGTTCAGCACAATAAGTTTAGTTCAAGACTGCATACTTTGTCCAAAGGTAACGGTCATTCTCACCCATTGGTCTCAACTATGTCCTACTAGTGCCTGCATAGAGGACTATTAAATACAGGGCAGGCATATAATGTGCAATTCACAATACTCTTTTTCTTGCATATAAGTCTGGTCCAAATGCAAGCAACATAGACCTTGATCTGCTGTCGCATAATGTGCCAGCAGATCAGGGTTTATGTTGTTTGTTCTACTGCTTAGTCCTTACAAACTGCATAGACCCCGATCTGCTGGTGCATTATGCGCCGGCAGATCTGGGTCTCTGCAGTTTGCAGTTGGCATGGGATTATATGCAAGTAAGGACGATAACTTTAAATTGATTGTAAATCTTTTTTTCCATCCAAGGTCATTGCTGTCTTCTGGTTTCTCCAGTTTTATCCTCAAAGACGACATTATGCCAGCATCTGAGTATATCATATAAGTCAAAACATTAAGTTTGATTACCATCTATACTCACGTATAAACCGGGTCCAAATGCAAACAACATAGACCTGATCTGCCGTCGCATAATGCACCGGCAGATCAGGGTCTGTGTTGTTTGTTCTACTGATTAGTCCTTACAAACTGCATAGACCCAGATCTGCCAGTACATTATGCGATGGCAGATCTGGGTCTGTGCGGTTTGCAGTTAGTTTCGGATTATATATGCGAGTAAATACGGTAATTGATGTAAAATGTAAAACTAGAAGCCTACAGCGAAGCAGCAATATACCCAAGCTTTTCTCAGTTATCCCTAAAATACCAAAACGATTGTGCATATGTACAGACCACCACAAATCATATCCCAAAGTTTAAAGTATCAATTTCAAACAGTGTAGAAGGAATTGTGTAATATTATTCACACATGCACGCAAAGTGTGGGGATGAAATAATTTTTAAAATATTGTAGCAACCTGAATCAAGTATTCTCAGTCAGTAGTCTTGGTGGTAGTATAAGTAGACCCTTGAGCTAGAGTAAACTGAAGAACCTGGAAATTAATGGCCTTAAGGACCATAGAGGTGGAGAGCAAGTGTGTTACCACAGTGTTATCCAGAAAGCTTAATCAACCTTATTAAACTTTCATGTCTCAATTGATCAAGGAGTGAATTGTAAGAACCAGAATTTCTCAGTTTATAAAAAGTATCTACTGCACTTGAGTTTTCAACCGTTATTTTCATGTAATAATATTATGTCATTATGAATTAAATGTGCAAGGATTACATGTTCCAATATTTATAACATCATGTAATAACATTATGTCATTATGAATTAAATGTGCAAGGATTACATGTTCCAATATTTATAACATCATGACTGTTGTTCTCATAGTATACATAGCATTCTTGTATTTAAACATTTTTATATGTTTTCTAAAGTTATGACATATACTGTTATGATCATATCTGTCCATCTGTCCATCTGTCCTGTTAAAAATGTCGTTTACATTCAATATCTTTAGTTCTGCTTCACATACTTTCACCAAACTTTGCAGGTTGGTTGCTCTACAGGGGACCAAGAATCCTACAGATTAACAGGTCAAAGATCAAGGCTACTTTGAGTGACCAAAGCAAAATGGTTTCAATGTACTAACATAAATTCTACTTTACATACCTCCACCAATCTATGCAGATCAGTTGCTCCATAGTAGGCAAATAACCCTATTGATTTAGGGGTCAAAAGATCAAAGGTCAAGATAACTGTGACTGATCTTTGCAAAGTGATTTTCATGCAGTGAGATTTGCTTGATAAGCCTTCACCTAACTCTGCATGTTGGTTTCCCTATAAGAGATAAAGAAGCCTACTTACTGAAGTGGCTGAAGGTCAGATATCAAGATCACCATGATCTGATAAATAAATGGTTTCCGCACAATAACTCTTATTCCCTTAAACATATTTTTTCCAAAACTTTCAGATATATGAAGGAGCTTATTAATTAATTTTTACACTTAAAGGTCAGGTTGACTCAGGGAAATAAGTTATTGCATAATAACTTGAGTTATGCTAAATATACCTGAACCAAACTTCACTGGCAGGTTGCCATTGATGAAAAAAAGAAGCTTGAGGGTTTCAGGATTAAAAGGTCAGGGTCATCGTCATCATAACCTGTGGCAAGATGATGGAATTGGGATGGGTGGGAATTGTATGTAATGTTTTTAGCACAGCATCATCATGACCTTAACAAGAGGGGGGGATTGTGTATAATATATATTACACTCCTATTTTCATTAATCTCCTGAATTTATTTATCTTCAAGTGAAAATTTCTTCTGAAAGCTAATGTAGTTAAATAAAACTTAGTTATAGAATAATACATTTTAAGAGAACGGTGAAAACTTACATTTAAATAAAATATTTCCCATTCTGGCTTATACTCATTTACTCATAACTCACTCTTTTGTTTTCAGAGTGAAGATGGAATGATAAAGATATATTGTTGTGACCTGTATCTGTTATCAAAGTAAGCAGTTTTCTGACATGTATCTGTTATCAAAGTAAGCAGTGTTGTGACCTGTATCTGTTATCAATGTAAGCAGCGTTTTGTTTCTTGACAGGTGTTTTTATAACCAGACATATTCTTCTAACAGCTGTTTCTTTTGAATTGCTAAATGTAGTAATAATATTAATGTCCATAATTAGATAGAGTTGTTTGCAGTTTTTTCTTACACAAGAAGACTTAATAAGACCAGAAGAACTTATGGGATGGTCAGTTGTCCATTGTTCATCCATCCGTTATCACAAGTATGTTCTCGCTACTTCTCCTGAACCACTTGGAGGATTGCCATGAAACTTTACACACATTCATTCCATGGTTGAGTTGGTCCTAAATGAAAATGGTACCACTCTGACATCCATTATGGCCACCCACAGTGGCCATCTTGGAATCTTGTTATCGCTACTCTCTTTCATGGATGGTTATATCAACATTGGGTTAATGGTGCCAATCTGATGTCCAATATGGCCACAACAGCAGTCATCTTATAAATCTTGTTATCGCTACCCTCTTGAATGGAAGGTCATATTATGATGTTATATTATATTATGATGTCTAGTTGCTCCTCAGTGAAAATGGTGTCGATCATTTTGACATGAGATTTTTGCCAGAATTCTTATGATGACTAGTTGCTCCTCAATGAAAATGGTGCTGATCTGATGTCCAATATGGCCACCACAGTGGCCATCTTAAAAATCTTGTTATTGAAACTTCAGATGAATGGATGGTCATATCAGCATTGGGTTTTCACTGAAAGACTTCTCATGATGTCTTGTTGGTCCTAGATGAAAATGGTTCCAATCTAGATGTCCAATATGGCTGCCACAGTGGCCATCTTGAAAATCTTGTTATCACTGCTCCTCCTGAATAAAAGTTGTATTACCATGTGTTTTCACCAGAAGACTTATGTTGTCACTTGTACATCTAGTATGGTCATTAGAGTGGCCATCTTGAAAATTGTATTATTGCTACTCCGTGTGAATGGATGGTCATATTAACATGGGGTTTTTACAAACTGATTTCTTATGATGTTTGGTTGGTCCTAAATGATGATGCTTAGACATCCAATATGGCCACCACAGTGGCCATCTTGAAAATCTTGTTATCACTACTCAATGAATGAATGGTCATATCACTATGGAGTTTTCACTGAAAGACTTCTTATGATGTATAGTTGGTTGTAAATGAAATGGTGCCAATCTGACCTACAATATGGTCATGACGGTGGCTATCTTGAAATTTATTTTATCACTACATCTCCTAGACGGCTGATCATATCAGTATTGTGCTTTCACCAAAAGACTTCTTATGATGTCTGGTTGGTCCTAAATGGAAATTGTGCCAGTCTTATATCCAATATGGCCACCATGGCAGCGATCTTGAATATTTTACGATTACTCCAAAAAATGGAAAAATCATAATAACATAGGGTTTCCACCAGAAGACCTTGTGATGTCTTGTTGGTCTTAAATAAGGTCTTATTGGTTCTAAATCAAACTAGTGCCAATATGACATCCAAAATGTCCACCACAGCAGCTGATTTGAAAATCTTGTTATTGCTAAAGACATTGTTGCACATTGAGCATGGGCTCACAAGTTTCCCACAAATTTTTGTCTTATGTCCCCCAAATCTTGACCCCGTCAGAAAAAAAAAAAAAAAATTCACCTACAGCTTTTCATTAGTGGATATCCCTCCATGTTTCTGTTGGCACTAGTAATGGCCAAAGTTGCGAAAGGTGATAAAAAACTGTAAGATGGCAATGAATATCTGTTTTAAAACAATCTGTCTGGCAATGAAAACATTCAAGGTTTTGGTAGTCAGCCAAGTGCAATGAAAAGTATTTGACAGCTGTTAGTGTAACATATTTTCGAGGTTAAATTCACCTCTACGGCAGTGAAGATATAATTTATTTTGAGGTTGAAATAATGACAAAAAGGACTAAATTTATGCAGATACACAATTTTTCATTTAATTATTGATTTGTTAGCTTGGAAAGAAAAGTAATTCAGAAAACTTAGGTATTTATTATAATAAATGCTGGTAGATAATGAGTGTACACTAAAGTTAAATGAGAGCAAGATCTGGAATGGAAAATTCCATGGTGCAGCTTATTTTAGGTTCACCAGATATTGAAAGCATGTTAACCTTTTCATGAGTTACTTGAGCACATGATAAAACTTTCATTGCAATAATGTAAGTGCCCAAAGAAAATATGAAAATTCTGTGCAGATCACAAAGTTATGGTGTCAGAACTGTCGAAACAAATAAGATTATCTCATTTTTATAGCACTAATAGTGCATTATGCATTATTTGTTTCCTTTGTCCCATAAAAATGTTGTGTCCTCCAAATATTGGAAGGTGGGGGACATGGTGTCCCCTACCCTTGGGATTCTATGTGCAGTACTAGCTAAAGAATATCATTATGAGAGACGGTTTCAACACTCAGCAGTTAAAAGTAAGAAATGGTTTTGAATTCCTGGAAATTCTTTTTGGCCAGTAGAGCATCAGTCCCATCAAGGGATTCTTTTTTATTGTTTTCTTGTGCCTATGAAAAAATTGCTTTGTACAGATGTTATTCATTTGTCAGTTAATATTTTGATTTTTGCAGGGATCTTTTGGGACAGTTTGACATAATTTGGGACTCGAGGTCTTTAATTGCTATCAATGTTGCTGATCATACAAAGTAAGTTATAGACTTTGAAAGTTTTTGAACATTATTAGAGAATAATATTATAATTTTAATTATTTCAAGTAATATAATCATTAAAGAATAGTGAGTATAATGTATAAGAAATAAATGCATGGAATCTTCAATTACTTATAAAAACTTTGACTTTTGTCTCAGATTTTCTTATGTCTCAAAGTCGTTTAGAGTTGTTGACCTTGTTCAACTTTGGAAATAATGTGTAAATGACTGGAAAGACAGTTCAACAGTTGAGCTATAAATGTTTTGCAAGCATAATTCACACAAGTTTTATTTTTTTTATGTTAGATACCGAGATCTGCTATTGTCCTTGCTGAAGCCAGATGGTCTATACCTGTTGTCCACTTTAAACTATGACAGCTCTGTCTTTATAGGTAAGGACAAATAAAACATTTATTTCCCTCATAGTTGTCTGGGTGAACATTCCTAATATCTGTCCATCTGTTTGTTAATATTTCTTTTTCTGCACGATAAGAGAATAGAAAGAAACTCATCCCTAGATTTCTGACATTTACCCACTGCCTAATACACTTATCTCAGTTTCCTGGAAATCAGAGTCAAATACTGTATAACACTTGCATTGTGGGGTAATTAGGACTGGATTGTCAGAATATGCAACCATTGCCAAAATTTAAGACCAGCAATTATAGTAAAGTAACGTGTATGTATACAGAGTTCATGTTGAGCAAGGGTAGCTCTAATCCCTGTCGGTGTGAATAAAGACATAATTATATATGATGAAATCATGAAAATTTACAGACTGTACAAGTCTTAGGCCTGAAATCAATCATAGAATAGGCTGGATTCATGCTTATGAAATTATGACATTGACCCACTCCTCAAATGTCAGTCCTGAAGTAAGTCAAAGAATAGGGATGGGTTCATGCATATTGACCCACTGTGCAAGTCTTAGGCCTGAAGTAAATATAAGACATGGGATGGGTTCATACATATGAAAATACTATAAATATCAAAAATTTTAGTGAGCAGAAAATTGTAATGAATTTAGCAAGCAAAGTAATTTTTGCTAAAATTGTATACCTATTAAAGTTATGTGATGACAATATATGTATTATAATAATGCAGATAGATTGTAGCTTTGACCATTCATATGCACCATGTTATACTAAGGATATACTATATATACTCACATATAAACCGGGTCCAAATACAAGCAGCATAGACCCTGATCTGCCGTCGCATCATGTGCTGGCAGATCAAGGTCTATGTTGTTTGTTCTACTGATTAGTCTTTACAAACTACATAGACCCAGATCTACCAGCGCATTATGTGATGGCAGATCTGGGTCTATGCAGTTTGCAGTTGGTATCGGTTTATATGCGAGGATATACGGTAATACCAATGTGTGTGAGCAAATAGACTTGTAGATGTTGTCTTACAAAAATGCTTTGATTTATGTTTTGTCTGTAATTAGGGCCCTTCATCAAGATGTGAGAACCCTTATAGTAATCATCATTTCCATCTGTCCCTCATTCTGTATGTTTGTCTGTTCAAACTTCATGTAACCACCAAAGCTCTGCAACCCTTATACATCAATGGATACCATTTGGTAGGTAAATTGCCTGTAACACTTTGATGTGCCTTTTAAGGGTTTTGTCTTTTCAGGTTCAATTTTTATGGTGTTATTGCCCCTTTTTTTTATAAATCTTACATCTCCTTTTAGCAGATCCATGTAACAAGCATAGCTCAGGGACGCATTGTCTCATAGACTTAAATATATCTTTCATTGATTTTATTTTATCAATTCCATTTCTGGATAGAGTTGTGACGATTGACAATTAACTTTACATTTACATATGGGATGTTGCTTATGGTATAACCCTGTATCTGATGTGCATCATCCATCATGTGTTGTCCATCCACATTGCTATTGTCATCTTTCAAAAACTGATGGGTCAGTGTCAATAAAATTTGGTGGGAATGTTCCTGAGGATGTGCTCTCTCACACTGATATTTCAGGTGGCTCCCCTAGCAAAGGTGTGGTTTCCATAGCAACCAAAATGGAAAACATATTTTTCACTTGTTTTCCAGAACATCTGAACCAGTTTTTATCAAACTTCGTAAAAATGTTTCTTAGGACATGCTTTGTAAAAATTGTGTCCAGAGTGGGTGTGGCTTTCTTAGCAACCATATGGAGAACCTATTCTCAACTTCTCTAGAATGGCATAGCTAATATTTATCAAACTTGGTAGGACTGTTTGTTAGGACATGGTCTGTCAAAAAAAATTTCTAGGGTGGCTCCCATAGTAGTGGTGTGGTTTCCATAACATGCAAATTGAAAACCTATTTTCTTCTCTAAAACAGCCTAGCCAGTTATGATCAAACGTGGTAAACATATTTGTTGGGAGATTTTGTATCAAACTTGTGTCTGGGGTTGCTCCCATAGAACTGGTGAGACTTCTGTGGCAGCTGGGTGGAAAACTTATTTTTGATTCATTTGATTCTTAGGACATACTTTATCAAAGTTGTTTCCAGCGAGGCTCTTCTAGCAATGGTGTGAATTCAATTGCAACCAATTGGATGAAACTTTGTATGACTGTTTGTTAGGACATATGTATAAAAATTGTTTTGGGTGGCTGACTTAGCAACACAGTGGTTTTTGTAGCAACCATATCAAAAATCTGTTTTTGACATCTTCACTAGAATGGCTGAGCCATTTTTGACCAAGAATTTTTGCTAGGACATGCTTTATCAAAATTATGCCCAGGGTTGCTCCCCTATCAGTGGTGTGACTTCATCAGCAAATTAGGTGGAAAACAAGTTCTTCTCTAGAACAGCTGAGCCAATTTTGATCACACTTGTAGGAATGGTTCTTAGAACATGCTCTATCAAAATTATGTCTAATGTGGCTCCCCTTCACAGTGGGTGGCTTCCATAGCAAATGTATGTAACATCTATTTGCAGCTTCTTCAGAATGGTGAAGCTAATTTTGATCAAACTTGGTATGAATATTTCTTGGGACATGCTCTTTCAAAGTTGTGTCTGGGGTGACTCCCCTAGCAATGGTGTGGAAAATCTATAAATGAGAATTGTCTTCAGTCAGGTATGACTTTTGGTACTAATATTTGTTTTCCTTCAAACTATGATAGAACAATTTTCTCTCAAAAACTGCCTTACCATATCAGACCAAATGTAATAGGTATAGAGTTCTTATAACTGCTTTCACATTCATACAGAAGATGCCAATGCACCATTTAGTCCAGCTAAAAGTTACTCAGAGTAGAAGCAGTTAAATAACATGTCAAATACCAATAATTTCTACCAATAGCTGAAAATTATCCGACACGGGTATCATCAATCCAAGGCTCCTATGTTATTACTTCATTTGCCTTTTTGACCAGTTTATGCCAGGTGAGTGATATCAGTCCCAATTTAGCCCCTCTTGTTTATAGAGTTATGGCCCTTGACAATTAACCTGATATCTTCACAAGATGCTGCTTGTAACTGGCATAGTTCAAGAACCATTCAACTTATTCTGAGGCAGTGAACATTGTTTTATACTTACATGTGCTTTTTATGGATTTAGTATCATTTATTCCATCTTGGACAGAGGTATGCTCCTTGTCAAGCATATTCTTTTCTTTACATTGAAACTTGGAATGTTGTTTGCAATCACCAAGGTGCAAGAACCAGTCAACATATTCTGACTGAATTTGGTAAAAACATTGTCTCTTAGGCCTAGATGTGTAGTTTTGGGGTTTTGTTGCATCTGTACCAGTTTGGACAGAGTTATGGCCTTTTTCAATCAACTTCATTTCTTTACATTCAGCATATTCTCATCTACTTCATTTTAGACATATTTATGGCTCTTATTGATAAATTTCCTATATTTATCTTTACATAGTATTTTGCTTGTATTGATTGAGACCTTGAGTTGCATTTCAAGCATTCCACATCAGTGTTTAGAGGAGTTGTGCCCCTGAATGCCCATCTTCTTCTGACTTTGGTTTCCCAATACAGGTTCTTCTGTTTTAAGCCTGTATGAAGCAGGGTCCTTTTATATTGCATCCATGCTTGCTTGTAAGTTTAGTCCAGCTGCAAACTGCACAGACCCAGATCTGTCATTGCATAATGCACCGGCAGATCTGGGTCTATGCAGATTTCTAGGAGTAGTCAGTAGAACAAACATAGATCCTGAACTGCCGGCACATTATGTGATGGCAGATCAGGGTCTATGTTGTTTGCAGTTGGATTCGATTTATAAGCAAGTATATATGGTAGATTAAAACTAGAACAACGAATTATTTTTTCCCCATTGGTAATAAGCTAAAAATGTATGTTGCTAATATGCTAGAAATTTAGCTTTGCTAAAGTGTAATGACAAAAATATTGTGATTTACGGTACAATAAATTATATCAATTATGAATGGGCTGGTAGATAACAAATTATAATCAGTATGAATGTTCTGGTAGGTACTAAATTACGTCCAGTATGAATGAGCTGGTAGGTACCAAATTATGTTCAGTATGAATGGGTTGGTAGGTACTAAGTTATGTCCTGTATGAATGGGAATGTAAGGTACCAAATTATATCCAGTATGAATGGGCTGGTGGTTACCAAATTATGTCCAGTACTGATGGGCTGGTAGGTACCATTTATTTTCAGTATGAATGGACTGGTAGGTACCAAATCATGATCAGTATGAATGAGCTTGTAGGTACCAAGCTATGTCCAGTATGAATGGGCTGGTAGGTACCAAATTTTGTCCAGTATGAATGGGCTGGTTGGTATCAAATTCCAGTATATATCAGATTTTGAAAACCCAAAAGCCAGTTTCTGAGATACAAAAACATAAACCCATTGATTTTTCTTCGTTACATTTATTGACATAATTTATTTCTGAATTTTTCTTTTTTAAACATTGAAAGCTGTTGTTTCTATTTATAGGACCTCCACATCCATTTAATGCAGAGCGTGTACAACAGTTATATGGTAAGTTTTCATGTATCAGGTTTAAAGTTAGGGATGTTCATTGTAGTAAAATCAGTATTTACTGTGCATCTTTTAGCGATGCAAACATTACATTAATATGATGCTGCATTATGAACTATGGAAGAGATGTGACATTAAATGCAGCACTGGAAAAATCCATTGCCTGCATACCAGGGACAAGTTGAAAAATGCTCCAGACAAGAGTATTTAACCATTATGCTGAGCTTGGCAAATTATATTTTTTTTTATTCTGAAATATTTGACAGTATCTGCTGGTCAGTATGAATAATCTAAAAAATATCATCAAATGTTGACATTTTATTCTTGAGTTTGGAATCAGATGTTTTTGACCTCAGCAAATTTTATAATCACAAGCTCATGTACACAAGTCTGCATTTTCAGGAATTGGATGTACTAAAAGTTTCGCTCAAGAATTATGTTGATAATGCTGAAAAACTTATAGATATTTCTAAAATTACAACAGGTATTCTTGTAAGCTGTTTGTATCAATTGAATATTCTATGAATGAATCTTTTATTGGAAGAGAACCTGTTTCAATCAAGTAAACCATGGTACAGTCAATGAGATAACACCTGTCATGATTATGTACACTAACTTGTTACCAATGTCTTGTACTGTTGTGTTTGGAATACCTAGACATAGTTAAATACAGTAAGTACAGTAATTTGATGAATAAACAACAACCAACATTATCTATAATAATAATAATAATAATAATAACAACAACAACTAGTAATGGACCGAAATCAGGAGTTAGTATTCATTTATACATTTATTCATACTTTTCAAAGTAAATTAAAATGTATAGTCCATTTGTTCATTATACCTAAACAATTACACATATTTCAACATCTTAGATTGAAATGATGTAAAGTTGGTGCCTCCAAACAAAACATTGAGAAGAAGAAAAAAAAAACATTGTATACAAAGATATTTTGTTTTTGCTAGGCAGATTTTTTGTTGTTGTGTAAGTTGATTTTTTTACTCTGCAAGTACAATTTTTTTATACTTGTCCATTGGAACTTTTTTTTATTTTTCCAGCCCTGAGATGATGTCTTGTATTAAATAAAAAGTTACATGTTTTATATGCTTGTATTAATTATGCATATCACTTGCAATCATCTTTAATTTATTTAACATCAATTATACAACAGGTTGTTTTTTCTTGGATGTTGACATAATACATGTGCTCTTTGAGAAAACCAGAGAAAACTACAAACTCTCTAGTGCATATTCTGGAATGTGCATACCCCAAACTTTTTAAGATAAAACACAAATATTCACAGGATGTAAATCGACACTCTTAGGTATGCTGGATATTAATTATTTGTAAAATTTAAATAATAGTGTTAGCTATGGTTTACTAGACTGGTGAAAATTACATAAAATTATCTTAAAATATATTGAATGCTCTACTTTACACCAGGTTCTCTAAACTGTGACATTTTTTGTTGGACATGGCAGTTTGTTTCGATTTTAAGGTTGTTACAAACCACAAATCGGAAGACCCCCCACCCACATACCCACCTTAAAGAAATTACTTATTATATATACCTGCTTATAAGTCCAGTTCAATTGCAAACTGCACAAACCCAGATCTGCGGTCACATAATGTGCTGGCAGATCTAGGTCTATGCAGTTAGGAGTAATCAGTAGAACAACAAAACAGACCTGATCTGATGGTGCATTGTGCAATGGAAGATCAGGGTCTTTGTTGTTTGCAGTTGGTTTCAACGTATATGCAAGTGTATATGGTATAAATGACTCCTCCTACTGTGGCATATTCAGTAATTTAAGTATTTACAAAAAATGTCTTTTTTTTCAAAACTACTAGAAATTATACCCATAAAGGAAATGAATTCACATTTTATAAAGGGCTAAAATGCTGGTCATTTACTGCATCCCCTGATGGTTAAGCTATATAACAGTTTTGATGTTAGAGTTGAAATTTATTCTCACATTATCTTTCATTTAATTCTAAATGTATTAACTCGGATTGTGCCCAGTAGAAGGGACGACCATTCTGATTCCAATTAAAATCTTTGGATTAACTCTTATCAGAGGAACAAGTTCTATTTTAATAGACTTGCATTAACATCGTCACACTTGTCCTTTTATTGAAAAGCTGCATAAAAAAGACATGAGTATTGAGGCAAGATTGTTTTTTTCTTTCATCTGTGCTGCATTACATGCAGAGAAGGCTATACATCAGTGAGTATTAAAATTACATGAATAATGTTCTTTAAAAGTGTTTTTATATTTTACTGTTACATTACTGAAAAAGACACTTCAAGAATATGGATAAATAAATTTAAAAAATTTTATTCAGAAAACTTTTTCTTTGATAATTTTACAGGAGATTTGTGTAATGTCAACCACTTGGATACTACAGAGACAATAGAGCAAAGACGAGAAAAATACAAGGCCAAGATGGCAGAGTTAGAAGCAGCAAGGCATGAAAGGGGGCTTTCTGATGATGCACCTCTTGAGATACCTACAACTTCGTTTTTTGAACTTGTCAAGTCAGACTATGTCAATTTCTTATTCTTCTTTTTAACCTGTAAATTGTAGGAGAAATGACCATATATGGTACCAAAGCACTAAACACTCAAGTAATTATGGAATTTTGGATACACTGTATATACCTCACAAAAGAAGTACATTTAGATTTGTTCTTTAAATTGTGACCAATCATATATAAAAAAAATTCCTTTACACTGCCAGTTACAAAATAACATTAGTAAATGAATCAAATATGGTTTATTGAATCTTCAGACCAATTTTTTAGACATGACATCTAAATGCAAAAAGTTGTTGAAAAGTTATACAAATTTATAATGAAGTATTACACTCAATTAGTCAAATTAAAAGTTACTAGCTAACAACCATTTTCCACACTTGCCCACTTTACATGTGAATTTCTTCACATGAGCATCTGCTACAAGATGGTCATTAGTTGTACCTTTGCAGTGAGTATAAGTTAAATATATGCAGCTCTAATATAAAATCTCTCTAACTCACCTTCAGAATGTTTAAGACCAAAGTCACACCAGGGTCACCTGGAAGTACATTTAGATTTGACTAATTGAGTGTAATACTTCATTATTGCATTTTTGCCTGCAAAGTCATTATCTGCAGCATGTAAACCTTTTTTATTTTATAATAGATATGATGTAATCTCTAACCTCAATGTTGAATTCCAATCAAGGGAACTAAACACAGACATCCATATGGTTTTGTCGCCCATGTATCAAGCAAGGTGCCCATTTTAAGCTATGAACATGTGATTGGAACTTCCAGTTCTTGTATGCTTTTATCTGGTACATAGGAATTATGTAATTTATGTGTATTTTGTCATCATTTAATTCTGCTGATTTAAGTCAAATCTGTTTAACAAAATAATTTAACAAATCATATGTACTTCTAAGAAATAAATTCAACGTTAATTTTAAATCACGATAATTGGTACAGTGACTTCATTTCTGGTATGGAAAAGCAGGTCAGTCTTGCCAAATTTCATGAAGGAAACAAACCAAGACAAGACACAAAATATAGGGTTTAAACCAGTATTAAAAATTTTCTTGATTTGCTCACTAGCAGTATATACATCATATGGTATATATTGCAATTTGTGTAATAACATTCTTGAAAATTTTGTTCTGCTTTTCTGATTTTTGTTAAAAAAATATGCTTGCAAATTTTTTTTGTGATTATCAGCATTCAAGATGGTTTAAATGAAACCTATGTTGTTGATGGATTTATATTTGTATTTCAATCAAACATATGGATTATAATCTTTGTTTTTGATGTAAGTGGATTTATGCAAAAGAATTGCATTTGATTTCTGAAATTGAATGAATTTGAATAATATCTCTGGGCTTTTGAGGAAAGGGTGTACACTAGTCTCAGGGAGTAATGAATCATGGCAAATCAGTTTTATCTCAACAGTGAAAGGTGAAACACAGTTGTCAATTTTGCAGGGGAAACTGTTTCATCAGCAGCAGCAATGTTAAGATTAAGTATTTAAGTTTTTGAAAGTCAGCAGTCATCGGATGTTTAATGTGACAGAAATTTTGGTATAATATCATTATATGCCTCTAGTTTGTACCCTGATAAGCTTGGATTTCCTGTCTTGGATTTGCTGAATTCTTCATCATCAGCACCATTCACAGGTGAGATACAGTATTATGTGGAGTTGATAAAGTATTCTGTGGAATTGATACAGTAGTATGTGTAATTGATACAGTATTATGTGGAATTGATATAGTATTCCGTGGAAATGTTTTCAAAGAAGAGTTAATTTACATTTAAGTGTTTTATCATAATGAATGTGCCTTTATGGGGCTAAAATATGTATGTTTAGTATCGTACTCACCATGGTGATTTTCAGGTGGAAATGGAAATTGTTCCTTTCCAAGGATTAGAATAAGAAACTCCTTCAGTGCAAACCAAACCAAAATTATCTAATTGATTTAAACCATGTGACATACACAGCATGATAGTACATGCAAGTTAACTTCTGTCATATCGTATTGTAAACTTTTCCATCCAGCAAGAGTGAATCTGTAAAGATGACTTCAGTCTCAATGATCATGGGTGAAATGAGTAGCCTTTGTATGGGTTAATTTGAAAAAAGTTACTACAGAAAGTATTTCCTTATTTAGCATGATCAAACTGTTGTCTTTCTGTTTCATTAAAACTTCATGAGCTTTATATAGTGTTAGTTGTCTCCACATACACACTCAGACAGAGAGAGAGAATCATTCATCTATCAGACTTTAGTATGTTACAAACGTTATTTGTAAAGGAGCTAAATTTGTCAATACTAAATGCTAAAATATTTTGTCTAGGACAAATGCCTGTTTTTCATGGGACCTGTGTCCTGGGTGAGTGCAGTCTGCTTTTGCGAGGCAACAGTTAAATGAGAGATAGAGAGATAGATTCATAGCTTTGTACAATGAAGAGAACGTTATAATTGTCTTCTGGTAGCAAAGTTACCTTATGTGGGGACAGTTTGAACAAAGTTCATGTTATCAAAATGCACATTCAGAAAAGTCATTTACTTCCAAAATTCCATTAAAAAGAAATGATCTCCTGCACATATAAATACAGTTTATATTATTTTGCCAGAGGAATTTGTGTAGATGAAGAGGGCAAGGAAAAGAAATACAACACAAGTAATTTCTACATAAGATGTGTAGGGATCTCCAAGTCACATAATGAAGGACCTGCATGTATATCAGAAAATCAACCTATATGAACTTGGATATTAGTGTAAAGTTGAGTGGTATAATAGGGAGTGAAGGACAAGCTGTAGTTAGCCATTATATTTGTGTATTTGTTCCATGAATGTTTTTCTTATTGAACATTTAATATATATAAAGTAGGTGACATCATTTCATTTTAAGGATATTATGACTAACAAGCAATACAACAATTAATATATCTGTAACCCCTGCATCAGGTCTTGCTCCTGTCCAAATATGCAAATTAGCTGAGTTCTACTGTTGTCATCAATGCTGCTGAAACACAGCTTGACCTGAACGATATATACAAGTTTACAAGTCAACCAGTATACATACGGTTTGATTGCAAATGCAGTCAGTGTAATGATGATCTGTTCAAACTGTAGCACATTTGGACTGGTTTCTTCATTTTAGTAGTGTAATGTTGATCTGTTCAAACTGAAGCACATTTGGACTGGTTTCTTAATTTTAGTAGTGTAATGATGATCTGTTCAAACTGAAGCACAATTGGACTGGTTTCTTCAGTTTAGTAGTGTACAGCCTTATTTTACGTTGATGTAAGACTGGTTTTTGTTAAAATTATAATTGTAGGTAGATGGATCCTCATATAGATGGGCATGTATGTAAGAATTGAATTTATATATGACATTACTGAATGTTTATCACTGAAACAAAATGGTACAATTGGTAAACATGGTTACATACAGCATGGACTTTAGCAAGCACATGGCAGAAGGAAGATACTGACAAACCAATGAACTTGGATACGTTTCAAAGTAATAAAAGACAAAACTTTGAGAAGTTCCACTCACTTTAGCTCTTGGTCATTGGATAAAAATGAATTTAAATTCTTTAATTCAGTTAAAAAGTCCATATAACTATATATGCAATGCTTTTAGAATAACGCTGATGTTGTAAATTTTCATGAGAGTAAATATGTCTGAACAAGATTTGTGCTGCAAATAATGGACAAAATGTAGTGAACTAACTCCAGTTGACTGGCATTAGTCTGGGTGGGACTAACTCAAGCATTGTCAGTTATTAATTTGGCTTGGCATAAAAATCCAGTTAGATTTTGCCTGCATTTCCATACAGGACATTTCCATGTGCCTGCTTTGGGGAAGGAGAAATTCCAAACTCAATTGAACAACACGTTATGGTGTAGGTGTCTTACTATAATCACTAGTGTCTGTGTATGCATCACCAGAATAACTTGCAAACTTTTGCTTGGAAATCGAAGTTTGTTGGATAATTGAGGATGATACCAGGAAGAAATGATTAGATTTATGAGCTTGTTTGTCAGCAACTAGCAAAGTCTATCTGGTTGTTCGAATAATAGTATTGCTGCCCCATTGAAAATCAATAACCCACCTGTATAGTTCACCTCTAAAAAGTAGAGGTAGGCCTTGGTACTACCCCCAGCATCAGCACAGATAAAAGCATATACACATAATACATATGTACACGCTCACTGAATGTCAATCATTCATTCATTCATTCCTAGGTCTCAGGCAACAGTTTGAAGTGGGTTTCATAACACCTACCCCCAGGGCAGGGTACTGAGGGGCCAAATTAGAACATACATGTACATGGGTTGTACATTCTAGGTTAAGTTTCTGCATTTAGCTCAGGTTTTTTGCACACTGTATAAATACTGTTATATCTGGAATCATGAAACTTGGTGAAAGGATGCATCTTGATGAGTATTACACCCTCATAACAAAATGTAGGTCACTGTGGCCTATATTTCATGCTTCACTGACTGGTTCAATCTTGTGATGTAAGTTACTTTCTCAAGAACTGTTCATGATAGAATCATCAACTTATGTGATTGTATGTATCTCTATTAGTACCACACCCTTACCACAAAGGAAGGTCACTGTGACCTACATTTCACATTTTATTGGCTTAGGTTAAGTTTTTGTGTTTAAATCATGACCAGTCAAGTTTTTTGCATCCTATATATATATATATATATATTGTTATACCTAGATTCATGAAAGTTGGTGAGTGGATGCACCCTCATCACAGAAATAGGTCACTGTGACATATATTTAATGCTTCACTGACTTGGTTTCAGTCTCCAGCACTGTTTATACCAGAATCATCAAACTAGGTGATTGTATACATCCCTATTAGCACTACACCCATACAACAAAAGGTCATTGTGACCTACATTTAACATTTTATACTGGCTTATGTTAAGTGTTTGCATCTAGCTCATGACCACATTGGTGTTTTATCTACTGTAAAATGCTGCTATAACTGGAATCATGATACATGGCAAGGGGATGCCTCTTGATGAGTACTACACCCTCAGCTTAAAAGTAGGTCACTATGACCCTTATTTTGCTTTTCACTGACTTTGGTTCAGTTTGATGTTTTTACTGTTCATGCTGTAATCCATAAACTATGTGACTGTATACATCTCATATAGTACCACACTCATACTGAAAAGGTAACTGTGACCTATATTTCACATTTTACATTTTACTGGCGTAGGTTAAATTGTTGCATTTAGCTCTGGCCACATAAGTTTTTCACATGCTGTATCCTATATAGAATGATGAAACTTGGGATGCATCTTTATGAACACTATTACCTCATCTCAGTAGTAGGTCAGTACTAACCTTATTTTACACTTCACTGGCTTGCATTACCTTTTGAGTTTGATATTCATTTCTCAGGCACTGTTTATGCTAGAATCATAAAAATGATGATATGCATCTCTGTTACTACCACACTTTTACAACAAAAGTAGCTCATCTTGATCTATATTTCATTCTTTACAGGCTTTGTTTAAGTTTTTGATTTTAGCTCATGACCATGTGAGTTTTTGACATGTTATATTGTATCTTATCCTACCTAGAATCATGAAACTTGGTGAGTGGATTGCATCTTGACAAGTTCTACATCCTTTGTGCCAAAAGAGGTCTTGGTGACCTATATTTCATGCTCAGTGACTTTCTTCAAATATTGTGTTAAAAGTTCATTTCTTGAGTGTTGTTTATGTTCTGATCATGAAACTTGATAATTGGATGGTCACTATGACTTACATTTTACGTTGATTTGTCCATGCTAGACCTGTATAGATCCTAGCCTACTCAGAAGGCCCTTTCTGACCAAGGCAGTTGGAAGTAGAAATAGATATGTTTATTCAATGATCAACTTTACATGTTAATGACTATACCTTAAATTTTGATATATTACCCACAGCAGGTTAACTGTATTGTACATGTGAACAGTATAGAAATTAGGTGAGTGGATTGCATGCTGCATACTTTTCATGTGAGGCCTCACCTGTAGTGGCTACTCAAGGCAGTTATTGATGCATGAACTATGTACTGCTGGCTGTTACTCCAAGATTACTCAAGCTGTGACTTTCACCTAGTAAAATATGGTTTCTGTGGGTGGACAATGATAATAACTTTTCAAGGAAATTGTAAGAAGAATCATTTAAAAACATGAATACAAAAACAATTTTAATCTGTTTCTTATCAACTTACTACTCCAACTTATGCCCTGTTACAGTAGGTAAGTAGGTAGGTACAAAAGTTACACAATATGTCAGCACAATGGCAATATAGTGTCAATTAATAGTTCAAATTTCACATTTTAAATTGATGTACAAATGTAAAGATAAATGATTACCAAAATTGTATTCAGTTAAAAAAGGGACCAAGATCACTTTAGTCTGAATGTATTTTCTGCATGCTATGTAATCATTCATTATGCTCTGGTTTAGGCATACAGTACTGCATTAATGCATTCATGGTATACAAGGAAATGCACATGATCAGGCAGGTTTAATAGCCAGGTTTATTTTCATGAAAGGACTGTTGGATGTATATATAAAACATTTTTTATGATTTTTCTTTAACTAAAGGATCAGTACCATATATAGTCGCTTACAAGTTGAGTCCAACTGCAAACTTCACAGACCCAAATCAGCTGGCACATCTGGATCTATGCAGTTTGTTAGGAATGATCAGTCGAACAAACAACATAGTCCCTGATCTACTGGTGCATTATGTGATGGCAGATCAGGGTCTATGTTGTTTGCAGTTGAACTCTTATAAGCGAGTATAAACAGCACTTACACAGAATATATCAATATACTTTTGTTTTCCTGTGCATATATAGTTATTCTAATTTTGAAATATTATTTTACCCACTGTGTAATTGTGGTGATAATTGTTACACTTCATGAATTTTATTAAATACATGTTATTACTACCAAAAATGTGTTTTTATTATAATTACGTATCGTAATGTTGTTCATTTTCCTTACACATTTTCAAAACTTTAATTTATAGTTTCATGTTTGCAAAATTCACAATAAGTCTAACATGTCCTGGAGTGCTTAGACATCTCATCAAGCCTTTATTTTTTTTTTTTTGTTGTTGTTTTTTTTGTTTTTTCCACTCAAAATTTAATTTTTGAGTTCATGTAAGTGGAAAAGCCATCTTTGCTAGCCAAGCTTCTGGTTATGGTCAGCGGTAGCATGATGTGGGGGCGGGGGGGGGGGGGGGTAGATGCAATTGTTAACAGGCGCCAGGTGAAGAGGGGGGCAGTTGGGAGATTTTTTTTTTTTTTGCAGCTGTTCTCTGTAGCAAAGTAGGGGTGCCACTAAAGAACATGGCCCCCGGGTGCCTCAAACCCTTGTGCCACCACTGGTTATGGTAACCATATGTATGTATGGTCAACATATCAGAACCTGGGCTAGCAAAGATGTTGGAAAAGTGAGACATCGCAGTCACTTTTCAGACGTCAGCTTGCCCAGTTTTGTTAATGTTTTGGTTAAAGTATTTCATTTGCTGGCATTTCTTTAACCCCTTCATAGATTCTCATCATGCTTGGGATGTCTCATCATGAAACAGAGATAGTTCTTTCTGAGAAAAAAATAGTACAACAGCTCAGTATCATCCTGGATACGCTTGTGACTAACTTAGCATCCACAGATTCGAAAGACTTTAAACCCGATAAACTGATTGAATTTTGTTGATGGGAAAATATCATCGAGCGTATAATTTACTACCCTCTATACGGTATTTCCAGTGGCCCTACTTTTTCCTACTTTTTTGTCAGACTCCCTATTTGTCCCTAGTTCTTCCAAAGTAGCCCTACTATCCCTACTTTTTAAATTTTTTCATGTGGAAAATCGATTACACACTGCATAAACGTCCATAAGCGAAGCGAATTCAGATACGGTCTCTGTGATGTGGACCCGGGTGTTTAAGATGATAGAGTCAACCTGGACTAAAGATAAGATAGTATGTGAGTAAGAGTATGCATTTGTTCAAGTCTACAAAAGGTAAGTCAAGTAAAAGTTTACTTATTCAGTAATTTACATAAATGTCATACTATTTATCTTTATAAAGTATCCAAATTTTCCCCTACTTTTTACGGGTGTTTTTCTTGATGATTACAAATCAGCAAAAACTTTCCTCATCTTTAAGCGCGGTTTGTAGCTATTATCCCATTAATTATTATCGACCAATATCTGTATTTTCTGCTGTCTCTATAATCTTTGAAAACTCGTGAATAAGCACACGTTACGCTAACTGAATACCGTGAAAAACATTCGTGCCAAATGAGACGTTGACGAAGACAAACCTGTTGCATGCGGTGTACCTTGAGGCTCTATATTTGAACCAACTCTGTTTTTATTATTCATTAATATCCTACCACTTTATCTAGAAAAAATGCGTCACCGAGCTTTTTGCTGTTGATAGAAGAACCTATACATCTGGCCCAGCTATCCATGTGATTGATGTTAACTTGCAGAAGGACTTCAGCTTAATTGATAATTGGTGTGAAATGAACACTGGTGGTCAATAAATCTAAAACTACATGCATGACAATTATTTTTAGACAAAACCTTGCGAAAGATAGAGACTTACAGTTACTTGCTGGCGACGAAACCATTGCGAATGTGATAGACCAAAAATAAGCAACTCTGGGGTGTTTATATACAAAACAACTTAACGTTGGAATTATCATATATAAGATATTTCTACAAAAATAACTCTCATTGATAAACTCTCCTTGTATATTCTTTTAGAATGTCAAAAACACTCCTTTAATAGCTACATTCTTCACTTCTTCATTACGGACCTGTCATCTGGAGGAACACTAGCTAAGATTTATCGAAGGACAACAAACATTCCCAAAGGGCAGCTGAAATCATACTAAATGTTGCATTTAAAACTCCTTCCGCAAATATGTTTAATGAATTCAGCTGGCTCAGTGTCAATAAAAGTTATTACAATACAGGTATGACTGTTTATAAAATCACCAACAGTCCGACTGCTGAGTATCTGACTTCTCTTTTAAAACCTATCTCTGACATACATCTTTATTTCAAACTGGTTTCAGACGATATATTGATTGGGGTAATCCATGTTGAAAAATATATTATTAGTAGTAGTGAGTTGTTAATTATTTAATTAACTACTATTATTATATTGCATAGCATGTAAGGGTGGGAGAGAAATGTAAATGCAATTTTTTCTGTGTTTGTGAGTTGTGATACATGTGTGTGCGTGCGGAAGAATACGTATGTGTCATTGTATGAAATGCAATGAATGTGTTTTTATTTGTTTCCTATGCTCTTTTTTTTATTAAAAACAAATAGTCAATATATTGGCTTTATTTAATATGAAAGGTCTATCGCTTCTGTATTTACTGTAAATATATTGAGGCCTGCAAGTAGGAATGGTAAAACGACAAATGTATAACCTCATTAAATATGGAATAATAAATAAATGACACTATATACTAACTACCAAACTAACTAACTAACCTGACTAATTGGCTGACTGACTAACTAACTAGATCACTAACTGATCGACTAACAAGGTAACTTATTCATTACTTCTTTAACTACCTAATTAGTAACTTTAGTAAGTGATTGACTAAATTACTGACTCACTAATTAATAAGTTAGTTGGTGAACTAGATTCAACTAGTTTACTGACTTAACAACAAAACCACTAACTCGCCAACGCCTTCGCTAACTACCTACCTGCCTACCTATCCAACTTACCGACAGACTGACTGACTTACCGAGTAAATAATTCTTAGGTAATGAAAATTTACATAATTGTCTGACTTGACAACAAGATAATTTACATAATATTTTGCCAAGTACTTAACCAACTCATCAGCTATCTAAGAAAAAAAATAATATAACAAAAACAAGCAAAGTAGGTAACTAACTAGCTGACAACAATTTTTCAAACGGACTCAGATGCCTTCATTATGCATCATAATGAGGGACCGTAAATGTCCGACGTACTTTACATATGCATTTGATCAAGACCACCTAAAAGTCGGGGAACATTATTTTGACATTTTTGACTGTACATCAATTGCAAGATTTTACATACAGTCAGCCATTACTGACGAGTATTTTTCATTTGCAATCTAACAATTCAGTCATTATTAAGCGATTGCTAGATGTTATTGATCGCGATATTACTGAACACTTGCACAATAATTACTCATCTCGTTGATGTCACGGCTATAGAGATGGTAACAAAACAACGCACACATTTCCTGCATTTAATTGCACGAGTGCCTCACTTATCAGCTTATTAAAGGACAAATCTCGACAAGTCAAGTTGTCTTTGATGCGATGAATGTTGAAACAAGAGAGAGATTGCTTTTATTTGTAGTACAGCAGTTGTCTTTGTCAGTTTTAAAAAAAAAATTAATTAAAAAAAAAAAAACGAAACTGCTTCTGGCTCATATCAATATGCAGGAATATCCTCTTTATACATCCGTCATAAGTCGGGTGTATTATGTTATAGCGGTGTCTGTCTGTCTATCTGTTTACATTTACTAGTCCGTCATAAGTCTGGCGTATTATGTTATAGCGATGTCTGTCTGTCTGTTTACATTTACTAGTCCGGCCCATACCTTATAACAGTTGGAGCGATTTTCACGAAACTTCGCCCCAGTATTTATCATGACTAGATGGTGTGTCTCGTACTATAGCCACGCTCCCTGATTCAATGTCAAGGTCAGGGTAAGGGAAAATGGAATTCTGTGTCTTGTATCGTTTGTTCGGAGTAAGACTATTGAACCGCTGAATATATTTTAATAAAAATTTGTCCAAGTATATATCATGGCTAGACGATTTGTCGCATTCCAAAGTCAAGCTCCTTTCTTAAGGTCAAGGTCACGGCAAGAGAAAATGTAACGTTGTGACTTTTATCCTTGTCCTGAGTATAACTTTGGAACCACTGAAGATATTTAACGAAACTTTGCTCAGTCATATCGTTAATAGGCGATGTGTTGCGTACCATAGTAACACCCCTTCCTTCAAGGTCAACGTTACGGTAAGGAAAAATGTAATTCTTTGACTTGTATCCTTGTCCACAATATTATTTTTGAATCACTTAACATATTTTAATTTAATTTTGGCCAAGTATATGTAAGGGCTAGACGACGTATTGCGTATCATAGACCTGCCTTCTGACCCAAGGTAAAGTCAAGGAAAAATGGAATTCTGTGAATTGCATATTTGTCCAGATTATAACTTTTAAACCACTAAAGATATTATAATGAAACTTTTTGCCATTTATATATCATGCATATACAGTGTGTCGCATATTATAGCCATGTCTTCTGTCACAAGGTTAAGGTCATAAGAAGGAGAAACGTAAGAGGACACAAAAATCAGCATAGGTTATCTGTCATTTTCCGAAAATAGTAACTGTTGCATTTGAATGAAATGGACGGACTTTGTAGGGCCATTGACATTTCCGGAATTGGTTGAATAGCATGTGTTCCCGTCACCATCCTACGCAGAAGCCAAGAGGCTGAATTCAATACACGTTTTATTTTCTGTTTAAGTTTTGATGCTGTTTTCTATTGAATACAAGTAATGTTTTAACTGATCAGAAGATTTACAGGAAAAATCAGAGAAACAGTATTAATGATCACCTTAGGGACTAAATTAATTGTCAAATCGCGCAGCGACACCTTATTTGACGCCATCCGTGGATGTATGCTGTTCGCAAGTGGGGGCACGTTATACACTGATAAATATGATACAACGGGTAAATCACCACCTCAAATGCACCACTGAATTCAATTACCGGCTTCTGATTGGTTGAATTTTAGCGATTATCTTACGTTAAAATTATGGATTGATGTCCCGTAAATACAGCAGTTTTGAGTCATGTTTCGTTGTACAGCAAACGTCCATGTGCTAAAATTGTGCAGGCCTACGTTTTTCTTAATCGATTTTAAAGACATTGTTGATATCATAACTCAGAGCGCCCTTTGACAAGAAGACTATGCTCAACATTTTGTAAAGGTACTCGACCTCAAGGAGCATAATAATCCACTTGGGGATCACTCTTGGTAGAATTGACTAGATAATTAATGCAAAAGGAGGAATATTTAACATACCAGTCACCGTAAATTTCTTTTGATGGCTCTTTGTTCCATTTCTTATTGTTTGAATGTCACGACGAAAGGTACATGTACACTGACGGAACAAAAAGAGACGAATCAGCACCGCTTGTATTCTGACATCTTATCACTTTTTAACACACACACACACACACACACACACACACACACACACACACACACACACACACATATAGGTAGACTTTAGAAAACAAATGAATAAGCACAAGTGTCACATTCGCAATTAAAATCAATGCGAAACTCAACTCAGCTGGACATTCAGTCGAGTTCCCCAAAATGCTACCCATCGAGTCTAACCCGGAGTCGACCAATATAGAACGTACACGCAAGAAACAATGCTGGATTCTGCAACTGATTGATCACGGGGAATTTGCTCTAAATGAACAAATCTAACTTTCCCAATGGAGTCTTGTATATATTTTAGTCGGGCATCAGTTTATGACCCGTCCGCAAATCTTTGCGACAGATGTTATTCACATAAATATTTCCTTCATTCATTAAATAAATTATTATATCTTTTTCAACATTCCGTAACAACATTCTCATTTTCATATTTCTTTTACTATCTTCTCTGCACATATCTTTACCGGGATATAATTTCTAGTAATATATTATAGTATATAGACTTTCTTTCAAAGACCGAACTCAAGTCAAGACTTAAATTTAAGTCTAAAAGTCAGTGATCTGATTGGCTAAAATTTAAATCTGCCTAATGTTTACCAATCGAATCTTTTAAGTGTGGACTTAATTTAAGATTTATGTTGCTGAAATTGGGTTCTGTTTTATATGGCATTGTTTTTAGCTACGCGTAGTTTACGTCATTTGTCCTTATTCTGGAATTACGTCAAAGCAACTAGGTTCTCCATACAATAAACACACAATCACACAGATCATCCCATCTTTCAGTATTCTGATAAACTTTTGCTATTCCTACTCCTATACAAAATATACATGTCGGTTTCACATTTTGAGACTGTTTTTTCATCTTATTTTTACATTTACCCCTTTTTATATAGATTTTCCCCGTCATTCAAACATGTAAACAATTTATGTTTTCTCTCGGCTTCTGTGTTATATATTTGTTTTATTCATGTAAGTTGTTTTTTCACTGGCAAATAGCCTCATTAATTCGACACGCTTGGAAACATTTTTAACTGCACAGGTACCAATTCTTGCTTATATATATATATATATATATATATATATATATATATATATATATATATATATATATATATATATATATATATATATATAATATATATATACATATGCAACTTGATTGGCCGATGGATGGTACGTTTTCGAGAACATGATCCTTCATGGATGGGTGTTAGATCTCCACGTAACATCATTGCTCTGTGGAACTCTAACTTTAATCAGATCTGTGTTTTCGTGTCTGTCTGGTGATAATAAGACCTTTAAAGGTACATAAATAGGGCTGCATTTAGCACACTTATTCAGCATTTTAATATTATGTTCAAGACCTTATTAATATCCTTAGTCACTCGACTTCGAATGTGTTTACTATTCTAGTACTGCCCTCTCTCTTAGGAACTATTCTTCTACAGTGTTGCTTGGAAGGTATGGTGACTCACCCGAAGGCAAGAGGACCAGAGAAATACTGCTGGAGAACAGTTCTCAAAAAGAAGGCAATGATATACTTAGTCTTTCATATGACGTAATGTGATGCCATATGACGTCATCGTGTGGCATTAGTGTCCGCATGAACAGGTGTAATGACCGTAGCCTGGTATATATGTATTTATATATCTATGTATTAGACAAAAGGCTATATGGTGCTGAATAAAAGTAAAGTTAAAAATATGTAAATATAAAGAATTGCACAAAGCCAGGTATAGTATCCTGAAATCATGGGGGAATGTGTACTGTCCTAAAATAAGTCCCTGTGTTGAGTCAATTTGGAAATGTGTACTGTCCTAAAAAAAAGTCCCTGTGTTGGGTCAATTTGGAACTCGAAAATTTATCATGTGATATACTAAAGTCAGCTTACCGTCACTTGACTGACAATAAAATTGAATTTTATCAATTTCAATTTTTAAATGTTAAATATCTTGACGATTATGTGCCGACTCAGTTTTTATGTTATTCTTTCACATACTCCTGTATAATATTTCCAGAATTATTAAGGTGGTTTTAAATTTTCAATAGTTCACAAAAATCAACTTGGTCGGAATTAGCATTTAGATAGTACACAAGAATTTAACAGCACGAGGAAAAGATATGGATATGAATCTTGTCAGCGTTTTTTTTTTTTTTTTTTTTTTTTTCTGCTATTACTTTTAAAATATTTGAATTTCTTTTGCAGGGACATACTAGAGCTTACCTACTAGGTAGGAAAATGTTTAATATATGGTTGGCCTGAACAGCCGTCTTTACTTCTAGAATTATTATTGATTGACCTGTATCAGATGTAATTGGAAGTAAACAACCTTTAGTATTAGGCGGGAGATGCAATTTGTCAATAAAAACTCAGAAGATGGCTTCTGTAGCCGACTAAAAAGGGCAATCTGGATACATATTCACGATGGATTGGAACGATAGTGATCTGGAAGTATATAGTATGTTCAGGCTAACTACGTGTTTAACGTGTTACTGTCTAAATAGTAGATAAGCACTTGAAAACTGCCATAAAACAACGCTAGCAAATTTCGTACCTATCCGCATATGATTTATTTGCGTCACGCTGTTTTGTAAAATGGGCTCTATCAACCAAATACTAGTAATGAAAATCGCTTTCCATGACCGATGAAATACAGTCTAACTGATTTTAAAGACAAAAATCTCCAGTTTAAATAACGAGGTATTAAACAGTGCCCTTAAGTGATGCTCTAGTATCTCCATCCGACACATAATGGACTGTTTTTGCACTTGTTAAAGAAAACTACTTGTACTGTACCAAGCAACTGGGAAAAAAATCATACAAGGGACCAGCACACAGAAGATCCGCTTGCGTTTCTTCTTCAGTTGTACAGATTTGTACAGAAGGTAATTTCATTGTCAGTTGCATGTTGAGAACATGTACACATCTTGTCACCGAAACTTTGTGAGGAATTCGTCAAAACACAAATTGACAAGTGTTGGTTTTCTAGAATGCTTATTTTAGACAGGATCCATTGTAAGATAGATATTCAAGATAGATTTGACGAGGGAAAAATGTCCAAGACTCGTTTATTTCAGTCTATAATGAACACTCTCAGATTGTTCCCTAACTAAACGCTTACAACTTCAATAATTTGCATATGGGTATTTTCCCATTTTATTCTTCTGTGGATTTAAATTGACGATCTCGATTTTCTTTTCTAATCGAGATCTAAGTCAACAACGATAGAATTATTGCAGACTAGCCCTTAAGTAGTTACATCTGTTCATATTAGAATCTGCCTGTACATGGAGCCTCGCCGGGCATTTAATTGATTTTTACCATTCTCGTGCCCAGTAACAGGTAGAGCTGTTACACCCAAGCTTTGATGTGAAATGAATTACCATTAGAAGTTGATCATCAGTTAACAGGTGGCCCATAGGAATACAGACTCAGACTGGCGATAAAACGCAAAGTAAGCATTTGACATTTGTCACATGTAGTCAGATGAAGGCATGATTTGCAAATGTTAGGAAAAGCGCTAGCTGGCGATGCAAGGAATAGAGAATATTATAGAATTTTTAATATAGTCAATGTTCTAACAACTTAATAATTCAACTACACGAAACTACAATGACATTTATGATTCTGAAGTTTCTAAGTTTCTTGTCAGTAGGAAAGATATATTCCCAGATTCATATCATAGGAATATGTGACAATGACAAAGATTTGGGATTTAATTGCAGTACTATGTTTCAGTCAGTGTCGTCGTTCTCACAAGATATGTTTGGGATCGCTTTCGAAGGGACAGTGATTCAAGGGTCAATGAATCTGATAGAAAATTTAAATGCACTTGACTATGGGATACAGTTATATGGAAGCAGTTTTATCATTTCTTTTGGCTCTGATGCAAATGTTCAAGCTTCTGCCATCACTGGACACAGTTTTGGAATACCTGTAATTACCTATCCGACGTCTCCATCATTAAAACTGGTAAATCATCAAGTAATAGTAGCAGTAGTAGTAGTAGTTATAACCCTCATTTATACCTTTTTTCTATTCCCTTTGTACTTCCTTTTTGTTTCATCCATCCATCCATTATGTTATATATCTAACTTTCTATCTATCTATCAATCTGATGCATGAATTGGTTGAAAGAGTAGAAGAATGGAACCTGATAAATTGTAAATGGTTAATAAGCTGACACAACCATGGATAGAGTAGGAATTTTACTGGATATTAAAAATGTGTTAGAATTCGAAGCTAAGAGAAATTGTGTCAGATTATGGACCACTTTTTTCATTCTTCAAGCTTTTGTTCACATGTATTTACTATTCACTGTACTTGCTTTACCAACTCATATTATTTTGTTTCCACACGGAAATATTTGTATATAATGACACAAAAGTCTTTATTTTATTTGTTTTAAACCCTGGCTTTTCTTCATTATACGATGTTATATGTAATATTATATACACTTGCTTGGTGTGGCAATCACTGATTTTGTTCTGTCACAGAAACTGCTTGGTCGTACAAAAACTTATGACAAATCATATCTCATTCTTGACGTGATTGTCGTTTTTGATGTTTTAATACTAGTCCACTATTTACTTTCTGTTCAAAGTGGTGCGGAATTCAACAGGCCTAAACATCCAACATGTTTGCTATTCGTTTCTGCTGCCAGAACCGAACAATTCTTTTATTGTATTCTGAGAAGAACAAGATGAGCAAAGAACATTCATAAAAAATCCTTAAATTTAAAATTTCCTGGTCAGTCAGGTGTTCCAACGAGATTGAAAGATTTCTTTTAAAAGATTTTTTTTGTTTCAATTAAAATGTTTCGTAATGGATCAATGTTTACTTATCATTCTGAAACCAAGAAGCACTTGTGTCACCATAAAGAAAATACGAAAAACATCTATTGCAACGAAATAACTTCATAGAAAAAAATATTTTTATTATATATTTCATAATGAGGTATTGAAATATATCAGTGGGAGAAAAATTATATCGCCACAGTGGTAATATCACTTTTGAAACTACTTTCTTTTTCCATTTAGGAAGAGTATCTGCCTTTATGTATGTTATTCAGACCTGTATTTCTATATTTAGGCTTATTTCATTTTTTCTTCTTCTTTTCCTTCTCTTTCTCTCTCTCCCTCCCTTCCCCCTCCCCGTCAGGTTGAATAAATCTATAAATGTGTCAAGACTGTTGCCCCCCCCCCCCAGTATACATTCATGTAATCAATGAGAAGGTGCCATCAGTAATGCCAAAAAATAAACCCCCAAACAACAAAAAGTAGATTTAAAGTATTAACTTTTTTATAATTAGTTTTCCACAGGAATCGTGCCAACTGTCAGTGACTCAATTTACATGACCTGTCTCTATTCGATCTTCTGTGTCATCCATACAGTATCGTATACTGTTACACTCAACGACAAACGGTACACATTTTCAGGGATTTTAACTGTCATCACAATCATAATCATGTATGAAAACGATGGAGAAATCAGGCACCGATTAGTGCTCATTACAAACCTAAATTAAGTGACAATCGAAATTGGGGTGCAGCTTCTCTTATCGAAACAGACTGCAAACCTGCTAAAACACAAAATTCACGTCTGAATGCAGAAATTACCATAAATGGTAACCAAAATCCTTACATGTAAACTCACGATCATTAAAATCTGCTGTTTAATGATGTTACCCTCAAGAAAAAGAATGAGAAAAAATTGCTTTAAACCTCAATGCACGGATATTAAAACTTCATAACTCTTCAAACACTCGAGTGTAGAACAGGCTGATGTATTTCTATACTGGGCGATACTATATATGTACCAAGTGGTGCATACATTGTGGTACACTTTTCCATACATTTCTCCTGTTTTTGTGTGTGAGTGCATTTCATGCTACCTGTTTTGTAATGCAAAGTTATATAAGCTCTGTGAAAGAAGTAGTCAAAATACAATTTAACAATGAATAACCACATTAAAATCTTGTCAATGAATTTTAGTGGTCTACACAGTTAAAGATTTAAAAGAAGTGATATATTCCATTGGGTCAACAAAACATGCATCCATTACATGTTTACAAGAGCCACATAGTGCAGCTGATGTTGAAAAGAACTGGGGGGGGGGGACGGCTTGATTGGGTTATAAGTACATTTTTAGCCATAAATCCAGCAATAGTGCTGGTGTTGCTATCCTGTTTAGAAATAATTTCGAGTTTTCTATTCACAGAGATAGATGTGATTGCTAGGGCAGATACCTTCTCTTAGATTTATCCGTTAACGGACATAGATTTACTCTAGTGAATTATACAGTCGTAGTGATGATACTGCTGACTTTTGCAGAAATTTCGAAGAGGATATTATGAATTTTGATAATTCTTCTGTTATCATATGTAGTAACTGGAGTGTTACGCAGGACAAAGAGTTTGACTCTTATAACATTTTATATAATAAACAATCCATGGCCAGAACAGCACAACAGGACATAAAGAATTAACTTGATTTACTAGATCCATGGAGAATAGTCAATCCTGACAGTAGAATATTTACTTGGAGACAGGATAACCCTGTGCAACAGAGTAAATTGGACTATTTTTTTAAAACTCTGAGGACATATTTTGAAATTGTACAGACTTGTTTATTATTCCTGGCTAAAAAAAATGATCATTCAGCATCAACACTAAAATTGTCTATATCGGCTAATACCTTAGAGGTTCTGTGTACTGGAAATTCAATTTCAGGTTGTTGAAACAATATAAATATATTCATTTGGCAATTGTTTTTTAATAGCCAACACAGTAGAAGAATACTAGTGTGAAAGTGATAAGAGGAATCTTAATGAAATAACTAAAATGCACTTTGAAGGCATTATATAAGTTCAATACACTTTTTGTATTAAAGATGAATGTTATAAAAACTAAGGCGATATGGATAGGATCACTATCAGCATCTAAGATGAACATTTAAATCCACAATCGAAGAAAGGAGCAATTAACATAAGGGTAGTATTTATCTCCACAAATATTTATGATACATGGGAACTTAATTTTAAAGAAACTTGTAAAAAAAATGGAGAATGCATTTAGTAATTGGAATCAAAAGAAACTAATTTTACCTGGTAAAACAACAGTAATAAAATATTTAGGTCTCTCTCGATTTGATTAAAAGATTGAATAAAGTTAGAATAAAACGTAGGATAATTGTAAAACTACATGTGTAGGAGGATGAGTGCCACTGGCTCATCTCAACGACTTCATTAAATGATTGAAAATGACATGGCTACAAAAATTAACTTCTGATGTTATGCAATGAAAAATCCATTCTGGGAAGACGTTTTTGAAGCTTAGACATCTATGATAGATAAAGTTAAAATTGATACTTTAAATTAGATTCTTTTTTGTCCACTATGCTTACAATCAGAATAGTATGTATGTATATATATATATATATATATATATATATATATATATATATATATATATATATGGTAATATTTTACCCCTACCTCCCGACCGCGCCAAAAATAAATGACAGAAACAAATTGATTCAGATAACTTAGCTATTGTAGTTAAGCAAAAAAAAGTTATATTTCATCTATTGTTTGAGTGTACTAGGGTGAAATAATTTTTGAATGAGTTACTAGCTCGTTCCAGATCAGTTTTAACTTACAAGTTGAGATAAATTTGAAGAGTATCATCTAAGGAGCAGCGAATAATTATTATTTATTGTTAAACACTTAATAATTATTGCAAAATATTTAATTTTAACAATAAATATAACAATAAAATTTTAAGATTAGAATCATGCCTCTTTACCCTCAACAAAATATTTTAAACAGAAAACTATCTGGATAAAATAAATGAGACAGAAGATGGTCCCGTTTTACTCAGATTGTAAAAATATTTGAATATATTAGTAATATATAGTGTTTGTATGATGTTTAATGGGTGTTAAAATCAATCAAAAACCTTGAAAAAATGCACTTTGACAGTAAATGTTTGTCGGTTCTTTCTCAAATGACTGTACACACATAAAAGCGAACCTAGCCTAAATCAATGGAGGTAATGCAGTCGCTAAATGTGCGTAATCTAACTCCTCACTAATTTTAGCACTAAACTGCAGGTGGTAATTACTAATAACATATTCTGCGTTCTGTCCACTTTCTAGATTAACATTGAAAACTTATAAGATATTTTTGTAAATAGTTTAAAACAAGACAGATAATGCCACGATATACGTTTTGAATTCTTACAGCAGAATAAACATGGCTTTGCCTATCTCGCACCTCTAACCTGACCCCCCCCCCCCCCCACCGCACATTTATTTTCTGTTTAACTTTTCGGACATTTTTACTGCCCACGGATTAATATCACTATTATGAATAAGTGCTTTCAAGTATATGCATTCGTTTAAACATATTTGATTGCCACAAGTGGTAAAAATTATACATGGCAAAAGTATTGGAAAAACGTTCTTCAACTTATTCCTACTCTCCATTATACAAATGCAAATATGCACGCAAGAGGCAGGTATACAATCGTATAATTTAAATATAAACGTTAACAGAGAGTGGGTGGGGTGGGGTGTTTTTATTTATTTATGCTCGTTATTTTAACAGTAGATAATGACGAGAGTATACACAGCTGAGAGAAATTATACATACAAACAAGCAGGTGTTAGTGAAGAAATTAAGTAATGGAATTAGCGCTTACAAATGATTAGAAGAAAGGCAATAGCTATCATACAAAGTAACTTATGTTTTTTCTGCGCTTCATTCTGAATCGATATATTTTATTCAGTAGCGTCAGCTTGTTAGATTCGTTTCCAATCAAAAGAGTTGATATGTCAAAACTGATGTTAAGGAAAAAGAGTGTTCGAAACAATACATGTCTATTCGCACCATACAGTCAGCACTGACAAAGTAAAATGATAATCAGATACCACAGGTGCAAGATGGATCAGGAATTACGTTAGCTTTGAAAAGATAGTACTTAAGAATGCGGCATTTATGTCTCAATCCAGATAATAAAATAGAAGCTAACAAAGTGCCGTATACCGCGGACTAAGTAGAAAAGGTTGAAATGACACGTTTGGTCATGACTTCTTTACAAGTTTTGAGACTTGGACTTTTTCTTGCGAGTAAAGGTAACTCCTTTCTAGTGCTAATAACAGATGGGGAAAACGATCATTTTTAAACATTGAAGTGGGGAAGTTGAATAAGGTTGGCAGAACTTAGTAGATTATAGGTAGCTGTATTTTCTGTATGAGGTGGTAAATCAGTTAAGTACTCTGTACATTACTTATTAATAATCGTATTAAAGGTACAGAGCTTGTTTTATCTCTCCTTTTTGCAAGAGTAGGTCAATCTGTTTTCAAAATAAAGTACTCTTCTACTAGCATATTTTGGTAAACCAGAAACTAGTCTAGCTGCCTCAAGTTTTACTTGTTCCAGTTTTTTAGAGCAATAATGGTAAAGTACATGATGGCCACACTGCAGGTCCATAGTCTAGTATTGGAAGATTGTAAATTAGGTAAATCTTATGAAGATTTTCTTTAGATAAAGTGTACTTGAATATTCTGAGGTGTATAAATATGTATGTTATGAGACTGACTTTATCAGTGTGACCTCGATGTCGATAAATATACTATAAAAAGTTCTAACAAGCTGTTAAGTAGCTAATTCGAGTTCCCTAAAATGTACGCATCAATAGTACCCAAAACCAGTTAATGTGCAATTTGTATTTCTTGCATTAATTAATTCGTCTAAACGAAGCACATGAAGCAGGTCGGTAAAAATCTTCGAAAAGTATTCATAAATAACAACAAGTGTCCCTGGTACGAGGTTGTTGTGCTAGTAACTATAAAACCCATGATTTGTGCTGAATTTAGATACGTCGTTATCTTAATTCAAAATGCTTACCAACATAATTTGTAATGTATTGTTCCAATCAATGTCGATTAAAAGTCAAACGTAATTTTTAATGTTTCATTCCAATCAAGGTCTGTTAAAAGTCAGATGTAATTTTTAATGTTTTATTCCGATCAAGGTCTATTGAAAGTCATTTTAAATTTTTGTTGTTTGTTCCAATCAAGGTCTATTAAAAGATAAAGATATAGCTCTCGTACGATTGTTGTCCTTGTTGTTTCAAAGTAATGAATGAAACATCTACTAAAATATGTTTCTAAACAATGCTTTTGTACGTCTCATTCATTTACAGCTCAATAAAATGCCACTCATTTAGGTCTGCTTCTCCACAAAGAAGGATCAAATAATTCAGGAAATGCAATTTCCGGTAATTCCACACGTGGCAGTTAATTTGTATGAACAGTTCCGTTTCTGAACACGATGCACTGTCTATAAACATCGTCTACTTTTTTAAATTAATGCCTTTAATGAATCAAAAGCATTTGCAAAAAATACTAAATCCCAATACAAATATCCAATAATATCCATTACAGAAAGCCGCTGCACATCAATTATGTTGCTTTGGAGTTTCGACCAATCAGGTAAGAGAAAGGAAATTTCTCTGCTCTGCCGCTCGAAGACCTTTTAGTCGGTAAATACCCCACTTTTGTCCGTAAAGTTGTTCATTGAATATTTTTCATGTAATAATATTCGAGATGTATATATATATATATATATATATATATATATATATATATATATATATATATATATATATAATATATATATATATATATATATATATATATATATATATATATATATATATATATATATAGGTTTTCATGTTGTTTTGGTACTGAAAGGTATATAATATATATGTATATCAATTTCCTGTTGCTCAGATATATCTTCTTATAGTGTGTGCAAATCTTGGTTTTGGTAATATCTCCACTTTCAACAGCCCGAGGGGTATCAACTTACTCTGTGGCATCGAACAGGCCATAAAGAACAATTGATATTCACTGCACCGAGTGACAATGATCGAAAAATTAATTCATTTAGGATAAATTCAGAACGATGAGTATGTATTTATCAACATAAGTGCCTTGAACAGACTAAATATTATACCTTTCGTAATGTTGTTTTTGTTGAAGCGAAGTAAAATTTAGTGATAGAACAAAATAGATGGGAGTCCAGGTCGCAATTCACTTGAAAAGTTAGTAAAGTTTACCTCAGATATGAAGTATATAGTTACTGAGATTTAAGATATTCCACCTCGATTTAAACACAAACAAGCAAAACAGGTGATGTTCATTGGGTAAACCGTAGTGTATACTTGTGAATTTAACCTCTGACCTTTTACAGGTAAGTAAACCTTTACATTTTCCACCTGAATCTTGAATCATTTTCGCATGCCCCGATTGCTTTTAGTGCGTAACGCAAGGTGAATGTGATAGATGTAAAGCTTAATTTTTATCTGGAAATAATTGGCTCAGCCCTCATATATTTTCGCCTTTGACGTTTGAACCGCGCAACCAGACTGTCTTCTGTCTTCATTTTCTTTACAGGTTTAAACCTGTTAGGCAAAACTGGAAAAAAGTAAGGATTTGTCGTTTTTTTTCTAAGTCACTGAGAACTCAGAGAAATAATTTTTCTTTTTTTACGAAGTCGGAAAAACCGCTCACGCCTACATAGGTATGATAAACATGTTCAGAGTTTTTTATTTTTTTAATTTTTTTATTAACTAAGCGATATGAATGCCTGTCATTACGGAGCATAACGATATACTGTGGCTGACTGTCATTGAGTTTAATTTTTTCGATTCAGTTTGTATAGAGATCCTCCTCCTCTCTTTTGCTTATTCTTTTTTTTCATTTTTAAGTTTGATAAGATAAAATGCTTCTGGACTTAGAATATATAGCTGGATCCATAATGTAAGTAAACAAATGGACGGACATAGATAATAATGACATGCTTATGAATTACCTTACAAATCACCCTAAAGTGAAAATGGAGATGTACAAATCAAGTAAGTGGAAAGAATACAGGTAAATTCGGCTACACTCTTGTTCAATCTTCATTCAAAAATAGATTGCTTATAATTCCAAAATCGATAATATATCATAAAAACAAAATATTCATTTGATTAGGAATAGGAAATAAAAGGTGATCAATTCATTACAGAAAATCTGCTGGAGCCAAGCTTAATTATTCAAAATGTATTTTGTGATTTGTTCCTGCAAATAATTGTGTCTATTTCAATTTCAATTAATCATCAAGATAAAAGCAGTATAGTGCAGCGATATGGGGACAAAGGTAACTGCTCCCTTGTTAGGATCGATTGCTGGATCTCTTTTAGGACGGGTGTTGACGTGAACATAAAAGGGACAGATAATTCTGGAAGAACATCACACCTGTACACCTGCATTTTATGGTAGGACGACAAATAACTTTAGTTCCTTACAAACGGGGGATAGAACTCTATCGTTAGTAGAAACAACGAACATCTCACGTACTCCCTAATCCTAATCTCACAGAGATGTGACACTTACAACAAGAGTTGCGATCGTTGATGGATCGAACAAATTTGTCAGAAACGGAAAAGTCGCAACGATATGGACATATATTCCAACGTCTTCAACTCATTCAACATAAACCTTTAGACGAAACTACTAAATCTACTCTGAAAGATTTCAAGAATGTTATGAAAACCTAAGAAAGAAAAACAGCAGTGGTTCTAAAGACGACCATAGACACGGCCATAGGAATGGAAGAGAAAAGGAAGAAAGAGTAGAGTTAGAAAAGTTTTAAATCCATTCTGCTCAAACACCTTTTCCACAAAGTGTGGCAACCCGGCTGACACCTTCATCTACTCTGTGGCGAGACGAAATGAAAGCCTGAGTCAAAAAGATGATGTCGACACCCTCTCCACCAGAACTAAAAAACAAAGAAATAAAGAAATCAGTCAAGAAAAAATTGAAGAAAGAACCTATGACTTCTGTGGAAACTTCCTTCACTACCCCTATTGCTCGTCAGACACGTCAAGCATCGCAATATTAAATACCACACGAACCTAAAAGCATCGAACATTGGTTGACTTAATGAGTAGCAAGAACATGGACACACTTTTAGCCAGCATTTACTAGAATTCTGCCCGTGCTTCTGCCTACGGAGAAATTAAAACATTGTATCGTGCAGCCAAAAACAAACTCATAAGTTTACATCTGCAAGATGTAAGATTATGGTTACAAAAACAATGGATGTGCACGTTACATAAACTCATTCAACGGAAATTTCCAAAAAGCCAAACTAGATTAGCAGGAATCAATTATCAATGTAAAGCCGGTATTAGCCGATGTCTTTCATGTAGCTATTTAGCTTCATACAATCGTGGTTACACATATTTGTTTTGTATCATAGATGTGCTTTCAAAATCGGCTTAGTTGGTTCCTTTGACATCCTAAACAAGTTCAGAGTTAGTATGAGCTTTAAAATATCGTCTTGAAAAGGCACTGGATTTCTCAACTAAGCCTTTAAAAAAGAACCGAAGAAACGATAGATTCATTTTTTCACTACTAAAATCTTGAAATCAAAGCTAGTGTCGTAGAGCGTTTTCAAAAACCTTGAAAAAAAGTCTATGCAAATATTTTACACATCAACATACTTTTGAATACATCAACGTGTTACCACTCGTATCATCGCACTATGCACTATCGGATGTGCTCCAGAAGAAATGACATTTGTTCGATTCTTTGGAACGTCTGAGACAAGAAAAAAGAAAGAAGTGTTAAACAGACGAGATTGGAATCGCATCGAAAAAACAAAATGCACTTTTGATAAATGCTATATAATACATTGGAAGACATGACTGTTTCATGTCTCATGACAGGTGCGTGGACGTGACCCGAATGTCTATAAATTGGAAGATATGAACGGAGAAGTGTTAAAAGGAAGTTTTTACTTGCCCGACTCAAGAAAGAGTAGACTAGATCGTATTTTGACAGTGTGAATATTCGCCATTCGTCCACAAAGATAAAATGACTAGCCAAAAATGACAAGCTGGGAAGTTGAGTGAAGCCATGTGCTTGTTGCAGAGAGTGGAGCACCACCTGGGCCAGGTGGAGGAAATGGAGTATTATCCAAACAGTCATGCCTTTAATATGTTTTAGGTGTTCGATCTCCTTCTTGAGTTTCTTCTTGGAGCAATCTCTGGAGTACAAGTAGTGGTCACCCTGGAAATTCGCACAAGAGATATTCTCTTTGCATGAAGATCCATCGTAGCCTTCTTGTACACACCTGGGGCAGTCTGGTCTTCTTTTGAAGTCATCTTTTGTGGTGACCATACTTCTGACAGTTGTAGCAGCGCGAAGGATCAGGCATGAAAGGGTCCACGTAAATATTCAGTATTCCAGCCATGATCGATGAAGGCAAAGTGGAGTAGTCAATGCCATGTATAATAGTTACACAACAAACAATGCTTTAAATAGTTAAATGTCAGTTAGGGCCTTCTGTAGCAATATCATACTTGAGAGTTATTATTTCACAAATTAAGATAAACGTTTCGAAGAACTTTTATTTGACATCTGGTAATAATTGAAATTAAGCTTCAAACATATATGGTACAATCAGTATTGCATTGTGCTAGTACAGATGCTAAGTATGATGGTGTGGATGAAGCGCAATCGTGCCGAAGATGGTTACGACGGCACAGTAGCATGTATCAGGTAGTATCGTTTGGATACAGCAACAATTTAATGATATCCAAAGACTCGTTTAAACTGGAATTAAACGCTACTACTAATACCAGCGTAGCGAGGAACAGTATACCAAAGGTTAGTAAACAATCTGTGACATTAAGGACAAAAAGAAAAACAAAGTGAGTAATAATTATGCAGAAAAGAAGGATTATAAAGATGATAGTCCTACTGTCAAATCTGCTGAAGCGATTCGCAATTTGGTTTTTCAAATGTTACATGACAATTTAGAAATGCCAAGAGACAATATTGACAAGGAAATAAGCAAACAATAATTTATATTGATACTAATGGCTGCAAGAGCTGCTATAGTTTACTTTATGAAATAGTTTGCGAACTTTTTTATCCTGTTATATTCTTTGTTTGCACTTTCAATCATAAATGCAAATAACATATCCACCAATGCCAAATCAAATAAAATAATATATCCAGATAGGAAAGAAACAATCTGTCCATCACTCTTAGACAGCCAACTTATTATACTACCTAATAACAACAGTATTTACCATGTGACATTAAACTCTACTGTTACAGTTACATACAGCATACTTTAAAACAGCTATTGAAGCTTATAATAGGTCCACCATCAATTATGGATATTACAATTTTGTAAAAAAATTAATTTTTCATGATTTTTTTAGTTCCCAATTAAAAATTAATGAATAAGTACTTCGAGACAAAAGAATTTATTTCTGTTTTGAAAAGCAAGCAAAGTAGAAATGTTAAAATAAAAAATGCAACAGAACAGCCTAAAATATCTACAGAGTAAGAAAAATAAATCCCCACTCCAAAGTCTAAGCTGTCTCTTTCTTGCTTATAAATGAGCGAAAAAGTACTATGAGCAGCTCCTTTATACACTGCACTGTCGGTGGACAGTAATGGTATTAATTTCAGGTTGCAAACAGTTACCGAGATTAAAAATGATTTAGTCTAACTTTATTGTCGGGAGGACGAAACTTTTACACTAGCATTTAACACCCAATGCAAGATTTATTTGGCTATATATATATATATATATATATATATATATATATATATATATATATATATATATATATATATATATATATATATATATATATATAATATTAATTGCTCCGCCTATTTCCTTTCCAAATTTGGTTTACCTATTTCGCCTCTGTTCATTATGTTTATAGGTCTGGTTCTGTGGTAAAAAAGAAAGTGTTTCTATCCTAAACCTGTTCTCTTTCTTGAGTGGGACCTTAATAAGACTAATCGTTAGGTCTTGCTGTAGCTTTACAAAGCCAATTGTCAATTTTTTCACCAGATCATCTTCTACCATTATGGTTCAATATCACTGAAAAATTCATACGAATCTTGATTGCTGCAATCTTAAAATATATACTTATTTAAAGCTCTTTTAAACGAATTTCTATGTAATCGTGTATTGATTCTATTTAAATTCTGTCTATTCGGTTGAAAGACATACTAAATGATGTATTGAGTTTCTGTTGTTTTTGTATTGACGTATCAAGTTTCGGAGTGTAACATAATTTGATTTATTTAACTAAAACTATTTAAGTATATTTAACTAATAATATTTAAGAGATGTCAAAGTACAAGTTTTAATTTATTTAGCACTTTTGGCAGAAATTGTGGCAAAAGCCCTGCCTGGTGACAAGTTGTTAACTTTACTGGTTATTTTAGTTTCCCAGCAACCAATGCTATTATTGAAAGGCACTTCACAGACAAAAGTGTCAATTTCCTTTATGAACTGATTAAATAATAGTAATAAGTCTTTGATTTGTTTAATTTATTATACAGAGGATCAACTTCAATGTACGATATTACGCTTTGAAGTGGGTACGTCAATTAAGGAGCGGTCGGTGTTTGCATTTTTAAACAACAAAACGTATATTATGACCATTTTAGTAAAATTAGTTGTCAAATGAGGTGATCTTTTCTATTTTAGATAAAATAGTTTACTGAATTATTTCGCAATGATGGCCATAAGGAAGTAGAGGAATAAAACGTAAGGATGCCACTCAGTTTGAGGTAACTAGTTCTCCGAAGTGACGTAAGCCAGACTCTGGGGCAACAACAATTATAAAATATGACACACCCAAGAGACAAAGAAATTTCAGCCACATTGTATTGGTAATTACCCACGGCTTGATTTCACAGACTCTGAAGGAACGATGTTTTGCAGCTATTGCAAACAATATCCCAAACTGGCATGAGTTGAATATTCAACCAGAGTATTTGTCAATGGAACTGATAAATTCAGGATTTAATCAGTCACATCTCATTACAGTTGTGAACCTCATAAAGCCTGTGCAGCACAGTATATGTATGACACTAGCCAGCATGTGCAGAAAATCCCTGAAATTGAAGTTTCTAAGACTCGACTAAGAAAGGCCAATTTAAAATTAAATGAGAATTAAAACAACAACAAAAAATGAGAGTTCTCTTTAACACAGCCTACACCCTAGCCTAATATGGGAAACCATTTTCTGATATAAAAATCCTGTGTGCGCTTCAGGAGAAGACAGTGGTAAACTTGGTGCTAATTATAAGAACAGACTCAGGCCAAGACGTTGCTCTGTCAATTGATAAAGTCTTGAGAGAAGAAGTTAGGGAAAATCTAAATTCCAGTAAATTCATTTCCGTTCATGCTGATGGAAGTACGGATGCTACCGTATCGAAGCAAGAAATAGTGTATATACGATACCACGACGAGTACAAGTTAAGCTCTTTGAAGAAATAAATCTGTTGTACATCATTATTTTTTTTTCTTCTATGGATTAAAATGCATACATCTCATCAAATTTAGGCAAGAGAATGAAATTTTGTGACATGTCAGTACGTAGGTGACACAAGTGAATTTTCTGAAACCACTTTACTTGTGAAAACGAAATTTGATCAGCCCTAAACAAGTAAAACCAATACGTGCACTGATATGATTGCTGACTTCAGTAGATATGGTGGGATGGAAAAGTTTTGATTCTCCATTTTAGTTGTTGTTGTATAAACGAAGGTCTGGCTATTATTATTTGTTTGATACTGTAATTAAACTTTTCAGGCAAGGACCGCAGGGCGATGATATGCAAAGAATTAACAAAAAAGATCCAAAATCACGTTCTTATTGGCAGTTGTGAGATAATCATCTTTGTTGTTTACCTTTCAATCAATTAAACTACCATGCCATATGCCGTGTTTGACAACATAATCCACAAGCTCAAGCCCTACAAAATGAAAAATCAAAATTTTTTATAATAGTTTTAACTTGTCATTATTAAATTATATTTTAATTAACAAACTTTCACGACAAAATTAATATTGTATTTAATACAAGAGTAACTTGCCATCTTTTCAAGGAAGCTGCGTCTGAAATTTCATGTATTTCGGAAGGTCCTTTTTTCGTATGTTCTTTATAAATAAAAATTGAAAATCGAATTAAGAAATTTTGGTTGGAATTTAACATCATCAAGCTTTAAGAAAAAGATGAAACAATGAAGCTACATGTACTTCATTAATGTAAGGATTGTAACTATGTAAACCTCTTTCCCTTATTAGATCAAGATCGAAATCGATGTCAGAAATCGCGATTGACTAAAAGTAATATATCTTTAAAAATAAATCAAAACATTTATCCTAACATTTCAAAAATGGAATAATTAACGAATCTAACAAAATAAGAAGTATAACTTTGATGACTTTGATTATCTTTCTAGGTAAGATAAAGGACGAAAATCTAAATGTAATGAAATCCAAGTTGATAAAGTATATTCTAACAATCAAAAATGGAAACATAGAAATTAAAAAAGAGGATTGTAATCATGTAGAATTTTATGCATAAAATAATTAATCTCCATATATCAAGAGACCAATTTTCTCCCTACTTATATAAAAAATATAACTGGATGTCATAAATGCAGGTTGTCTAAAATTATAGTTACATTAAAATAAATACGTGAAATAAAATACACGTATGAAATACCGGTAAATAATGATTCTTTGCCCCCCCCCTCCATTGTTTTATAATAAATGTTGTAAATCTAATCTGAATAAAGAAAGTATTCTCAAATTTTTAAAAAGATAATTTAAGAAAAGCGCGTTTTCTTTAACATAAATAAAGATACACCTATCTTGCTTTGTTAGATAAAATTTGAAAATATATGAGAAACATAGATCGATTAAAATTTATCAACATATTAAACACAAATGATATATCAAAGAAAGTACTCTGACAAAATAAGCAATGCGTATGTGAATTTTACGCATTAGCTTATTGACCCATGTTCAGCCGAATCCTCGGAAGAGAGGGAGCCATACCACTCCTGCTCATAGTTACACTACTGAGAAGTCAGCTACCAAATTTGTCAAACTTTCGTCGATTGTCTGGGAGATGATAGAGCAACAGATAAACAGACAAACGGAATGTATCGCTATGTCTTTGGTGCTTTTCTTAAATAGATAATGAGATAATGCTTGACTTTATGAAAATATTTTAACCTAACTAGTAACATCTCATGAAAAATGAATCCTTATCGAACATGTATTGATGGGAAATCAGATGCAGACTGGAGATGTCGTATTCACTCCTCACAACAACAAGCAAGTGAACATTTGTCAACTATATATGTGGCCTCAACTACTAGGAATTAGTAACCACTTGATAGACAAACAAAACACTAAAACAGGGGCACAGTTGTCTTATTGAGGGAAAAGGGGTCAAAGACCTGTTTGCACAGTATAATTGTCTAAAAAAAAAAGTCGGTGGCACTGGCTGCTTGAACAGCATTGTCGTCTGTGAAAGAAAAATCGATGGCACTGGGGTGGGGTGGAGGCCAAGTGCCCCATCCGCTCCCTTAGATCCGCCCCTGTAATTATTTTAAGTATTTGCTTGTTCTGGTCTTTGGTTTGCTTTCCTATTCCTCAAAGACCATTTCTCAAGCCTCCCTCTGCGACTTGGTGTGCAATGCACATAGTAACAGATACGTTTAACTGTGACTAAATTTGCTCATAGTGCTTACTTTTAGATAATACTAGGGTTATTACCTATAGTAACGATGCTATTGTAAACAAAGTCGACTACACCAGCACCAATTATAATAAAATCTATCAACCAATTAGTCAAGCACTCAAACACTTTCTAGTAATCAATTAATCAACCAACCAAGCAACCATGCAATGAACCAACCAATCAATAAGGCAGAAAGGAAAAGCGCGCCCGCACCAGCATGTATTATAATTGTATATTTCAAGGAACTAAGAGATGTTTAAAAACAGCTTGTTGCATGTAAAATGTAACTTTTATGTACTTGAACAGGTAAAATATTACTTTTGACATCCTTTAGAAATATTTTGAGTCAATTTCTATGAAAGAAAAAGTGTGTATTTTTTTTTATCAAGGTATGTAGTATGACAAACGTCGTTTTTGTTAATTTATTGTGAAATTTCCTAGTCTGTATCAGATACTTTAAGAATTCACATGCGATGTGGAACTTGAGTTAACATGAAAGTGGCTACACCTAAATATTTAGTTTGACAGCTGTTTATATCATCTGAAAATATTTCCATTTTCTTTATAATATTATTCTGAATTAAATTCCAATTTCATGATTTTACAATTTGCCTGGATATATGTCAGAATCTCTTTGTCTGAAATTTTACCCGTATGCATACAGAACCTTAACTAAAGTGAAATATGCGTCTATTGGATTAATTGTAAATATTCCATAATAGAAGATAATTTCATTTATAAACAAACACACGCCATAATATATTCTTAATTCACCAACTTCATTATATTATCATGTCATCTCAGCCAACGCGTCTGATGCAGACCAAGTTGGGTTAGTTATTTCAACGTACCCACGTCAAGATATAATAACCAAAGTATGTTGCATCTCATTTGAAACGTGAAATTAAAATTATCCCCCTTTTCCACTGTACAAAGACAATGTTCATTGGAAAAAGTTTATTTTTGTTCAATTTTCCTTATGTCTTTTTGCCCCAGTTAGTGGAGCGTGTGCGCAAAAATTGTTAACGTGGAGGAGGGAGGACCAACGCCAGAGGGAACTTGCAGTATCCTGTAGTGTAAGAACGACATCGACGGAGAATAAAAGTCAAGCGTAAGTTTTATTCAGTATCTTCTGCCGTTGTAATTTGTACACTACATGATACTGAAGGATTCCTCTGGCGTTTGCTGACCCTCCAGCATAAACATATTTAACCAGTTGATATGCAGGCTGTAGTGATAAGAAGTTGTCATAGGTTGTAAATCACCTGACTCCACCTTCATCAAAACGTACAAGCCAATATTGTCGAACGAAATTAAAGTGTCATTTTTATATATTGGGCTGTCTTCCGAGTGTGAACATACGGCCTTCAGTTTTCGAAAATTATCAACATCATGCCGGTATTTTCTCTTAGGAAAACAACAACTGCACGTCGGACTTTGTACAAGGAAAAGTTGTTGTATTTTTGAACGTCAGTATTTATTGTTAGGACATATCCTCCTGAATAAGAACATTTAACAACTGAACACTAGATATTTTGCTATGAATTTTTCATATTAATGTAAAACGTTTCTTGTGACACTACTACTGTTGCCATCAAAACAATGGTCTTTCAAAACATGTGCTCCGTAAAAATGTAAATAATGTTATAAAAATATTTTTAAAATCCGTTTTGTAAGAATCCGGTATTAAATAACAGATGATCTATCAAACAGTGTTCTTTCAAGACAATTTTACTGTATTATATTCAGACTAAATTGTATTTATCCTTCCAAACAGAACTTTAATTTCTTAAATATCGTTTTTCCTCTTAAGCTAATGATTTACAAAAATCCTTTAAGATATTTTACACTTCTAGATCATTTATTTGAAATCTACGCTGCCGATATTAATTTTGTTTCTTATTTCTCCTTTACAACTAATGAGCAAAGTTTCATATGTATTTTGTCAGCGTTTGCTTTCTTGGTTAAAACAAATCCCGTAGCTGCTCTAAAGCGCTCACAATCAAATACGTGAAGATACAATTGAAAAATACAATATCCCAATATAATTGAGTAATACTATTTATATAGGAGTCGAATGGGGCAAGGAAGTGAAAAAGAGTTGAGTCTGCACCATCGTCATCGTATGTTTGAGGAATGGCTTCAAGTTTATTACAATAAAATTACCAAATATATCAAGATTTGTGATATTAGTACGCGCTTTTATCGGTCGAAAAGCTGTCGATGAATAAAATTTAGTCGACTGATGTGATTTTTTTAACTTTAGGCCTTTTTGCGGTCGAAATAAACTTAACCTTTCCTTGAAGATTACAAAATTGTTGTGTTAAATCTTCGTCATAATCGCGTGCTTTGTATGATATACGTTGAAGGTATGAAATCTATGACATTATTATCATGTGCACCGCTTCTATATCTAGAACATCCGAATTTTTTAAATCTCATATATATATATATATATATATATATATATATATATATATATATATATATATATATATATATATATATATATATATATATATATATATATGTGTGTGTGTGTGTGTGTGTGTGTGTGTGTGTGTGTGTGTGTGTGTGGAGAGAGAGAGAGATAAAGAGAGACATAGAGAGATTAATTGGTAACGAAGCAGTTACATGGCAGTTTCCCAAAGTTTCGAGCTAATCAAGCTCTTTATCAGGGTAGACAATAACGTATATAAAGAAAACAAATAACACGTAATACAAAAGCCGAGAGCAAAACCTGAACTATTTACATGTTTAAATGACAGAAGTAATATACCCCAATTTAGAAAAAAATGGAGTTAAATAATAAAAAAGAGTCAAATAAAAAACAGTCTAAAATTGTGTAAACTACACGTCTATTTTCTATTCGGTTCGGAATGGAAAAACTTTATCAATAATAGTCAAAGATGGGGTAATCTGCGCAATTGCGTGTTTATGAAACGGATAACCAATTTTGCTTGGTACTTATTCAAGACTAAGGGGAAGAGCCGAAACCATGCGTAGCGAAAAACATTGCCATCGAAGACCAGATACTACAATTCGTAATAAAATAATATTCAGGTAAAGTTAGAGAAGGTAGTAAAGGAAATGTGACACGCGAATGCTGTGGCGGGATACTGAAAACGAGATACTACCACTAATAAAACTACTACCGCTATGCTGTACTCAACTTGTGCGCGGCGAGGGTCTCCTGAAGCTGTCAATGTCAAGTTTGACAAAGGCAAACACCGCTACGCTCAATCCGAAACAAAAGTATAACTCTAATGATAATTAGAATAATTGAAATTACGAAATTTGATGTCAGTAGGAATTATGTATATAAATAACGTACAATTTTTGTGGTTCCATAGTAATAAATATAAAAATATATGCTGTATTTCGCTCGTCAATATAACATAGGGAATAGACAAACCAACTAACTGTTTTAAATTATGCCCATTGCAGTATTTCTTTATCATAAGCAATAATAAAGGAAATAATCATTGAATTAGGGTTTAGTCACATTCTGAAAGTCAAAAATAAACGGCTCATCTTTGTAGAAAGTTATGTCCAAAAATTTAAAGCAGAATATATTAGTAATATTTTGATGCCAGTCATGAATAACTTATAACCACAATATATTTCTTACCTTTGATTAACTTCCAGATTTATGAAGCCAATGTCATTGATGTAAGACCAAGCTTAACTGGACTTGCCATTGAGGTTACCACTCTAATCGGAAGAAGCATCATTCACATGGTTCACGTTATATGCCAACAATCCTTGATAAACGACGGTTTTGTGGAGACATTTTCTCGAATTTCCACGGAGAACGGATTCAACGAGAGCCACGTGACCGTAATTCCAACAATCGGGAACGACGTGAAACTGTTGCGCATGGCTCTATTGAAGGTCAGAAACTCCGGAAGCCAACTCTTCGTCTTGCACTGTATGGAGGAAATCTTTGGGTCCGTGATGCATGTGGCAGATGCTGTCGGAATATTACATGCTGGTTATTCTTGGATTATAACTCAGACGGCCTTTACGGTTGACCAAGATACGCTCGACCACATTCCGCCAGGTGTGCTTGCCATAAAGACCTACCAGAACGACAACTATTACGAAATCCTAAAGTCAATAGTTAACATGATTCAGCTGACTACAGAGCTTATCATCCTGGACAAGAAAGGGAAGAAAGCAGAGGATGCACTTCAGTCATTTTTACGTGCTGGTAATTTTAGGTTGGTAGATGAACCTCCTAGTTTTGTTTTTTTGTTTGTTTTTTTTTTTTTTTTTTTTTTTGGGGGGGGGATATGTACTATGGCCACAACAACCGTCAGACGACATGTTTGGAGGTCAGAGACGATTGTCTATGAGGATACGTTAAACTTTTCATAAAATTATAATTCTTTTAATGCTATTTCCTAAATTTTCTTATATACAAGTATTGAAAGCATAAGGAAAGATAATGGTATATTCTACTTTATTATTTAGATTTGCTATGACAGGAGTAAAAATAAGCTGATCTGGAGATAGATAAATTAAACAACAGTTCTACTGCGGACACACTTTTCTATACCTCTACAAGCTTATCTAAGATATTAAAATACATGTAAACAGTGGCGTCAGTAGGGTTGGCGTCACCCAGTGCGGTAAACTCATGGTGTCACCCCCTCCAGACTTCCCCCATGGACCTCCTCTGCTCTGCTCTGTCGAATTTGCATTTTTCCATTTTGGTGTCACCCCCCCCCCCCTGTGACGGTGTCACTCGGTGCAGGCCCGCACCCCCCGCACCCCCCTAGTGACGCCACTGCATGTAAATGACCACTAAATTCGATGGCTTAATATCGTTAATATTTTTTACATGAACATTGAAATGAAGAACTTAATTGCAAAGGTCCCTATATCCCAAAACACAGATTTTATGAAGGAAACTTCTGATAATTAAAGGTGTCTTGCTTAGTCGTTTTTCTTCCATCTAGTTGCCTGTCAACAGTCGAACGTTTCTGAATGCTTCTTTTTGTATCTCCAATTATCAACTTCGATTGTACCTTTCAAATATTTATATGCATTAGTTTTTAACCAACGATTTGAGAACTTGTGTTTGTTTCTAAACATCAGTTTGCATATTGTGGGTTCTTTGAAATACTATTTACACGGTCATTTGTGACGTACTTAGTGTTCTTAGCATGTATTGCTTAATTCGCACCATTTGCATTCGGATTTGGGTTTATATAATAACCATATTCATCTGAGCTCCAAAATCCCACGTGCATTCAAATTGACCGACACTCGGAAATTTACTTTTAGATTCAGTTTTGAAAGCACCATATTTCAGAAAGGCCTTACTAACAAATGTTGATGTTTAATGCGGTAGTTTCCTGAAATTCTACAAAAGCCTGTGATAACAATTAAACTTACTTTTAAATGAAGGTAACGGTATGTTGAGGTAGCAAAAACGAACACTAATTTAGTTTTATTAAGACTGAAACAATACCGAAATGTACAGTTTAAAATTTGTATCACGTCCTATGTCAGTAATTTTCTTACCCGTTTGGGATATCATATTCGTAATTAGATAGATGCAGAAATGGTTATGTGATTTCTACACCATGCGGATAATTATTTCCCATTCTGTTCTAAACAAACATTAGGGCAGATAACTCCAAGGGAATCGGTAGCAAATATGAGTTGTTCATGTTGACGATCGAAGCACAAATATATACATATTTACTTACCTGAAACAGTTTCCCTGATTGTAATTTCGCTCACATTACAGTGACGTTTGTAGTTACAAGTTATTTTTTAATTTCTTGCAGCGTTATGAAATATAATAATACCCTGTTCAACGAGGAGGGTAACAGGAAAAATCTCAAATATCAAGTGCTTAAGTTAGTGACATCTGATTCCAATGGACGGAGATGGAACCCAGTTGGCTACCCACAAGGCGATACCCTTGACTTTCACACCATGTTAGGTCCAGTTGGAAACGAGCGTGGTTATGTTACCGTAGTAACAAAAGAAGCTGAGCCCTTTGTTTTTATCACTGGTCCTGTAGAATCTCGTTATTTATGTCCAGGCAAGGTTGCATGTATTGAGTTATACACAGATGATCCGAAAACAATTGGTTATATTGTCGACATATTCAAAGGAGGAATTGACAAAATGGATGGATATTATCGTACTTTTTGTTGCGAAGGAGTGGTTATAGAAATGCTACAGAAAATCTCAAACGAACTGGAATTCGATTTCGTAGTGATTTTCAATAACGATTCAAGCTATGGACATTTGGTGAATGGAACTTGGACAGGAATGGTTGGCAACATAGTTTCCGGTGCAGCTGACGTCATTGCTGGTGCTTTCAGCATCACTTCTGATAGAATGAATGCAATATCTTTCACAAACTCTTTCTATCATTCTGGATTTAATATGATTTCTCTCACGAGTGGAACACACACTTCCATTACTGCTTTCCTAAGTCCTTTCAATAAATGGGAATGGTTATGCATTTTTGCGACTGCTTCAATAGCTGCCGTTGCCACGGCCCTTTTGGAGTGGAATAGCCCATTCGGTCTCAATCCATGGGGTCGGCGGAGGGGAACTAATTATTCTCTTGGTTCTGGCCTAACTATGGTTTATTCAATTTGGTTTGGGAATACGGTGAAGATTAAGTGTCCAAAAAGTTGGCCCAGCAAGGTCCTACAGAACTGCTGGGCGTGCATGACGATTTTTATTGTAGCCAGTTACACCGCCAACTTGGCGGCCGTTATGGCGGGTAATTCTAACCAGGAGGAGACATACAGTATTTTGGATTCGAGGGTAATCTCTCTCTCTCTCTCTCTCTCTCTCTCTCTCTCTCTCTCTCTCTCTCTCTCTCTCTCTCTCTCTCTCTCTCTCTCTCTCGTTGCTATCTCTATCTGTCTATCCAATAAATATGCCCTCTTCTTACTAGAGGCCCATGAAATATTTTTTTTTTTTTTTGCAAAGGTCGGATGTACACTTAAGCTGCACTGTGATGAGTTTCATAAATAGATGTGTATCACATTCCATATATCCTAATGCAACTGATGTATGTTTTACATTTAAATAATATGTGTGTTTTGAAGCCTAATTTAAACCAAAAATCGTAGGATTTCGATAGTTTTACGGCTTAGCACATATATTTAACTTTGAGGTTAATAATAATAAAAATAATAATAATAATAATAATAATAATAATAATAATAATAATAACAACAACAACAACTAGAGCAACTGCAGTAGCTGACCATGGCAAATCCCCACTCTTTTTTATTGCCTATTTCAAAGGATATCCCTTTCCCCCACCCCGACCCACTTTAATCCCCTATCAGTGACCCAGGAGTCACAATACAAAACCGGTCTTCCTGCCAAGATTGTATACACACAGTTTGATAAAAAAAATATTATTATTATTATTATTATTGCAAGTAATCCAGTCTGTGAATACAGTAATCTCCCTTGATGCCTTCTTTACAACTTAATAATTAAAAAGCAATGTTTGTTTTTTGTGGGTTTAACGCCATTTTTCAGTACACGATAGGCTATACATGCTGGCCAGTATATCTGGTGGAGGAAGAAAACGGGAAAACCCTGAGAAAAACCACCGGCCCACGGTAAGCTAGTGGCAAGCTTTCTCGCATATCCACGTTGGCCGAGCCTAGACTTGAACCCACGCGGACAGAGGCAAGATATACGAGGGATCTGTAAAGGCGAGCACCTTAGACCAGCTAGCCACCCGGGGCCCCAAATTGCAAACGAAACCACAAAACAAGAAACATATTTAATTTAAATATCGATACACCTCTATGTATCACACATTCTCAAATACATTTTCATTTAAATATCGATACACCTCTATGTATCACACATTCGCAAATACAGTTTCAAACACGACACAATGCAGCTTATGTAACAAATCTGACCATATTGTAAGGATTTTATATCCTGTACCTTTTATATTTTGTTACATATGTACAGAATTTTAACATTTTGCGGAAAAATTCCATATATATATAATATTCTTTATGTTTCACAGGGGACTGGGAATGTTTAGAACGTTATAACCGAGAAACGTTATATCCAAATTCATCGTCTTTTTTGTCTTTTTTTTTCAAAATGTTAATGTACATATCCATGTCGATGACGTTTGATATATGTGTACTAAACAATTTATACTGGCATGATTACTGTCAGAACTCGTATGTAATGGCAAGAAAATTTTCAAACAACATACATTTGTATCAATACATGTTATCATGAGAGAAAAAATGATTTACAACACGTTTTCCATCCGATGAAAGTGTCGACATACATGTACATGTACCAGTCAGTGAATCATAAAAATCACTTTATGTGAAATCGTCTTTGTTCAATAACTCGGTTGCTTCCTGCGGATCTGTAATTTTGCAAACCATATCCTCATGGTACATCACAGTTACTTTCAAGTGTTAGTATAACAGGTGTGACAGTGTCACTATAAAAACTGACAGAATCCAAGAAATCAACATCCTCGTTACCAGACCAAAGTAGGCGTCACGCACCATAGTAACGGGAACATCATCATCAGCATTGCTATCACTGGTAATGACATCTGTTTTCTCATTAAACACTGCCTTAATAAAACGGTTTGCAACACAATCTGTAGAAACGTCACGCCATGCATGATAAATTATATTGATTGCGGACGGGACATTTTTTCACGCTCAACTTTGTTGTCAAGGCTTGCGAGGTATCTTTGGATAAGTGCACGTCGGTACTTTGACTTCTATTTCTCATGTTTGTTATTGGTAGCTTTGTGCCTAGAGAGACATTATTTTTCTTCTGACCGGCAAATTTCCAGCCAGTTTCATAAGCCAGAATTGAAAATCACCACAAGAGAGATTTACTTCAACCTGTACTCAATTAGTAAACATACAGGTATAGAACGAAAGCTAAAGGATATTTCTAAATTATTTAGTCAAAAAAGTACAAAACAGAAACATTTCTTTTCATATTTTTAATTGCATTGAACTAGCAACTCGTGATTCTAAAGAACACATTACGAATGAGGTGTGATTATCACGCCTTTGTTACCTGGTGTCTTTCTTAGGTCTTTGTTATTTACTGATTACGAACGACGTGTGACTATCACGCTTTTGTTTGTCGGCGTCTTTGTTATGTAACTGTCATTGCTTATCTGGCTTCGGCGCGTCAGGTGATAAAATTGTTATAATTGAACAGAGAAAACGTTGTATCCAAGAACGTAATAAGCATTCTTTACTGATACAGTGCTTGTACAAAAAATGATCGACATACAACACCTGTAACTACATCTCTATACCATTTGTTTCTAATTGAACTGAAATCTGACTACATGTACCGAAGAAATTTTGTTGTGCCGCTGTAGTAAGAAACTTTCAATAATAAGTTTGAAAGAGGATTGTGTATTATTATTTTCTATACTTTCTGGATTATCATTCAAAGTTTCCGCACCAGATACCTTGAAGGAATGTTTCTGCCTCTCAGTATCTGGTCAAAGTGGCATAAGATTATTTGAGAAACTGATTTAAGATGATATTTACCAGACACTGAGGATATATTTAGCACAAGTTCTTTGTTTATTGCACCATGTTCCGTAAGTTGTTATCTTGCTCTCTTGCTGTTTATCTGAACAGATCGACTTTAAAGCCAATGTCTTTTGTTCTTGATATTACCTAAAACAGGAATTATAGCAGGTAAGCTTTTCGTTAAATTAGTGATAACGATTTTGAAATTCTAAAGCTTTAAGATTCTGAAATAAAACATTTAAAGAAAGATCAAGAGAGAAAAACAAAACAAAACAGAAAAAAAAAATTAATCGCACCTATCGTACCGTATGAAAACTAGTGATCTTAAATGAGCTAGTAAGGCTTTAGGTTTAGTTTCTTTTAAACTTCTTTGTTCTATGATGCCATGGTACAGAAACTACCCATATGTGCCATATTAAAGTAGAGATATTACTTCTAAAGTTTAAACTTTATTTATTTTACGTCGATTGCATACCACATTATTTCAGATTTAGCACACGCGCTCTCTACCGGCTCAGTCGCCGGCGTAATGTGGTCTCTCGTAATTGAGGAAACCAGAGAAACCGACCATGCATGGGCGACAACCTATATGTGTACATGTCTAATCCCAGCAACGCTATCCATGCCCCATTTGTACTTTATTAAGACTGCTGTGTACATTCCTAATAAACCAAAACCCGTTTTCCTATTTGTTCAATGTCTTGTTTAGCTGATTTTTTAAACTGGCCAATCACTTGCATAATACTAGTATCACGGGTCCTTGTGCTGGTCTTGATTTAAATTCCTTATCACATTGTCAGTCAAGAGTCAATTGAAGGCAATTGTTACATAAAGTCGGGCATTGGATCATATCTAGAAAGTTCTGGTAGTTAAACTATCTTGACTGTACTCCTATTTATTCGCGTGGTATTTATTTTCTCTGAATCCGAGAGTGGAATCTATCCGCGAAATAAAATAATCACGATATTTTCACTTAAAAACTCTGAAGTACAATAAATAGCATACTTGCAAAATTTAATGGACACGAAGAAGTTTGACATCGTGAAAAGTGAAACAAAGTTGATGGGAGTAAAACAAGGTTTAAAGTAATCCGTCCTTAGTTTAGTAAAGACTGTAGGAGTGAAAATAAACGACGAGCTTATTGCATATTTTGCAAGCTGTATTTCTGTTTCCAAATAATACGTTTTATTCACACTTTTGGCTTGGATTGTATTTCTACGAGTCAAGGGTGTATTTCCAAAGGGCGATTAGGTATACATGATGAATGAGTCTGGCGAGGCAAAGCCTATTTTTTTTCCACCGATTCATCTGATGAGGTGAATAATCAAGAAGCGTACTTTGATCATTATAAAATCAAAGTCATGGCTTAGTCCATAAACTATTCAGTTCCCTGGCTTGTATGTAAGATCACTATTCTGACAGGAGAAATTCGACCGCTTTAGGAAAACTTACTCCCACAGAAATTTTACGGTCATGGCATTCAGACGAAATTAGGGAGTAGTCAGTATTTACAGATGTAAGGGAGGTTGTGTGGGGAGGGGGAATTAAGGCGAAGGGTATGATTTTTTTGCGTGTTCAAAAATATATGTACTATTTTCCGGAAAACTGAAGGTAGAATACACGTGTGTCTCACGATAAAGAGTAATATTATGTACAATAATATGTGTGGATGGGTTAAACGTCTTTTACAATATGTTTTGCATTTAATCCCCACCTCCATAAATATTGACAACTACCTTATTTTTAAAACATGAGGAAAACATTGCTAAAGTTGGTATATTTCATATTTTAGATATAACTCAAAACAGTAGAATAGCTTTGCTTTACTAAATGTATAACTGATGTTCTAAATCCACTCCAAACAGATACACACAAACACACACACAATGGGGAACGATACAAAATGCAAGAGTCTTATTTAAAGGTTTTAATACCAATACAAAGGATTGTTTGAAATTGCAAGGGTGTTATTTAAAGGTTCAATACAACGGATTTTCTGAAATTGCTGATCACTTGAATCTATTGAATCTCATTTATCAAACTACAAAAACGTACCGATTACTTTTTGGGTAATCAATAACGTGAAAGTGAGTAGAACTCACTACAACAGTCAGAACATTTTTCATGTACCCAAAAGAAGTCTGCCAGTCAGAACATTTTTCATGTACCCAGAAGAAGTCTACCAGTCAGAACATTTTTCATGTTCCCAAAAGAAGTCTACCGGTAGTTTTGTTCCATCTTTTTTTTTAAAAAATGAAAACTCTTTTTTACGATTTGCTTAAGGTTCTAAGTTATACCTGCATCTTTTGATTCATTTTTCTGAATAAAACATGTAATAAGGTTTGTTTTGTTTCTCAATTTGCTAACGACTACATATGACTTTTGTTGCTGGTTCGTCACTACAAATGTCTGGTGCACAATTTCAAGCTGTAAAATAATTAGCATGAACAGTTCTTGAAATTTCCAATCGACCCCAGCCTTATACTGATAGCACTTGGTCGGTATTACAGAATCGATCCCAGCCTTATACCGATGGCATTCTGTTGGTATTACAGAATCGATCCCAGCCTTATACCGATGACATTCTGTTGGTATTACAGAATCGATCCCAGCCTTATACCGATGGCATTCTGTCGGTATTACAGAATCGATCACAGCCTTATACCGATGACACTCAGTCGGTATTACAGAATAGATCCCAGCTTTATGCCGATGACACTCAGTCGGTATTACAGAATAGATCCCAGCCGTATACCGATGGCATTCTGTTGGTATTACAGAATAGATCCCAACTTTATGCCGATGACACATTCAGTCGGTATTACAGAATCGATCCCAGCCTTATACCGATGGCATTCTGTTGGTATTACAGAATCGATCCCAGCCTTATACCGATGGCATTCTGTTGGTATTACAGAATTTATCCCAGCCGTATACCGATGACACTCAGTCGGTATTACAGAATCGATCCCAGCTTTATGCCGATGTCACGTGGTCGGTATTAGCGATTAGCATTGATGTTATTAGAAGAGGACATTTAAACAAATTAATCTACACTTGTTAACCCTGAAAGCTTATAGAAAGCTATTCCAAATCCTGTTCAAAGACATTATTTAAGCGTATATTAATTAATGATTTATTTAGAGAAAATGTTGGCTAAAACTGCTTTTGTTAGCATCAGCAATAGTTAAGAAAATGCTAATTTCTTCGCTGCAAATGGTATGTTTTAATAAATAATAGAAAAATAGCTTCTTTTTAATGGTCATATACCGTATAAAATGGAAAAAGAAAAAGAATACTTTTAGTAATTTATACATATTTCCCCTTAAAAAATGTGAAATGGACGGCTCAGTTTAGATGCCAAATTATATCTGTAGTTATGTTTACTTTTAAATAATTAATTCACAAATGTCATGCAATTACATCAAATCAGGACTTTATCCTGCAGCTATGCATGTTACAATGCTATGCTATTTACTTTGACATCAACCTCCCAATGAGGTTTGAAAAATCCAAGTTAAGCAAGCAAATATATTCCCCAGGAAGTTGATTGCTTTGGAGCAAATAATTGTATAATTTGACAATTTGTTGGCTGTTATTTTCGACAATATATTGACCTGAGCACATCCCCTACCTTTCTTGTCTTTGGATACTATTGAGATACTGTACCTGTATTTTCCTATGCTCATGCATCTTTTTTTCCTATGCTGCGGTAACCTATTTTGACTCCACTGCGATACTTGGAATTCTACTCTTATCGGTCAGCTACAAAATTCAGAGCTGTACTCATGTTCTTTTCTCCTACAGTTTGTTTAATAAATAGTTAAGTCAGATAAATGTTTTAGGAAAACTTTGATAATATTAACCTGATATTTTTGTCTGATGTTTGAGACATACATATTGATTTTCCATGCTTTTAGTCTGTTGGATGTATCGAAACCACTTTCATGTTATCACGATTTGTAAACCAGTTGAATGCTTTGGTGACATGTCTATTTTCTACACACACTTTATTAATCAATATTTTACCGTATGTTTTAAAGACATTTCCAAATGCCAAGTTTATTCAGGTCATTTACTACTCCAGAGAAACTTCTTTCAATATGTGGATTCTGTACAGGTGTGTCTATTTCCATCAATCTGTCGATTCTGTACAGGTGTGTCTATTTGTCACCAATCAATCTGTGGATCCTGTAGAGTTGTGCATATTTACATCATAGATCTGTGGATTCTGTAGAGGTGTGTCTATTTGCATTATCAGTATGTGGATTCTGTAGAGGTGTGTCTATCTGCATCATCCATCTGTGGATTCTGTAAAGGTGTGTCTATTTGCAACATCAGTCTGTGGATTCTGTAGAGGTGTGCCTATCTGCGTCATCAATCTGTAGATTCTGTAGAGGTGGGTCTATTTGCATCATCAATATGTTGATTCTGTAGAAGTGAGTCTTTTTGCATCATAAATCTGACACAGTAAACAGGCTTAGTAATTATTGACATTATTAAGTAGATTTTTAGAGTGATGGGGGTTGAGGAGAGAGGGAGAGTGTGTGTGTGCATTGAGAGGAATACAGAGGAATGCTATCAATAATAGTTTTCTGCTACAGAAATATTCCAATCTTCGATTTCTTTAAAAGTACTTGGTATTTCTATTTCCATTCCCCTGGGGTTTGGGATAATATAAAGAATACTCTATTTTGCCTCCTGCATTACTGTTTTATGTGTTTGAGGGATAATTGATATGTATCCCATTTCTACATTACAAATTGAGCAAGTATGTCGATGACTGGTGATACTGTTCGGTTCCAAAGACCTTCTAGTCCTTTCGCATGGTGTATGAATACCTTTGAGTTTCACACTCCTCCAGTATACTGGGTACATGGTTTTTGAAAAGCAGTCAAACCCGCCACAGTGACCACCTGAAGATAAGGATCACCTTTTTAAAGAAGCCATGTATCATAAACCTCTTTATAAACAGAAAAGTAAAGAGTTAAATGAATTTAAAGAACACATGCATATAAATATCACTTCTAAGTGGTCTTGGTACAAAACTTATTTTTTTTTCCGTGTTCTCCATTGTTTTTCTGTTTTGAAAAAAAAAATTTTAATACCGCGAAGATTCTCATCCATCGATTCTGTATGATACATCAGAGTTACTTCTTTGTGTTTTGCTTGCCTAGGCAGTATAATTATCTAAAGTTTGAGTTTTGAAACATATCGGTTGGGCTAGAAAGGATATGTGCAATGTGAATATTCAAGAAGGTGAAACTTAGTTACCCACTCGTATAAAAAAGGTGGAATATTCAAACATCTATTTGTTGGTCTAGTAGTGCATGGAGTTAATTAGCCCCGTTGTTTTGTTGCTGATAAGTGATCAAACAAACCTTCCAGCGTCACCTAATAATCATTGTGTCTGGGATTTACAATGCCAGCCAGCCAATCAGACTCTGATAAGGGCAACATTCCTCAATGACAAGTAAAGCTCATCTGAGCCTGTGCAGAAACCTGTTCTCTTTTTATTAGGGTATTTGCCTTGAAATATATCTTGATTACATCATCTCTGTACCTTTGTAATGGGAGGCAGATGATTGATGGTTTCCTATTTACAGAGCTCAATCATCATTAACGCGAAAACTGGAAACTGACACAATTATTTTCAAGTAAAATGCAGTAGCTGAATTTAGTACTTCATTTAATGCACTTGATTCTCTATTGTTTCCTGATAAACAGAGAAAGGATCATTCCTTTAACTACCAGCCGTTTTATTGTTTCAGTCAGTTGTGTATTGCAAACTTGGATTTATATACTATAACCTGCTTTATGAGCTGCATGTATACTTCCAATAAAATGAAAATAACTCATTTAGCCCATTACAGGTCCAAAGAAGTGACAGCTTAGTCTGTAAGTTTAGTGGATATTAGTTTAGGTCCTAGTACACATTAACTTAGGAATCTTTGTAAGTGTATCAGGTATCGTGTTCGCATGATAAAAGTGCTACTTATACTTATTTCTCAAGTTGACAAGACCCTGGGATGTATTTTAGAACTCTGATAAAAGGGGGCTGTTCCGACCAGAATAAGCGGAAAGAAACATAGTCTTGTTCAACAAAGATGGTGACCTCCATTCAATCATGGTGCTTCAATACCAAAACAACAGTTTAATAGTGTGGCCCTTTTGTCCTAAATCTTGCTTCTGTCTAACCGAGGATAAACTTCGGTTACACTTTAGTCAGAATATTGACGTTATACGACCATAATCAAGGTGGCCGAAAGGTTGGAACAATGACATGAATAAAGCATATTCTTGGTCAGAGCACCGCACATGCACAACCCTAATAAAACTTTAACTATAACTGAAACGTTAGAGTTCGCTATGTTTTCAACCTAAATACATGCATACATACATACATAAGACGATTTCTTCTGACGCTAAATGTCAACAATGCATGGTTTGACTGTTTTAACATCTTTTTTCAGCTGCAAGACAAACGGATAGCCGTGTTACAAAATAGTGTTGCAGAGGCTTTTACCAACACGGTTAACAGCGGTATAGGGGTCAAGCTTCAGACAAATCAAGTCAACTCTGTCCATGAAGCATTTCAAAAGCTCAGGTAATTCGTGTCCTTAAATAGCATTGATCATGTGCATAAGGCCGGTTAAAATGTTACATACTTATATTGTATGTATTTCAGTGTGTGCAGATGTCATTCTGAATCCGAAGGCAGTCATGGTAACTGTGGCAATTAGTGTCACATGAACCTTTCCAAGTAAAAATAATTATCAAGTACTTTTGAATGCTGAGAGAAATTATTTGCACATTTTCATGTGTTTATCGCACCAACAATATAATTTGTTGTTTTTTGAAACATTTTACATAAATATCGAATTAAAATAATGATAATAACATTGTAATGGATGTAAATGAATGAATAAAGAAGATATTCTTTCTAGCTGTTCATCTCTATAATACAGTTTCTTATAACAACGATGTAGATTAACAACAAAAAAGATCATTTTATTTTTGCCATTGGGTTTTACTTTAAAAATGCAATTTTTCTATTATCCGGAAACTATTGCAAAATATTTTGAAAATCCCACACGAATTATTTGTGGAGATTGGAATTTAGGTTTAGATGCAACTTAATATATGTATAACTACAAAACAGTTATTAATCTTAAAACAAGAGACGAATTTTGGAATTGAACCATACCGATGGAGCATTGAAATAATTAGAGACGAATTGCATTATCAAATAAATCTTTAAAAGTAGCATATGCAATTAAAGATAATAAAATAAAAATATATTTACCAAAATTAATACATGAAAGCCAAAATGGAATTATTATATATATATATATATATATATATGGCAGAAGTGGTTATATTACATATGACATTGTGTGTTTTACTAAAGAGAATAAAGTAATAATGTAATGGAGTTATTTCACAAATGGATAAAATTGATTTTTGAAATAGAGCTTGAATCGGTCTCTTAGAATTTTATAGAAGAAGTATTATGTTTTTAAACTTCGGTCAACAAATTAGACTATGGATATCTGCATTTTACAACAATGTAAAAATGTGTGTAGTACAAAATGGTTTAGCATTATTCTTTCTTCTAGAATTGGTAGTGGTTGTAGTCAGGCGATCCTCTTTCTCCATATTTGTTTCTATTAGTAGCGAAAGGCTTAGATATTATGGTTAGAAATAGAAGTTACATTACAAGTAAACGTATAATTGGAAATACAAATAAGATTTACTATAGAAATAGAAGTTACATTAAAAGTGAACGTATAATTGGAAATACAAGTAAGATTTACTATAGAAATATAAGTTACATTAAAAGTGAACGTATAATTGGAAATACAAGTAAGATTTACTATAAGTTGAAAATGTATTGAAACAATAAATGTAATTTCAATAATATCAGGATTAAACATTAATATGAAATAGGCAATTTAAACTGAGACTGAATGAGGTCCGCGACACAAATCTGTACCAATTTAAACTATTTCAGTTTTTTCTTTTTTCATTTACCCTATTATGAACTGATTTGTTGACAAATGTTGAAGAAATTATCAGTAATAGCTTTGAAAATAAAATTAAGGACATACAAAACATTTGCCTGCACGGAAGCGTAGAAAATTGACAATATATCGATAGCATTCTCTAAGCTAACACATGATTTTTAATGTTACATAATCCGTCAGCTGATATTTTGGAAAGACTTGAGAAGTTTTGTTACAAATTTATGTGGAACAATGGTCCAGGCAGTTTGAATAGATGAACAATTATAAATCATTTCCAAAACGGGTAACTTTAAATGAAACATTTGACATCTTTCATGAAGTCATTAAAAGTCTCTTGTAACAAACGGTTTATTTTCAAAACAATCAGCTTGGCAATATATTATTGATTATATATTTTTTTAAAAATTAAATCAATGTTATGATACAGTCACTCAATTAAATCCATCTCATGCAGAAGACTTAGCTAAACGGGTCAAAAACCCTCTTAAGAAAGATGTATTTTATGCATGGACAGACTTAATGGTTATTAAAAAGAAACAAGCCCTTCGTAAGCTTTGAATTAATGTCCATGGAAATATAAGAATATAAGCATGAATTGGAAAACAGTATTGTATAAATATTGACTGTCGAAAAGTATGATGTTTCTTTATCATCCTTTTGATAAATATGGTTTGTTTTATTATCGTATGAAAGCCTTTGTATATTGTTCAGGTTTTATCCACCAATTACTACCTTATGTGGAATAATTGCTAAATTATATCTAAAAAAACTAAATTTGCAGCAACATGTAAGAATCATTGCTTCATTTGTTCCGAATTATGTAAAAATTCTATTGAAGAATCGACAGGGATGTAGGGATATATATTATATTTTGGTTAAACATTTTTTGTTGTGTCAGAACCATAGCAAATGATAGGGATTGGCTGATAAAAGCGTATTCGATCTCGTTATGAAAATACTTCAGATATAAAATTATACTGGCTTAATGTTCGAATTCATAATTATATTCGCTACAGAAATTGTTTTCTTTTTAAAATATGCTGTGTAAATGAAAAGAACTATGAATTTAGTAATATGGAAGAGCACACACTGCAGCATTTACTTTTCAGCTATTATGTGGTGCAACTTTTTCGGTTGAAAGTTTTGGATCTTCTGTAAAACTGACTTTACATTTTCATTTATCTAATAATTTAATTTCATATGGAGATCTCAATTTTCAATGATAAATTTCATATTGTTAGTAACAAAGTTTATTATTTATAGATCTAAATTTGAAACAGAAAGACTAAGCATTTTTGAATTTCAATTATTGCGTTGTTTTTTTTTTTTTTTTTTTTTTTTTTTTTTAGGTTTGAAATTAATCAATTGATGCAAGGTAAACCAAATCAAAGAATGTATTTTTAAAACAGAGTGACGTCATGGCGTACTTTTGATAACTATAAGTAAACTGTGTTAGCTGAATTGTGTATATTATAAACGTTTTGTGTTCAACAGCTTTTCAAGCCAAGGTGTTGCCCCTTGTATATTTTTATCTGCAAGTCCCGCCACGGTTTCCTCTATCAGATGGTAATGTAGCGGCATTTGTATAAAATCCTAGCCACTGAAAAACTGAACAAAAACCCTTAAAAAAAATAATAAATGCAGTTTTAATTGAGCACGAAATACGACAATGAAAGCTCTTGGAGAAATTATATATATATATATATATATATATATATATATATATATATATATATATATATATATATATATATATATATATATTTCTATTATATAACGAATCAATGACAGCAAGTCTGTTAGTTTGTTTTTCAGCAAAGATGATTCTAAAATACTCATTATGACATATATGCCACTATAATAGACTTATTACCAATGATATATTTAGCGGTCAATATGAACCTATATTTCAATGTGATTTAAAACAGAATACATCTAAAACATCCGAAGCAATCGTTTTATGACAGGAATGGTGAGATTGACCTTTTCTTGCATGACAACCCTCTACTAGAATACCACATGTACAATGAGGATACAAACTGTTCCTTCAAGTACGCTGGGCGTCCATTTGGAGACAGTTCTTACTCTTTTGGAGTTGCGAATGGCTTCTGGCTTAAGGCAAGTACGCTTTTTGTGTGTCTATTCATTTATCTGAAACAGAGGAAAAAGTTGCACAAGTAATAATACTGTCTGAGATACGAGAATTATTAGCAAGTTTAAAATTTTATAATCATCTGCTTGTATTGTTTATCAGCATATAATCTACCCTGCTCACTTCATCAAAGTATTTTGCATCATTTATAACCACAGGAGAACAATATACAGCGTTCGTCTATATTGTGTAGATATATGAACTTACATAATATTTAGGTATAATGTTTAGCTTTGTAAAGATTTATGGTGCAAAAAAAAAAAGCAAAATGTGAACATTTCTGTTTCAAGTCACCACCAAATTTGCTCAAGTGGGTTTTATCTCTTTTTCTTGGATATGTTTTTCTCCAGGACAAATTATCTACCCTTGTTCTGAAGTATGTAGAATCAGGACTGGTTGAGGAACTAAAGTGGCGCTATATGCGAAATAGAAGACGATGTGGTAACAGTCTAAAATCGGTCATGGTTTTAAAGAAGCTTGATCTAGAACATACTGGAGGGCTTTTCGTTATGCTTTTGGTGGTCATGGGAGTTGCTTTTCTCCTCTTGTGCTTTGAACACCTTATCTACACTAGCCTTGTGCCAAAACTTCGCAAGAAACCTAGAAACAGCTTCTGGAAGAGTATACGGATTGCCTTTATCAGTCAGGTATGCATATAGGTATTTTATACATTTTAAGAGTTAGATTATAACTGTTTTGAAAAAGGCTCAGCTGAAGAATATGTAGGTCATTAACTGACTTTCAACTATACTATACACCTCAACTTTACATCCATTTAGACAAAAGGCGTCAACGTTTGTTATTACAATCCCACTGCGATAGCATAAATGTGGCTTATTATTTCGCTGCTGTCCTGTACATCCACATGTACTTAACTTCCCTCTGGAATCCATTTTGCATCATTATCCAAAAACCCGCGTGAAAAATAGTCATGGAATTTTGCAGGCATGTCTAAATGTATAGCTGATCTAATTAAATTTTCAGGCTATTTAAGCTATTTATTCCCTTTTATGTTCGTATTTCTGTACTTTTATTTTTTTCCTCACCATTTAGACTAATACCTTTTCTGTAAAAAAAAGATGTTATTGCACGATTGCGGACAAATCGTTTAATGTGGACAAATGAAATGTATTGAGCATATTTATACGCATATAGAGTTGCACTGTTTTAACATGGGGGCCATTTAAGTGATTTTTGTCTTTTAGAATTAGTTTTTGCACGTTGTGAATTAAAGTGTTTTCATTGTAAATCATTTGAGCAGAAATTGTTTGACGATTTGGTTGGTCTGACTATAGACACATGTACTGGCGTCCAACCAGTTCTTGTAAAAAAAAAAAAAAAAACAACATTATTTCACTTTTCAAAATCAGTTTTCAGTATATATTTTAATCACAAAGGCAACAAATATTTCTTTACCTAATTATCTATCGTAAACTACCAGCAAAGTTGTTCTTTCGTTGCTTGAATCGTTCCTAGCGTTTTACTACATACCATTTCATCTTACATGCATGATCTGGCGTTCGATACAGCTTTTTAATCCGTATGTCCATATCGCACACCCAGATTGGAACTACTTAGGTGTCTTCTTTCACGTCCGAGCGTCGATATATTTAGACGCAGTGAATCTAACTTTTATATATCTCAATTTGTTTTCAATTTCATTCATACAGTAAATATTTTGAAAGCATAAAGGAGGGGATATGTAATAAAAACAAAAAACCGCATCTGTGTTTTTTTGCGAGTCGGGGAAAAGAACTCGTTTAATATGACTTATGAATACGTTTGGGTCTGACGGTCTCGACGTATCCGTATGCCATATCAAACTCGTTCTTTCCCTCGACTCGGAACAAAACACGCATGTAATGTTGTGTATGTAGTGGACCTCACCTACTAGAACAGTTCTCGTCATTTAACTTTGTGGAGCTTTGCTGTATTAATTTAAGTAAATTGCTTTTTTTGTTTTTGTTTTGGTTAATATGTTTTTAAATGATTCATCATTCCAAGATGCACAATTGATCAAAACTGACGAATATCAAAATGATGATATTTTTTAATGAATTTTTGTAATATGAAGTACATTTTGAAGTTTATCCCATCTCCCTCTCTCTCTTAGAGGTTGTATCGGTCCATCGTCAGTGAACAGTTTGTGTCTGCCCGACAGACTGCTATGGAAATGATGGATATGGTCAAAAGGCGCCACTTTATCCGAATCTTCCAGAAAAATGAGTTACTTGGAAAGGTAATACCCTGAAAGTGTCTAACAGTAAATGTGAAGTCATGTACAGATGGTCAAAACCAAGCAGAGGGAGTTATGTATTACATACTTTTATTAATCTCTGGAACTATGAATACGAAAAACATATTTGTATATGTAGTTCTTTATAGTTCTGATTTTTAATGATTTTTCCAGATTGAAAAATATTTGTTCTGGGCTATTCCATAAAATATGCTCTAATAATGTTGAAGTTGATATGGTAACTCTTGTAAAGTCCTTGATAATTTGACTTAATCTGAACATTTTAAGGATATTTGCATATTTTTTCATATTGCTGACATTATATTCAAAACAAATATTAAAGTCACCAAAAACTAGGAGTTCACAATCTGATTTAATTTTTTAACAAGATTCCTTCAAACTTGTCAAGGAAATCATTCTGCTTTGGTGGTCTATAACAAGTACCAGTAACTATAGGTTTATATTTAGGTAATAATAAGTTAGGTACAACTTTCTGTTAGATGATGGTATATATTGTATTTACGTAAATATATTTGTATGTGAAAAACGCTGAGAATATTGTAAATATGGAAAAATTAATCCCTATTTTTTTGGGTACTGATTCTGGCACTTACTTCATTACAACAAATTACAGGCTATACGGGATAGGAATTGGTAGTTTACCAGTAATAATAATACGGGATAGGAATGGGTAATTTACCAGTGATAAAAATACGTGATATGAACGGGCAGTTTACCAGTGATAAAAATACGTGATAGGAACGGGCAGTTTACCAGTGATACAAATACGTGATCGGAATGGATAGTTTACCAGTGACAAAAATACGTGATAGGAACGGGCAGTTTACCAGTGATAAAAATACGTGATGGGAATGGGCAGTTTTCCAGTGATAAAAATACGTGATAGGAATGGGTAATTTACCAGTGATAAAAACACGTGATGGGAATGGGCAGTTTACCAGTGATAAAAATATGTGATGGGAATGGGTAATTTACCAGTGATAGAAATACGTGATAGGAATGGGTAATTTACCAGTGATAAAAATACGTGATAGGAATGGGCAGTTTACCAGTGATAAAAATACGTGATGAGAATGGGTAATTTACCAGTGATAAAAATACGTGATAGGAACGGGCAGTTTACCAGTGATAAAAATACGTGATAGGAATGGGCAGTTTACCAGTGATAAAAATACGTGATAGGAATGGGTAATTTACCAGTGATAAAAACACGTGATAGGAATGGGCAGTTTACCAGTGATAAAAATACGTGATGGGAATGGGTAATTTACCAGTGATAAAAATACGTGATAGGAATGGGTAATTTACCAGTGATAAAAATACGTGATAGGAATGGGCAGTTTACAAGTGATAAAAATACGTGATAGGAATGGGTAATTTACCAGTGATAAAAATACGTGATAGGAATGGGTAGTTTACCAGTAATAATAATACGTGATGGGAATGGATAATTTACCAGTGATAAAAATACGTGATAGAAATGGGTAGTTTACCAATGATAAGAATAAGTGATATAAATGGGTAGTTTGCCAGTGATAACAATTTCTTTTGACAGAGAAACGAGACAAAGGAAAAGAGACAAGGAATTGGTGACATAGCAGGGAATCTTGTAGCGTAAGTAAACTACTAATTTTTGTCCATTGATACTAACTTCCGATGTTTGATGAGGAACAAAAGACGAGTTATGCCATTGCCGCTATTGTAATCGTGCTAGTATGGTTCTACCAATTTTTGGCAAAATTTTAGTGACTGTAAGGAGTAAATTATAATTCAAAGGTTTTTTGGCAGCCATGGCTTGGATTTAGTTGTTGCTAAATGATACATGTTTCTACGCCATGAGTCTTCAGCTACATGATTCGCATATTAATTTTAGGTCGTTTAAAAAACAAATGAGATCTTCTTTCCGTTCTTTGTGGATTCAACTTCTATGGCCGATGAAAATTAAACATAATTTCAATCAAGTTTGATGTATTTGATATTTGAATTAAAGAATATAGAAGTCACCAAACTGGCTTAGTAGTAGCCATACCGAAAGCACCAATTTTATTGAGCAGTCGGCATATGAATAGCTCCCACCCCACCCCCTCGTCCCTTTATTCGAAATTATATTTCCTTATGTCATAGTTTTATCACCATGTTGAGATGATTTCATTCCCTAAGTTTCTCTTTTGCAACTGCATCATAGAGAAAATCCATAGACTCCCTCTGTTTTGCTCACGGAAGACAAAGGGGACATAACTTATTTCTACATATAAAATATACTCATACTCATCATTGTGATCTCCATAGTTACGTTTCCTTTCTAAGTAAAAATAAGTCAAATCACCGCTTCTTCTTTGACGTTTTTGTATTGAAATGGAGTTTTTATCATGCTAAAAAATTATTTTTGTTACTCTAACAGTTTTAAACTAATTCATGTGAAAATATATTTTGTCTACACCTTTCTCACTCCTTGCTTGTTGATACTATCTCTCGGTGTCCGGCCGAAAGTTATTTTCTCCAGTATAGTTAATCCTTTTTTTTTAACAATTCTTAAGAGCAGTATTTGAGTAATTGAAGAATTACATCTCCGTAGAATTTAATTTTGCATTTCTTACGCGTAATAACACAACTCAGAGGAGCAACACTAATATGTCTTCAGAAAGGCCAGTCAGGGAAATAATTGTTGCATGTGACAAAGCGGATTATGACTTTGAATTAGATAGTGTAACACCCCTTTTCTGCGCTCAATAATTTGCTTGTCATGCCTCAGAAGATATTGCTGTATATAGAAATGTTTTCGCGCCGCGCAAGTTTCTACATCTTCTAACGAGAAGAGCGTCTTTTGCTAATAAAAGTTGGTAGCTGAACTCCCCCCCCCCAAAAAAAAGAAATATATATAGAGATATATATATATATATATATATATATATATATATAATATATATATATATATATATATATATATATATATATATATAAATATTTGAAAAATCTTTTATTATTTTATATTATAGATGTCTTCTAGTAAAATTCTCCACTTACATACTGTAGAAAATTGAGAGAATTGAATTGGCTACAAATCGTCGAATATAGTAACCTCTACGCTATTGTATACGACCAAAAGTTATTTATTTTATCTAGGTTACAGAGGCTTGCTACGAAAACGCCGGAGTTAACAGATACTTCGAGTAATGGCCCTTACAAGATCTCGCCAGGTGACGTCACTACCGGAAGTTCTCCCACAATAGTACCTAATCACAATCGAGAGCTACGATATTCAACAGAGACGAATTTCACCAACAGTGCACCAAATAAGCACTTAAATAAACTTGGTAACAGTAAATGTCATCAAGATGACAGAAAACTTGGTCTTATTAACTTTGTTTTCAAAGAGGACAGAGAGACAAAAACCTACAAGTTAGGTGAGCAATGGTATGCTAAGAGGCTCAATAATACAAGAGTGCGTGATTCGCAAAGTTTGGACTCATCCGATATCAGTGAGCTGAAATATATAGAGGAGACACGAAAGAAATCTCAGGAAGGTTGGGTATTTGATACGTGGCCTTCTCAGCTATCCTATGGAAGCATTCTGCGACCGCCTGCACTTCAGAGATTGCGGTCATTCTTTATGGTGGACCAGTTCTCGAATGCGAATCACAGGCTTCATGGAAGAAATGTGCGATCTATGTCGAGCGTTTTCATTAGGCGAACAGACACTGATGATTATTTTAGCAGAAACATCGAATTGAAAGACAACCGAGTAAAATCGACAATAAGACGACACGCCTTGACTGGTTTCCAGCTCAACTCTTCAACTGTATTCGATGAGTGTGCGGTGGAAGCATTAACAAAAGCAGATTTACTAATGCTGTGGAAGCGATCTGAAATCGAACTGCAGACCCGACTAAACCAAATCGAGGCTCAAAACAGATACCTACGTCATATCATAAAAATATGTGAGCTTAGTAACAGAGATAAAGAATACCATGCAGAACAAAAGAAAAGTAGCACAAAAAATCTAATGTCAACTAGACTATGATGTAGAAGAAAGAAACTTCCTAGTATCAGTTTCATATATATCTATCTTTTTCTTCTAAGCATAGACCATTTTATTACGCCATTCTTTATACATATGGTTAATATCAATCTCACTAATAAGTAATTGTGTACTTAGAGCCTTTCACAGGTTTCTGTAATAAAAATAATATTATCGATTTCAGCGCCCAATAAAACAATTATTACATAATTTAGGGAAGATACATTTTCTGCTTCAGGTCATAAAACTTTATTATTGACATGTTATTGTAAAATTAGAACAGGGCTCTCTTTCCATTGAAAGCCGGGAGGATATATATATGTAAGTGTATATATATATATATATATATATATATATATATATATATATATATATATATATATATATCCGGAGTGACTGTGTACTTAGATGAGAATTACTTACTGGGTCGTTATGCGGGTGTGTCTGCTACGCACGAATGGCTATACCAGCGACTTTGCAGCATCATGTTTTGGTGATGTGTGCATGGTCGAGGGGGTATAGGAGTTGGTGCATGCAGGCAAGGCGATAGGTGCCGTGACCCGCTGTCCTTGGTTTACACATATGTATGATAATATTATTTCCTTTTATATATATATATATATATATATATATATATATATATATATATATATATATATATATATATATATAAATTTATATTTATATATATATATATATATATATATATATATATATATATATATATAGAGAGAGAGAGAGAGAGAGAGAGAGAGAGAGAGAGAGAGAGAGAGAGAAAGAATTACAAAAATATACGCCGAACATAGCGGAAAGTACTGTCCCTGGATCCTACAGGAGAATGCTTGATAACATCAACAGAATATATATATATATATATATATATATATATATATATATATATATATATATATATATATATGTGTGTGTGTGTGTGTGTGTGTGTGTGTGTGTGTGTGTGTGTGCTAATTGCAGAAAATTTCACATCAGGTAATGCGTTTCCAAGAAGATATTTTTCCTGTCATGAATTAAATAACTCCAGGATCTGGTAGGCAGAGAAATTATTCAGCATCTGTGCGTTGTTCAGTGATAGATTTCATCTTGATCTGTCCGCCCTCAACCCCATTCCACCCCCGAGCAGATGTTCTGTCATATTAATTTTCTTCTAAAGTCTATCTATGTACATCTCAGATTATCAGCAGCAGTTGATATAAATTTGCCTATTCCCACCCCCACCCCCACCCCCAAAAAATTAAACATTGAAGACATTGAAGACAAAATCAATATGCATACAGTTTGCAAAATAGAAATAAAATCTAGACTTGGATCATCAACTACTGTTCATCAATAAAAGTTATCCATCAATTTCTATACTGATCCATTGTGGGGCAAAATATATTATTTTTCACCAATTTTATTTTAACTTTGTAAGCTAAGCAAGATGAAACTTTCATTGTATTTCTTTTCCGCGACAAATACTGCAAAAGTGAAATAAATATATATGTCATGGTATCCGTCTTTCGTTATCTGTCATGACCTTGGCCTTTGTTATTTCTACATAGTCTTTCGAACCATAAAGTGTGTTTAACCTGGAGTCAGAGTGACTTACGATCTCTTGTACTCTTCGTTCATCACAAACGACTGGTTCTCTGCTCATGTTCTATACATGATGATATATACGCTTTCTAATCCATAAAATCAGAATCCGTACAGCTGTCATTTTTCTAGTAATTATATATATATATATATAATTATATATATATAATTTGTGTACCCACGGAAATATGTGCGCCTTATTTTGTCTCGTATAGGTACAACGTGCACCTGATTTGTTTATTTACATTAATATTTTGCTACAGTTTGTCGTTTCTTTTCCAAAACATTGTCATTAACATTACAAAGAAACCGTTTACATCTTCTAGAGAAAAAAAAAAAGAAAAAAAGAGAATTCAGGCGCACAGGTTTGGGTACTGTGTAAGCTGGTTCAGAGGGAATTTGTCCGCACATTGCGTATCTAATTCATGCATGACGAAGTTTCGTTCAACAGACGTGAACTTCGTTCTAAGTCTCATCAGAGTAAAAATGAAAAACAGAATAATAACCATACAAGAATATGATTCTGTTCAGAGGCGGCGCGAGCGTTCGAGGCGCCCGGGGAGCAATGTTCCTTAGTGGCGACCCTACCGAGGCGCCCGGAAGCAATTCTCTTTAGTGGCGCCCCCAACTAGCTACAGAGAACAGTTTTTATGTCAGTTACCAATCTCCGTTCTCCCCATCACACTCCTAAATATACGTTTTGTGACGAATTGCCCCTTTATATTAGGTGAAGGTGAAATACTACAAACATTTAAGCTGCAAAACGAAAAAATAGCTCCCGACGGCGCCCCCTCCCCCCTTTGCCTGGCGCCCGGGGGCAATTGCCTTCTCCCAACCCCTCTCTCGCGCCGCCACTGATTGTGTTTTCATTTATTGATGTATTGAAGCAATCTATTCATGGAATCTAAGTCTTGTCATAAATATATAAATTATTTATTTCGTTTTGTGTGCTCATGAACCGGTTCGCCCAAGCTCTATGAAGAGCATAATTTATTATATAAATGTTTAAGTGCTGTGGAAAACTTGATACAATTTTAATCAATATTCACACATCTGTGATTTTAGACAAGGGTTTTGAATAATTCTAAGAAAGAAAAAAATTTGTTTATATTGATGGTTTATAAAAACAGTGAAAATGATAATATGTAATGATATATATGATCATCAGGTCCAATCATATTTACATATGCAGAGAGGAAAATAACAAATTTACAACAAATTAGGTATTAAAGAACAATAAATGTTCGTAGTTAAAACTATATCACTTGTAGTAGAATATTTCAAACATGATTAAGACAACTGTGTAGAAGTGAGCTCCGAGAATGCGGGGTGAAGCTGCTCTAACATTTATACATTATTTAGAATAAGATGTATCACGTATATATATATATATATATATATATATATATATATATATATATATATATATATATATCTCTCTTTATGTGTGTGTGTGTGTGTGTGCGTGTGTGCTCATAGCATTATGTAATATTTAAGGAAGGATAATAGGAAATATTCACAATCCACAAGGAAAGGTATTTAAATTAGACTACAGTGAAATATATTCAGTGTTGATACACATACAATCTTCTTCTTTGTATTGCTTTGCACTGAGATATTGCCAATCTTCAAATGGTCTGTTTCGTTTTAATTGAACATAAGTTCTAAGAGTTTTTACGTATTTGCGAATTTGGTCTCTTCCAAAAATTCAGGGTATGTATGTATGTATGTATGTATGTATGTATATATATATATATATATATATATATATATATATATATATATATATATATATATATATAATGACACCAATATAGTAAAACAGGTTAGAGAGTTATAATTCGTTCCAAGCAAGAATCGAGCCCGTGCGGCGAGTAAACGGCATCTATCGCCTACCCCTATATCTTTGCAATCCAAGGGTCGCCAATCCACCATGTGAATCAAAGCGGATTGGCGACACTTGTCTAGCGATGATGGCGATTATAGTGCTAGCAATTCCTCCACAGAAAGCATATGATTACCATTATTAAACCTGGTAATCCTTGGTTTCTTCCCTATTATCCGCCACTTGTATAAGATGTACTTAAGGACTGACCGACGTTAAGCTGAGGTCAGTATGATGGGTTTACTGGTCATGCTCCAAAGTGTAGACGACGTAGTTTAGTTTATTTCTTGTCAACGTTTACAAACACGGTAACCGTGTAAGTGAACATGCACGTAATACATCTGGTGCTAGCTGATGCTCATGTTCAGAAAATACGTCCGGTTGCATTATCGATTTTTTTCATATGTGTGTGTATATATATATATATATATATATATATATATATATATATATATATATATATATATATATATATATATAGATGAAACAATATCGCGGCGATCTTAAGGATGTTTAGCCTAAATTGTCAGATATATTCAACAAAGACATGCCTTATAAACGGAATACTATCATAATAAGAAGCAAAAGACATACAGCTAATGAAATAGTAGCAAGGTGAGCGAGGTATGGAATGCACTTTGTCAATGGCTTCCATATGTAAGATTAACGTGCAGATGGGTTGGTGGAGGGTTGACTTTCGAATCGGTTTGTTTAAATGTCATTGTTTCGTTGTTTCGGTTATTGTACACCACTATACCGTGTACACATTTTGGTAAACGTTGCAGCCTTATCTACTGCTTCGTAAAACTTTATTGTCATCTAAACAATGGTCTATAATTGTTTTATTACATGATATAGAGAAAATATGGACATCATTTTTGCTTTAGAACTGTACAAATGCCAAGTCAACTGGATGATGCTAAGAACTTAACGTTATGATATAACGTAAATGTCAATGAAGACTCACCATGTGATATGAATGTGTATAAAAAGAATCTGAAGAAGCAATGAAGCGAAACTGGTCCCTGATTTTACGTGTTTGTGTTGTTTATTTGAAATAATTATCATGTTAGATGAAGAAATATCACATATCACGTGACGTTATTCCATCCAATGAAAAACATCTCTTACAGGAATCATGTAATAAAAAATGTTTGCAATGAAAATATAAACGTATGTAATACTAGTCATTGATAATAACCTTTCCTAATCTAAAGCTTAGATTTAATAGAACTGACAGGAAAGCAGTATGTATGAGTCCCTAATTGTAATGCTAGAGGCTCTACTTAGAGTTGTCGTTGCTTCTAGATGGATATTGCCTTAGGACAAACTACTCCTCAGGTGGTACTCTCACTTTCTTACGTCACTGGAGAGCAGTTTGTCCTAAGGGAAGAAGTTCCGAAATTGCCTATTACGTAAAGTCAATCAGAAAACGGATAGCAGTTTCCTGGTAACCTGACACAAATTGATCCATTGTCGGTAACATCACTATACCTAGAGCCTCTATATACGACAATTAGGTCAGTTTTAACAAAATGAAATCCATGGTGGATAAATACTCACAAAACATTTCCTGTTTATTTAGACCGTATGCCCATATTTCGCGAGGTCGAAATTAGTGAGCACCGCCAACTACCTAAAACAAAAAGATTTTTTCCCCAAAAATGAAAATTATATATATATATATATATATATATATATATATATATATATATATATATAAAAGGAACACTTTCACAGAGAGAGAGAGAGAGAGAGAGAGAGAGAGAGAGAGAGAGAGAGAGAGAGAGAGAGAGAGAGAGAGAGAGAGAGAGAGAGAGAGAGGCATGGGGTAGGAAGGGTAGTGGAGAAGAAAGATGATAACGTGCCTTTGTCAAATTCACAGAAATTGCAGCATGAAATTCACACATATTAACTAAATGTATTTCTGATCAGCATCATCTATGAAAATGAGAGAGAGATGGCTAAAAAACAAAAAGAAAACAGAGAACTTACCTCTATTAGACTGCCATGATAAGCAGATTGCATGCAACTACGCTTATCTTGGTGTTGATGGAAACCCTTTCTTCCTTCTTTGTCCTTTCTCAGGGGTTTCAGCAATGTTTATCTTCCTTTTGGAGACCACTTTTGCATTTTGCAGTTTTCCAGTCAGATCATTCAAGGAAATATGTAAGATGTGGCCAGCAAAGCAACAGGCAGACATAAAGTAAACATAATACAAATAGCCTCGAAATCTGAGTGAGCCTCCATAAGGTAAACATAATACAAATAGCCTCGAAATCTGAGTGCGTCTCCATAAAGTAAACATAATACAAATATCCTCATAATCTGAGTGAGTCTCCATAAAGTAAGCAATAAAAAAGCCTCAAAATCTGAGTGAGTCGCCATAAAGTAAACATAATACAAATATCCTCAAAATCTGAGTGAGTCTCCATAAAGTAAACATAATACAAATAGCTTCAAAATCTGAGTGAGTCTCGATAAAGTAAACATAATACAAATAGCCTCAAAATCTGAGTGAGTCTCCATAAAGTAAACATAATACAAATATCCTCAAAATCTGAGTGAGTCTCCATTATGTAAACATAATACAAATAGCCTCAAAATCTGAGTGAGTCTCTGTAAAGTAAACATAATACAAATATCCTCATAATCTGAGTGAGTCTCCATAAAGTAAACAATAAAAAAGCCTCAAAATCTGAGTGAGTCTCCATAAAGTAAACATATCACAAATAGCCTCAAAATCTGAGTGAGTCTCCATAAAGTAAACATAATACAAATAGCCTCAAAATCTGAGTGAGTCTCCGTAAAGTAAACATAATACAAATATCCTCAAAATCTGAGTGAGTCTCCGTAAAGTAAACATAATACAAATAGCCTCAAAATCTGAGTGAGTCTCCATAAAGTAAACATAATACAAATATCCTCAAAATCTGAGTGAGTCTCCATAAAGTAAACATAATACAAATATCCTCAAAATCTGAGTGAGTCTCCGTAAAGTAAACATAATACAAATAGCCTCGAAATCTTAGTGTGTCTAACTTTATCAGAGGCTAAGCACACTGTTCACAGATTACACTCAGGAAGAGAATCGTCAGCCATTTTATCCTTTATAAAAGACGTTCACAACAGACGTAATAAAGACTCATTGCCTGCTAAGTTTGGGTAGAATTTCTAGTATTGAGGTATATCTGAGCATTGTTGGACTGTTTTACTGGTAGATTGTAATCTTTGACTATAATATTTTAATGCACAAAGAGTTTCCTCCTACTTGGGGATACCTAGAGACTGCACATATACTGGATAATATTAGCAAGGTGACCTAGCCGCAAGACATCGAAATCAAAAGAACACACACACAAACATACTCTCTCTCTCTCTCTCTCTCTCTCTCTATATATATATATATATATATATATATATATATATATATGTAGAGAGAGAGAGAGAGAGAGAGAGAGAGAGAGAGAGAGAGAGAGAGAGAGAGAGAGAGAGAGAGTATGTTTGTGTGTGTGTTCTGATTTTTTATATACTTATTAATTATTCATAAAACCAGACAGAGGATATTTAGCATTTTCTTTTCATCATTTCGTCTAATGTTTATACCAATTATACATTTTTAAAAAAAAATAGGTTTTACACTGGGAAATATGTTATTAGAATGTAAAAAAGCCATTATCGCAGTTGCAGAATAGTTTTTCCGATACAACTTGTCTCGTGGTCTCTCAGATACATCATGGCATGACCTTCCTTTTGTGTACAGGTATCCACTCACCGCCTCCAGTGCTTAAAGGTTTTTTTTTTTTTTTTGGATTTATTTATCTTGATTCCATCTGCCAAGATTGCTAAATTACATGCCAATATGATTGATGTTTTAAAAAAAGAGATACCAAAAGATGCATATATATTACAAAATTAAATACATAAGTACATGTAAACCTTGGAATGAATAGTACTGTTACGTTTTAAAGCCAGGATTTAAATTAGGGTTTGTATTTTTTTCCTGTGGTCCATTTTTGGAAAAATGTCTTGAAAAATTCTCAGAAAAGGGGTTTTTGGGGATTTTTTTTCCTCTACGCTGCTCCTCATAAACTGCTTAGTAGGCTAGATTTATTGCTGGTGTATATGCGCAAAAAGGTTGTCCTTTTTTCTCCTGGTCCATTATTGGGAATTTTGTTTTGAAAAAAATGTCAAAAAGGGGTATTTTTGTAAATTCATTTCGTCATCGCTTCCCCACCCACATCGGTTGGAGGATTATCTTGAAACTTTATAGGCTAGGTATGTGTGCAGTAATTTTTTACGTTTTTTTCTCGGCCATTTTGGAATAAAAATTTCTTCAAAAATTCTGATAAAAGGGATATTTTATGAATGTTGGTTGTCATCGCTATTCCTCATACATTGGTTGGAGGGTTTTGTTGCATGATACGTGATTGGTTCAAATGTGCAGGAAGGTTTTACTTTTTTCCTGTGGCCCATTTTGAAGGAAACCGCTTGAATTGTTATCAATAATAGGCAGTATTTTGAGAATTCAGGTCGTCATTGCTACTCCTCCTACCTTTGTTGGAGGATTTTATTGAAACTTTTGTAGGCTAGATGCGTAGTTGTTGCACATGCACAAAAGGGTATTGCTCTTTTCTTCTGGACCATTTTTGAGGACATTTCTTTAAAAGTTGTTGAAAAATAAAATTTTCGAGAATTCAGCCAGATGTGAGGGAATATGCTTGTCTGTGACTGCATGTACATCTAGTTTTTTCTTTGTGATGTTGTGTATTTATGCTTTTGTCTTATGTTCTAGTTGGATATGTTTTGGTTTTTACTATACGCCTTTAAAGTAAAATGAAAATATTCGTATGGAACTGCGCATAAGCTGCCATAATTATGAATAATTTTAGTAATAACCAATTCAGTATTGTCAAACGTGCAATAGTCAGAGCAAGTTTTCAACGCTGTATGTGACTGTATGTTTGAGTGGTCTATCTACAAATAGATGTAGTTTATATTCAATGCAAAAAATATGCTGTCACTATCTCTGTAAAGAAGGCAAAATCTTTTAGATTATATATATATATATATAATTATATATATATATATATATATATATATATATATATATATATATATATATATATATATATATATATAAAACAAAAAAAGATCAAATTTCCTATCAAGTCGTGTAAGGTTTATGCAGTTTAACTAAAATAATTTAACCTCGAGGAAAGATATCCACTGTTTAACACTTTAAGTCCGCAAAAAGATGTAAATGTTAAACGATTGCAACTGTTTGATTTGTGAATGGGTGGGAAATCGAGTCTCATGTAAAGTTATTGATAATAATAATAATAATAATAACAACAACAACAACAATTGCTATTAATTATATTATTATTATTATTATTCATGTTATTATTATTTTACTTTGAACCATGACAGCAAGACATTTACACTTTTTACATAATTTCAGCTGCTAATAATACGTGTATTTTTGATTCCTAGAAATATATTTATAACTCATCCTTGTGACATTCAAACAGGAATTTACCAAGTGCGAAATTGCCACTGTAGGTTTTAAGTATAATAACTGAAACCGCAATAGATCTAACTCTAGCACAGGAATTACCGGCACTATCCATGACTTTAGATAAGGTCACAATCTTTCCCTTGCTGGTCAGATTGGGATATCCTGCTGTGCAGTAACTGGCATCACTTGCCAAGAAATAGCGATAATGACAATCATATTTGACACCCCAAACTGTGGTCGATTTCGCCGTCTAAGTACATAGAAGCTGCAACATCTGATACACTACCTTCGTTGTCGATGTAAACAAACATGTCGTCATTTTTAGCTTGCAATTTATTTTACCGATGATTCTCTGCGAATGGTCTGAAAAGTAGTGTCGATGGACGGTGACAAATATAACTTTTTGATTTCATGCAGATGTAAACCAAAGCGCTTCCAAAGGTCAATACCAATTAGACTGCTTGAAATCATGATGCAAAAGATATTAAAGGGTTTTTTTAATACATTTTTTTATAATGATAAGGAACAAGATTTTTGAATTTTAAATTTAACAATTTGTTAAATGCACATATCCCAGTGTGTACTTATGATTCAAAACAAGTAACATTTAAAATTGTTAGATATGTCCTGTACTTTGCACATTTTGTCAACTAGCAGCTGTCTATACCAATGGGAATATCCTCTGTTTTTTCCGTCAAGTTGAGAAAGAATCCTCGAATGTAATTGGCCGCCATCGAAAACTCTTTTTTGAATAACTTTTGTTCTCATGGCACAATATGACTGCGGAAGTATTCAAAGTCATACTCGGAATATAGTCGGCCTTTGCTGTTGTAACATATGTTGCGCACTCCGCCAGGGGGGACCCACCAAACCCGTCAAATTGCATTCCTACTAATACGTCCGAGGTTATTTCTCGACCTGACGGAAATGGCCGAGCGATATTCAGATCGAGACTATACGGCATTCATTGCTCTTCCGAACCTCATTAATAGCATGCGCTGCGGGTTTAAGTTTAGATTGCTCTGACAGCGAATCTAGCATTGATGAAGCATTTAACCGTAGCTAGGTATGAAAGAGTTCATCTGATGAGGTCACTTCCGCCGCTTACTGACCAGCCGATCTGGACTGGACCAGTGGATTCTTGTATCTGTGCTACTTATGTTTCTCTATTACACCATATACATATTTTATTAATGTGATGTCTCAGTGAACACCTGGTTTCTGATATCTATTCATTTAACAAGATTAAATTTCACTCCGAGAAACAACGATATTTTAAACAGAATCTTCCAGACGGCACTACAATTTCGGCAACAGATTTTTTAGAAGCCTTAAAATATATTTTCATAAATAAGTTCAAATGCTTCGCAAAATGTCTCATAAAAATACTGACTTTCCTTTTAGAAAGTCTGTGGTTTTAGATCAAGGGATTAAAATGCCCTTCAATAAATACTCTGATATCTCCAAAATCCGTGCATGAATTGTGAAATTGTGAAAGAAAATTATGTTTTTGCTGTACAAAGCAAATTGAGTGAAAAATATCGTGCATGGAAACTATTCCTTGCTTATGGAAAATCTGATCGTAAATTGTAGTTGCTTTTTTTGGGCGGGGTGGTTCTTTTCTCGTAAAGATTTCTTAGTGCAAAATCGCAGGGTAATTTCAATGTCAGCTGCATCTGGACAAATCAACGGATGATTGTATCCAATGTGTCAAGACTCAATTTGATCAGTGTTGTTGCTCTAAAATGCTTATTTTAGACGGGATACAAGGCTCGGCTTCCCTCCCCTCCCACACCCTTCCCCTCCCAAACTGTTACAATTTAGATATTCAAGGTCGATTTGGTGGGGGAAAACGTCCAAGACTCGTTATTGCAATCTACAATAACGCGCCCAGATTGTATTTTTCAATTTCACTCTTCCAGGCATGACATGTTTTTTTTTTTTTTTCTTCCCTCTTCTTGCAAAAAGTCGGATCTAAATTACCGAAAGCAGAATTATTGAAGATTAACTTTATAATGGTTTTATCTTTTCGTATCTGAATCTGCCTACACATGAAACGTCGTCTGATGTTTAATTGATTTTAACCCTCTCGTGCTCTGCAACAGGTAGCGCTAATACACCTGGGCTCTTCCGTGAAATGGATCACTTTTAGAAGATGCTCATAAATTAACACGCAGTTTCTACTTGGGATACAGAGTTAAACAGTCGGTCAAACGTCTGGTGACCAATTGATATTTGACATATATGGTTCGATTAACAAAGAGGCGTTACATGGCGATCTATAATTATGAGGAATAGAGAATATCATATAATATTAAGCGTTGTTTCTGTTTCAACTATGGAACTACATGAAAACACACGAACATTTATACTACTGTTCTTTCTGAGTCTGTTATCAGTTGGAACAATACATTCTCAGGTCCATATCATAGGAATATGCGATGATGAAAACGATTTGGAATTTAATTGCAGTATTGTGTTCCGGTCCGTGTTTTTAGTCTCACAAGGAACTTCCAGAATCAATCTCGAAGGAACAACGATTCAAGGCTCAAGGAGTCTGATAGATAATTTGAATGCACTTGACCATCGGATACAATTATATGGAAACTATTTTCTTATTTCTTTTGGGTCGGATGCAATCGTTCAAGCTTCTGCCATCACCGCTCACAGTTTTGGAATTCCTGTAATTACCTATCCGACGTCTCCATCAGCAAAATTGGTAAATCTGCAAGTAGTAATGGTAGTAGTAGTTGTGGTGACGAATTTTTTTTTTTTTTTTGCGGTGAATACCTCTTTTTTTTTTTTTTATTCCATTCTCTACTCACGTTCTTTTTAAATCTATCCATCCATGCGTCTATCTATCTATATGTAGCAATGATTGATGAATGTGTTGAAAGAATACAGGAGAAAGGGAATATATATATATATATATATATATATATATATATCTATATATATATATATATATATATATATATATATATTTATTTATAGTGCACATTTTCACAGACTATTAAATGGATACGAATTCGAAATTAGGAAACTTGTGTCCGTATATTGGCCAGTCTTAGAACTTTTCGTACACTTGTAATTACAGCTCTCAATAGTTACATTTCCAGTAGATAGCATCTGTTTTCGCAAGAATATATTTTATTATATATTTCATAATGAGATATTGAAATGTATCAGTGTGAGAAATATTGATATCGCCACAGTGGTGATAAAAGTCGTAAATTCTTTTTTATTTGCCCTTATTTATGTTATTTTTTATATTTATGTCTAATTTATTCTTCTTCTTCTCTCTCCCTCTCTCTCTCTCTATCTCTCTCTCTCTCTCTCTCTCTCTCTCTCTCTCTCTCCACCATTATGAAAAGATACTAAAATATGCCAACACGGTTCATTTATGTAAGCAATGAGGAAGTGGCATCATAAAATGCATCAAAACAAACTCCAAACAATAAGAAGAAGGTTTCAAGCATTAGGTTATACAACATAAGTTTCCCCAAGACTCGTACAAACTGTTATTGCCTGAACTTACTTAACCTGTTTCTATTTGATATTCAGTGTGACCCATACCTGTTACACTCTACAACAAACGGCAAAAGTTTTAGCGCAAAAATTCTGGAATAAATAAAATACTAACAATTGTTTAATTAGCCAATTTAACTATCATCACACTCATAATCATGTTTGAAAACGATGAAGAAATCGGGGATGGATTAACGTTGTTTGCAAACTGAAATAAGTGGTTGTCTAAATCTTGGTGCAGATTCTGTTACTGAACTAGACATGCATGCTAAGACCACATGATTCACGTTTGAATGCAGAAAAAACGAAATAAATTAGCAAAATCTTAGTATGTAAACTCACAAACGTTAAATTGTTTTGTTTGATCAGACCACTCTATGACGATGTTTGCCCCAAACTCAGCAATGTTCACTGTATCAATCCGCGCAAGAAATGTGTAACCGGAATAAAAAGCATTCCATGTTTCGTATGAAGACAGTCATCGATTTAATAAAATACACAATCTGAAGCATTATTATGTAGGAGATACATTTGCAAAAAGCACTCTCCAAAATTATTTTAAAAGTTTGGAACTTCTTTTTATCGATGCAGCAATGCAGTCGTTAACGGGACTGGCATAAAACGGAAAAAAGATCCATGCAAGTCGACTGTTCTTGCATTAAAAGTTTTATAATAAAAGGAAATTCTACGTTTTTGTTTAGTAGATTCAAGGAAATATTTCACTCCTGAAGTGAAAACATTCCGTTTTTTTACTCGTGGCAATACAATGTTTCCACTTGATTCATGACATATTTTCTTATAGCTACTAAAGGAACGTATATTCTAACTATATAATGAGACATAAGTAAAGTATAAGACTTTTCTTCATTATGCGATGATGTATATAACACACAGCTTGACGTTGATTTTGTTTTGTTAAGGAATTACTCTGTCTTACAAGAACTTCCAACTCCCTAAGTATTTGCCTTATTCGTTATGCCATTCTTGATTTTGAAATACATGTTGAAATTTTCCTTTGGTTCAGAATGGTGTGAATTTCAGAGGGCTAAGCATCCGACATGTTTGTCGTTCATTTAAGCTGCCAAACCCAGTAGATTCTTCTACTGCATTCTGCAAAAATAGGGCTATCAGAGCACATTCGGGAAAAATCGGTATTCCTAATTTCATGGGCAATCAGTTGTTCCTCTAAGATTAAAATTTTTTGTCAAAGACCTATGAATTTTCTTACTGATGGATTAATCAATTTAATTGTTGCGTTTCTTTCCAAAAACCGTGAATCACTTGAATTGTAAAAAATTAGTGCACGAACAATGTCTATTGTAGCCAATGAACTTTTACGGAACAGATGAAAACATAATGTCGATCAATTCTGTCTACAATTCCTGAGAAATCTGTTCAAATAGCAGTTCTGTCGCATTTCCACAAGGTCATATATCGAACCAATGTTCTTGCCTATTTTGACTCATCTAATTCCGCCAAGGATGTTGTCAGGGGCCTTGCGAGGGAATTTTCTGTATTTACCTTCCTTGAATTTCGCAAATCAAATCTGTGAGGGCGTGAATGGAAATTGGCATAGCTTCAATACCCATTGAGATACAGAGCTAAAGTTTGGAACACTTATATAAACTTAAATTGTCTACAATTTTAATTCATTTATGACCTAGTTTGAACTTTCACACCGTCGTATTTACTGGAGCAAAATTAGAGTGTCAACATCTTATTTTGCACTTGTTTGCTCCGTAAGCTGAAGCGCTGACTATAGTGGTCACCATATCAGTGCACTGGAATGCTTAGTCACGTCATCATTTTTAAATTTGGTTATGACAGATTTTTATGATTATTAAAGAAATGTGCACAGTGTTGGACTTAGGACCTTGCTGAAATCAAAATCCTTCACACATCCCTTGTCGAAAACTCCACCACTGAGATCTGCACAGTACGACAAGAAATTGTAGAGGACAAAAATAAAGACAAAGTGAGTAAAAATCATGTATATAACAATGATTATGATGATAGTCATACTGTCAGATCTGCTGATGCTATTCCCTCTTTTTTACCAGCATTCTTAAGCAAACAACTTTTCACTCAACCAAAAACATTAGAAAAGCTTTGAGTTTCTGGGCTTACTAAAACAAATAATGTGCACTATTTATTAAACACTTTTTAGTTTTGTCAACAAACGAATGATCTTTGTTTTCTAACAGAGCACTGCCACCACTTGTTCCTCGTGCATTCTTACGAATCTTTTGACAAAATATACTATTAATAGAGCAACAGTTTATTATTTCAAACCTATTACAGTGGCTACAGCAGCTATTAAATCACCCTTTCTTTCAATATTTGTTTCAGCCTTCAGGCAATTGTAATCTTTCTCTAAATGTTTAATTAATCCTTCCAATATTTCCTCTGAAAACACTCTCCAATTTTGTTAGATGTCTATCTACTTGATTTTGTTAGATGTCTATCTACTTAATTTTGTTAGATGTCTATCTACTTGATTTTGTTAGATGTCTATCTACTTGATACTTTATGTTTTTAACACTTTCCAACTGTTCTTACAATGCAGCTCTCTTGTTTGGGTCTGTTTCTGTGCTAATGTCTTATTTAAACTCTTCAATCTATTATTCATATATTTCACCATCAGAGTCCATATATTTTATCATCAGAGTTCATACATTTCACCATCAGAGTCCATATATTCTATTTTCGATTTGTCGACTTCGACACCATTTACATAACCCGATAATTCGCTTTCGTCTTGTGTAATATATAAACGTTTCACTTGCAGGCGGAAGCTATTCACTTTGAATTTGTTTGTGATATTCGTCAACTATCGTCATAGATTCTCTTATCTGTTAATCAAACGGCTCATTACTGTCTATTACTTGCCTCTCTATTTCCTCGGTACATTTATTAATTGCCTTTGTAAAAAAATGGTTCAAGAGGGTATTTAGGTTTCATATTGTCTGGATGTACTCATTCATTGCCTTCTTTTGTTCAGCCTAATCTGACCAACTTATTATTTCCAATCTGGCTGCTATAGTGCTGTATTACAGCACTGATTTGATGTTGCCTTAATCGAAATTCTGTTTTACCATCAGGGTATTTTGTTGTTTAAAGTTATTTCTTCCCATTTGATATTGTACTTCATACGTGTCAAGTCCTTTTCTTATCTGCTCATTGTATAAGTCAACAACTTCTAATTCGACTCTGATATCTTCTGTTTGGTGTAACATATCCAAAATCATAGGCACGATTTATAATATCATCGTTTGCAGGTTCAGTATCTACAATATAATCATTATCTTCCTACAAAGGATTTTCAACTGAATAATCAAAATCATCTCCACAACCCTGCGTCATTGTTCTGTTGTTTAAATAGAGACATTGTTATCATTGATAAATGGAAAGGAGTCAGCTTGAAAAGTATTGGGATTATTTGATGCTTCAAAGAATCTCACTTACGGGACGAAAAAGTACAGTGTTTAAAAATTGAAGAGTAAAAACAGGATTTGAACATAGGTATCCCACACGGAACTTACAAAGAGATAATGGGTAAATATTTAACTGAAAACGAATTGGAAAAGATGCATGGGAAGCAAATCAATAACACATGTGAAATTGTTTTCAATGCTAGAGCTGCTAAAATTTCTAAAACATTGTCTGATGTTGCAATATACACCGTGACATCATTGATTAGCACCTTTATTCCAATTAACAACTTAGACAGCTAACTGATATCGGATACTTAAATCGATATTTTTTAAATTTAATTTGAGATTGACTCTGTCGGCATTGAATGCTATATTGATTACATTCAAAAACACAAATTTTAAAAATGCAACAGAAAACATGGAATCTGAAGATATGGAAAAAATGCTTGATAAAAAATATGTACTTAGTGATGCATTAGTGCCCTTAACCACAATTGTTGTGGTAAGTCTAACTTTAGGAGTACTTGTATATTGTTCATTACAGTCAATAATGAAAATAGACCATACAATAGACATTTTTATAGGGAATTTTAAGATGGACTGTCAAGAAATTTCATTGTCAATGCCGAAAGCCACATGTTAATGTTTAGGTTTCACTAAAATATCCAGTTAACCAAATTCAGGCAATACTCAGCCAAGGACACTTGACCGATGTGTCATTGTTGATTATTGTTGACACGGATGCAGCCCTCTAGTACCGGTGCCTCTGGTAGCGACCACGTGCAATCTTCCCTTGAGCTGTTTACACTGGAGAAGTTGAACTACTGAGGGTTTAGAAATCTTCGGATGAAAAAGTTTATACTGTTTAAAATCCCCTCAATGATTAAGTTAGCCATCTTGAATAAATCTACTTTCTCTCGTTCTCCTCTATCTCTCTTTTAGATGCCATCTTAATATTTAAGGGCTTGATTTCACTAGCTTTCATGTATGTGCTGTTTGACCAGTGAAAACATTTTCTCTATTGTTCAGGGTCAACAAGGTCAAAAGAGACACATGGCATGACATGATCTATATTTAAATGATCGTCACTAACACATTCAGGTTTTATTTTAGAATATAGCCATCTATAGTAGAAGTCAATAGACGGAACACCTAACATCTTCAGCGTCATATCTGATTTTATATTTTGTTTTATTGTATCTACACTTATGTGATATCATTTGGTTTTCATCGTGGTGGTATCTTTGTCTGTGGTATTCGTTACAGTGCTCTCTGGACAAAGTCATTTATCAACGACAGCTTACCTTAGGCATGCTTGGCCAAGATGAACACGTTTTGCTATGAGCATTCAACACAAAATTACTAAAAGAAATATTGAGATCCTTTCATTTCCAGCGAATATTTCAAAACAAAACAAATGCATAAAATAGTCAGCAGGATAATGTTCATAACACTCCGCATCAAGACATTTTATGACGATTGATCTTACTCAGGAGTCTTTGATATCGGTTTGTTAAAGTAACTGTAGACTGAAATAAATGACAAAAACAAAAATGCGATTAGTGATTTCACCATTCAGCTTTTTAGTTTCTGGGAATGTTCAAAGGAATAAATACGTCAAAACGAAAGAACAGATGGGGGAAATGTTGTGGATCTGGGTAGGGATGTGAATAGAAGGCTAAGAAGAATGAATAAATGAACGAAATAAAATAGAAAAGAAAAACAGAACATGCTACGAAATATAGAAATGCTCGAAGAAACGAAAAGAAGAAAATCAATTATTTACCTTTACTTAGGCCAGACGTTTCTCGATTATACTAAGATATATGTAATATTATACAGTAGCTTCGATGGTTAATCGTCGAATCTCAATTCTATTATTTCGGTAATGCAGGCTGGTGTGTGCTTTCGTTCTTTTTCCGAATGTTTCTTAGCATATCTTCAATTCATTATGCGATTCTTGTCAATGATGTTTAAACAAAGGCTAATATCTTTCTTCTAATTAAACTAGAAACAAATGTCGTAGAGATAGATAGCCAATATATTGATCATATTTCAACACGCAATTGTTCATTTGAGCTGTCACGGTCAAAACCTCACTTTGAAAGTTGCAGTCTACAAAGAACACGTTGACGAGACTATATATTTTGAAAAAATCGCCAGTTACCCACAGCTAACAACACGATGGTAGTTGAGATATTTTATTTTTATACCCATTTTCTTACTAGATGATTGTTGTTACATAACACACATAATTTTAAATCAGGAATTACTTTGATGGTGATAGCATATGCCTGAAAAGGAAAGAAAACTTCTAATAGTGGCAAAATAAAATACGTTAGTGTACTTATAAAAACAACAAAATATAATTTTTTTAAATTTTGTCCACATTTCCAGATAAATCTGCTACAATGGTATTAGCGGTACAAGTTAACAAAGATAAATACATTGCTGCACTTTGCGGAGAATGTAAAATGTGTAGTGGTCTCAGAGGAACCAATGCAAAGATAATATGACGGGATCAATAAACGGGCTGAATCACGTGGCTGCATTATTAAAACTTGATACTTAAAAGGAGAAATGTGCATATTCATGGGGCAGCACACTTTTTCGTTCCTGATCCCTCTCATGCATAACCCGATTGATCCTTTCACGGCTTTATTGAAATGACATCGCATTATCTATAAGAGAGATTGGTGGCCATTGCATTATAGGATATGTATTCATTGATAGAAGGCTAATATTGACCTACTGACACAGTCATATTATCTTTGCATTGGTTCATCCAGGACGACTATACTTGTTACATTCTCCGCAAATGCGGAAGTTTAATTAGAAATTTGTGGCCGTGTCATGGGATGTTGGCTTGTTTGAATCCAGAATTATTCGTAATAGATATAATTAATCACTGAATCTGAACAAGTTTTGTCTTTTTCCTAATTTTGGTCTCCATTCATATTTTGCTTTATTTTCCTAATTAGGGTCCGACAATCTCATTTTCGGACGAGGGTAGGGGTGCCTGTGATATATTTTTTTTTTGTTGTCTTTTTCCTCAAGATATTAATTTTTTCAACTAAAATAATATATATATAATGTAAGTTCTCTTACTATAACTGAGAGCAAGAATATTTTTTTCAAGATATGTGAGAGCCGGAATGTTTCGTTTAAAACCTACTAGCCCCCCCCCCTCCCGAAAATTGAATGGTCGGTCCCTTATATCAGATTACTATGCAATTTTTTTAAAAAAAGAACTCGTTCTATAACGTGTGCGACTGGTTTAATAGTATGGTATGGAGATGTAATGTGTGCAGTTCTTCACTTGCAGAAACTCTTTTCCCAACAATATGACGTATGTCCTTCATACAGCTGTGAGGCCTTTTAAATTAGTTCAAGCGATTGAGAGATTCCAAGGTAAATGCATCGAAGATTTATTTAAAATGAAAATAAACCATAAATCCAGGGTAAAATTTGTATTCGCGTCAAAGCTCCGCTTAGCAGCGAAAATATAAATTAAACTTATGTTTACTGCATAAAATAAAGAAATAAACCTTTTTTTTCATTTCAAAGTTCTATATATATAGACTGTATTATATATAAGTTCCAAATTCGGACTGTGACGGCACTTGCTCTTCATCTGGCTTTGTCAATCTCTGAGTTAATGATGGGTAGGCTGTGTAGATTTGCATGTGCCACGTTGACCTTCTCGGTAGTTTCTTTGCGCTCGCGTGACGAATATTCGTTCTGGAAATCGCCGTAACTTATTTACATGTTGTCTCATCCGCCCATTCTATTCTGGGACCCTCTGGATACCGCTTTTTTCTTGACTCTGGTATACCTTTGTTGTGCAAAACAGTTGTAATTACTTTTCATTAAGAGAGACACGGAAGCATGTCATGACGTTATCTCAGTTTGTGATATTATGTGTTGCCATTATCTGAGTTTGCGATGTTTAGCGAGGGAATGCAGCTTTAAGATTGAGTGGCGATTTTAATTACTCCATTTATCATGTCACACAAAGATTTTTTGAGTTGATTCTGTTTATTTATTTATTTGTTTATTTTATATATTTTATTGGTTTCTTAGTTTTTTTTTTTTTTTTTTTTTTTGTTGTTTTTTTTTTTTATTAACGTGCTTGCCTTTATTTAAGGAAACACGTGGGAACCAAGTTAAATGTTTCCTTTGATTTTCATCTGATATTAAAGTTACGTATTGAAATTACTCATTAAGATAAAGATTCAGACAATTTCCACTCTTCTTTTCTGGTATTTTGAAATATTGTGTTGTTCCTTGATTAAATAGGTACATGATGTGCGTGATTCCATGCAAAGGTGGAGATCAGAATATAAACAGGAAATTGGTAACGGGGCGGTTAATAATAATTTCCAACGTTTCAAGCTTGTCAAGCTCTTCGTCAGAGGAGACAGAACAAACATAAAACACAAAAGCTGGGGAAAAGTATATATTATTTTATAGTGTGAAACCACTTTACAAGATGAATGAAAGAAAGGATAGGATAAGTGTAACATAAAGTCAGCATGTTAGCAAGTTCGTACCTATGCGTGATAGGCAGTTGAAAAACTTGATCTTACATAGTATTTTCAGGGAAGAATAAGCCATCATGAAATAAAAATGTTGGAGGCTGGCGAGTGGAAAGCTCTTGGCTTAGCACCAGCAAACAAAAACGGGGTTTTTGTTATCGAAAAAAACTTAATCCACAGACTTTTAATCAAAGAGTTTACATGACTTCTCTATCTAAAGGATACACATTTTATCATACAATATTTATTATAAATTTAGGAATCTCATGACCCTTCATAGATCCATATCTTTGTGCAGTTTTTCTGTTAAATTTTATATATACGGAAGATAATGTGACCTTCACGTCAACTAGATTGTGTTACATATATCTTTATATGTAAATCAATGAAACTACACCCTGCAATCAGGTCAATGTATTGCTATTTATCCTGAATTAAATTCTTGGATCAATAGAATCTCTCTGAGATAAGCCTCACGTTTAAAGAAGTACATGGAGTTTTCTTGAACATGAGTATAATTGTTATAGCAATCATCACGATAAAACCAGTTTGAGCCAGATTTTATTGCAACTTGGGCATAAAGGTTAACCCCGTCTCAAACGGTTAGCTATGTAATATTCAGCGGAGCAGAAAATTTGTTGAGCTATGCGGAAGGGAATATATACAATAAAATGATGAAGAAAATATTTGTTCTCATGCCTTTGGTACCAGTTACATGTTAAATAAATTTGGATCCTATATTGTGGTCTTTTTATTTGAAAGGCCTAAATTCTGCACGATTGTTTTTCAATAATCTATAAAATCACCTACCATGCAATGTATGCATTATGGTGATCAATTACAGTAATTACAAGATACAAAAACTTAATGTAAAGTCGGTAGTCTGGGTAACAAAAAAACACTAGCTCTAGACGAGCTATTTTACAGACGTGACATAAAACAAATACGACATATTAAAACTGACAGGTACACTGATAGTACATGTTTACAATAAAACAATACAGATCATATACATTAAAAGTCCATCAGTAACAACAGTTTAAAAGACAAACAGCAATATATACATCATGCAGATATACATTTGGTAATTGTTATATAAAATGTACGTACATATAGGACACATCACAGAAGTCGCACATAATAAAATTTAGATAAGAAATATGACAATTTTGTAAGAAAAAATGTGTACACAAAGGCCATATCAATAATTAAGATATCAGGAAATGAGGATGCTAAAAAGGGAAATTAAGCTAAATCAATAAGAAAGATAAATAAATAAATAAATAAAATAAGCAGTAAGGGAGGTTACTTTAAACCAAAGAATTGAGAAAATTTTCTAACCATAAAACTGATTGCCGCTGACCTAATAAAACTACACAAAGCACATTTACATTGGATCACTGACCATAAATTAAACGACACAAAGCACATTTACATTAAATCACTGATCATAAATAAAACGACACAAAGCACATTTACATTGGATCACTGACCTAAATAAAACGACGCAAAACACATTTACATTGGATCACTGATCATAAATAAAGCGACACAAAGCACATTTACATTGGATCACTGATCATAAATAAAACGACACAAAGCACATTTACATTGAATCACTGACCATATTCGGAATCAGCCTTTTGTTTTCGCTAAAATCAGAGATTGTTCTTTGTTGTTTGAGCAGGCTGTTCAAGACTCTGGGGGCCTCATATTGAAAAGAAAGCTTATAGTATATTCTGGTCTGTATTCTTGATAGTGTGGTCAAATTTAGGTGTCTGAAATTATAGTTGCATTCTTTTGATGTGACGACCTTATTCAAGTAATTATGTGTTGTCTTGTGAAATATCTTATATACTTCGGTTGTCGTGTATCTTTATATACTAAAATGTAAAGCAGGAAGATTTGCTTTTCTTAAAATCATTTAATAAAAATCAATTTTAGTGTCCTATACTGTAGTTTTTCCATTTTACCAGCATGTTCTTTGCTACCCAAGTGGGTTTGGGGGGGGGGGGGGTTGGTTGTTGTAATTAAAATTTGACTTAACAAAGCGTTTTTAGATCATTAACTTACTATTAGTGGGCAAGTAGAGGTCTCGACCTTCCAAGACGTTTAATTGTCTTGCTGTTTTCTGACATATGTTACAGATGTGCTTGTTAAAATTTAGTTCAGAATCAATATCTTGTCCAAGTAGTTTCATACAGTATTTCATGGTATTCTATGTTGATATTTGAAAAATGTTCAATATGTTTGTTAAAAACAATGGTTTGCAATTTTGGGGCTTTGCTTGCAAACCAGTCAATTGGTATCTTTCTTTCATTTTGTAAAACAGATTTGAGAATATTTGGAAGTTTTGGGGTGTTAGACATGGTGTTGTCATCATCATAATGTTTCGTTGTTGTCACCTTTTTTGCAGAAAACAGGGGCGATAGGCAGTTTTCACCCACGATAAGTTGACTTTAAAGAAAACGTGCTACATTAGGCCATTACAAATTCTCCTGATTTTTCAATAAGTTTATGACAGTGACCTATGTACACACAGGAGGTTTTCCGAAGATATTATAAACGGTTTGAAGAAGTACTATTTATCTCTACAGTACACACCCGGTAGCTTATAACCGATTCGGATTTACCGTAGCTTTCCTCTCAGGGACGGAGTAGTACACAGCCATAATCAACATACAATAATCAATCAGGTAATATGTTCCCATGTAGCTGCGACAGCCACTATATATGCATGCCGATTTGTCGGTTATTTACAGCAAAGGCTCATATCACAGTAGTGTGCGTAAAGAATTGCGCTATCTCTGAAACACGAGGGTTGCTTAAGTTATCAATTTCGACTAATGCAACAACCGCTACGCTCAGTGTGTAACAACAATATATTGCTAATGACAACTAGGATAATTGAAACTGATGAAATTTGACGTCAGCATATATATATATATATATATATATATATATATATATATATATGTAGTACTATTTGTGCAGTGTTATCGTAATAAATCTTGAATTGAGCTGTAATTCTAGAAAATTGAGCTGTAATTAACTAGCAAACAGAAAATAGGATTAGGCGAAGCAGCTACCCACAGCAAAATCTGCTCTTCGCAATATTTTCCTATCAAGAATTATTTCGTTGTATGAAAATCATTCTTTTAATTTATTTCATAAGAAAAGACAAAGTAATATGATTAAAGCTGGGTCTTCATTGAGTCAGAAAGCAATGTTTATCTTCGTCGAAAGTTATATATAAAATTTCAAGCAGAGTATATTAATAATATTTTCTGTTAATTATCCAACGTGACCACACTATATTGCTGTCCTTTTATCAACTTCCAGATTTATCAAGAAAATATCATCGATGTCAGACCAAGCTTAGCCGGACTTGCCAATGAGGTTTATACCCTATTAGGAAGACGTATCCTTCACACGGTTCACGTTATCTGCCAAGATTCTTTGATAAACGACGGTTTTGTGGAGACATTTTCTCAAATTTTCGAAGAGAACGGTTTCAACGAGGGTCACGTAATGACAATTCCGACAATCGGGAATGATACGAAACTATTGCTCATGGCTCTACTTGAGGTCAGTAATTCGGGAAATCGGCTCTTCGTCCTGCATTGCACGGGGGCAATCTTCGGGTCTGTTATGCGTATGGCAGATGCGATCGGATTATTAGATACTGGTTATGCTTGGATTGTAACTCAGACGGCCCTTACGGTTGACCAAGATACGCTAGACCACATGCCGCCAGGTGTGCTTGCCGTAAAGACTTACGAGAACGACAACTATTACGAAATCCTAAAGTCGATAGTTGACATGATTCAGCAGACTATAGCGCTTATCATCCTAGATAAGAAAGGGAAGGAAGCAGAGGATGCACTTCAGTCATTTTTACGTGCTGGTAATTTTAGGTTGGTAGATATACCTCCTAGTTTAGGAAAGTATATGACATGGCCACAACGATCGTCGAACGACATGTTTTGTTGAAAAAGATAAATCGTCTACGATTTTGTTGGAGCTATTTTATAACTTCTCTTGAATATTTTAAAATAGATGGAAAGAAAATCATGTCGTCTACTAAATTCTTCAGATTCGCAGTACATCTATTTGATATAACACGAGTCAAAACTAAGTTGATCTGTAAATTCATAATCAAGAAAAAAAAAACAGTTCCAAGGCGACCTAGCTAAGATATTCAACCATGTAAATGGACATTAAATTTCCACTTCGACAGCTTAATAGCGACATTGTTTCCATTGTATTTGACATGAACGTTGAAATGTAGACATTTATTGCAAAAGTCGCTATTTCCCTAAACATAGATTCTATGAGGGTAGTTTCAGACGATTCGAGGGGTCCTGCTGAATGCAGAGAAGTGTTACTTCCGTCGAGTTTCCTGCTAACAACCTAAGTTTGCTGGTTGCTCCTTTGCATCTACGTCTTCAACTTCTAAACTTTTAATGTCTTAATACTATGCTGTACTGTTCAAATATGTAGCCAGGCAATGCCTTAGAAGCGAAGAATTTGACAACACGTGTTTTTTTTTCTAACTATAAGTTTTCATAAAGACGATTATGCAGCCATTTGTTACGAATTCTAAAATCCTACGCAGGCATTGATCAGTCGACTCTGTTTGTATTAGGAATGGGTTAAATATAAAAAAAAAAACATGTTTAATTGTGCTGGCAAGGTACCAGAAGTGCATTGCAGTTTGAAATTGCCTTAGCATCTTCAGCTCTGAAAGCGAAATTTGTTTCAAAAGCCGTACTCACCCATGTTGATGTTTAACATTGCAGTTTCCTGAAATGCTGCAAAACTTTGTCATAACAATTAAACTGACCTTTAAATGGACGCAGTTCTATGTTGAAGAAGTAAGCACGAACACTAATATAGTTTTATTAAGATCAGAACAATACCGAAATGTACAGTTTAAAATTTGCATCACGTTATAATTGCGATGGTCCTCTGCACACACTTGGAAATCACACACACACACACACACACACACACACACACACACACACACACACACATATATATATATATATTTACATATAACTAGCATCTAATTGCCTTTAATTTTGCAAGCTTTACCGCGAATGTTGGCAATTACTAGCTAAAAAGAAAATATTTTCTTTCAGCATTATGAAAAAGAATAATAGCCTGTTCGACGAGGAGGGCAACAGACGAAATCTGAATTATCAAGTGCTAAATTTAGTGACATCAGAGTCCAGTGGACGGACATGGAACCCGGTTGGCTACATACAAGGAGATGTCCCAATTTGGACTAGTCAGACTATATTTGGTTCAGTTCGAAGCGATCGAGGTTATGTAACCGTAGTAACAAAAGAAGCTGAACCCTTTGTTTTTATCACCGGTCCCGTAGAATCTCGTTATTTATGTCCAGGCGAGATTGCTTGTATTGAGTTATACACAGATGATCCGAATGAAATTGGTTATATTGTCGATAGATTCAAAGGTGGAATTGATCAACTGATTGGATATTATCGTACTTTTTGTTGCGAAGGAGTGGTTATGGAAATGCTACAGAAAATCTCAAAGGAATTGGAATTCAATTTCGTAGTATTTTTCAAAAACGATTCAAACTATGGACATTTGGTGAATGGAACTTGGACAGGAATGGTTGGCAATGTTGTTTCCGGTGCAGCTGACGTCATTGCTGGTGCTTTCAGCATCACTTCTGATAGAATGAATGTAATATCTTTCACACACTCTTTCTATCATTCTGGATTTAATATGATTTCCCTCACGGGTGGAACACACACTTCCACCTCTGCTTTCTTAAGTCCTTTCAATAAATGGGAATGGTTAAGCATATTTGCGACTGCTTCAATAACTGCCATGGCTACAGCCCTCTTGGAGTGGAATAGCTCATTCGGTCTCAATCCATGGGGTCGGCGAAGGGGAATTAACTATTCTCTTGGCTCTGGCTTAACTATGGTTTATTCTATCTGGTTTAGGCATGCAGTGAAGGTAAAGTGTCCAAAAAGTTGGCCCAGCAAGGTCCTACAGAACTGCTGGGCGTGGATGGCGATTTTCCTGGTAGCCAGTTACACCGCCAACTTGGTGGCCGTTATGGCGGGTAATTCTAACCAGGAGGATACATACAGCATTTGGGATTCGAGGGTACTCTCTCTCTCTCTCTCTCTCTCTCTCTCTCTCTCTCTCTCTCTCTCTCTCGATCTCTCTCTATATAAATGTGCCATCTAATTATAAGAAATCCATGAATAATTGTATTTTGCAAGGATCGGATGTACACTTAAGATACACTGTGATCATATGTAAGTTATGAACGTTGTAATATTTCTTTGACAAGGTCCTCGTAAGTCACACTTCATCAGAACAAAAAAGAAAATCGTGATGGTCGTATGCACAAATTAAAATTGATAAATCTAGAAATGTTCCTTGAGTTACATTATGACGGATATCAAGAGCAAGTCCATGTTCTTAAATAAATGTGTATAAGATTACATGTACCTCATGCAACTGATATACGTTTTGCATTTAAATAATTAATTTGTTTGGATATCAGCGTTACATTTAGCATCTCTGGATTATATAGTTTGACGGCTTAGTACTTACCAACAACTAACTTTGATAATAATAATAATAATAATAATAATAATAATAATGATAATAATTAATTTATTTTATAGAAGGTGACTACATTAGTGAATAGACGAATCTTTTACACCGTATCATTGCAAAGCAAGCAAAGAAACACAATTCATTTTACTACTTATATACCTATTCATATTACACATACATAACCAGTAGATTCTTTAACACATTCATTCACAAACTGAATCACACATTTTACATCCATGCACAACCACACGCGTAAAACGGCTAGAAGTCATATGCACACACACATTAAATAAAACCTTCATTTTCAGTTTGACAAATCTGTAACTAATATTAACACAATACTTAAAATAAAAAGATCGAGAAACAACACTTGCAACTGCAAATCCATATTGATTGCATTGTTGTATCTATTATGCAAATCCATATTGATTGCTTTGTTGTATCTATTATGCAAATCCATATTGATTGCATTGTTGTATCTATTATAGGATTACATGATCATGGTTGGGTACTTATCTAAGTATAAATTTTAGCTAATCACTCACAAAGTAAATATAGCCCAATTGTAAACAAATCCAGGACAGTATCACGTGACAGTTTACAGCCAATCCATGGCATAGACGCAGTCAGTTCATAACAATTGGAATTATTTTATGGTAACAGAACAGACACCTGAGTAAATGTAACAAACAATCATCTCGTGCCAGTGTAGTAAGAGACTTTCAATAATGATTTTTTAAAAAGATTGAGCATTATTTTTATGCTTTCTGGAATGGCATTCCCTGTTTCCACACACACGTAATTAAAGGAATGTATGTTCTGTTGACGTTTTAGTCTAAGTAGCATTAGATTATTTTGAGAAACTGATATAAGATCTATCAGATACCGGAGATGGAATTAGGAACAGTTTCTTTTTGTACCCTTTGAAAACTAATAATGGTAATTACGTCAGTTCGTCTTCAAGTTTAATCTTGTTTAAACATTTTTGTCCTATCATGCGACAATAGAAAACTGTTCATAGCAAATACGATATGCTAGATGTATGCTAATAAGTATACTTAAATAAAAGATATTGTTTAATTAAAAGGAGAAGAATACAATTAAGACCATTGAATCGCCAGTCTACTGTATATACTCTTAATTTAAAAAAAAATAAAATCACTCTAATTCAGTGTCTAGTCTAGCCTACTTTAAGCTAGCTGAGGATTTGCCTAATATCAGGGCAAATTCCTTTCACACAGTCAGCGTAGAGCTAGTTGCAGGCTAGTGTCACATAAAATCTGTCTCTGGAGCATGTCGAGAAGGTGCCGGTAGTTAGTATTGTTGGAAATCGGTTGAAATTTAAATATCGATGATTGGTTGAAATTTAAAGATCGTTGATCGGTTCATCATAACCGATGAATCATCGATTGTAATCGGTTGGATACATTTTCAATTTTGTTTTCATGGACAATGTAATGTAATACGTGGTTATAGCGAAGTTGTTTGTATCTCGTAAATACGAACGGTTTACCGGCACATATGTCCTCTATCCTGTTTTTGGCGCTTGGGTTGTACTTACACACAGAAGACACTATTAACTGGAAGCCGTTATTCATATATTTTGCTTTTCCAAAATGTCGAACGGTTAAAAGAAAGAGAACTATAATCATTTATATTCGATTTTGGAAATATATAATCGAACGCTTGATCGCTTGACTTTTCCGAACAATTTTCGGTTATTTTGATTAATCGTTACAGCTTTACTAATTCGTGTAGCATTTAATTTCGTGGAATTGGAGAGGGGAACCTATTCGCGAAATTAAATATCCACTATTTGTTTGTCTTAAAGACTTGAAAGTACAATAAATATCAGATTTGCGAAATTTAACAGACGCAAAGAAGTCTGACCTCGGGAAACTGTGGAACCAAATAGTCGGGAGCAACACAAGATTTAAAGTAATCCGTCCTTAGTTCAGTCTAGCTCGTAAGTATGAAAACAAACGATCCTTATGTGGACTTCGGAGAGATTTCGGCAACATCTTCTAAACTTGCTTCAGTAAAAACGATGATAATAATGGTATTGTCATTTAACCATCTTTCTAGTTATAACACTTAGTTTCTTCTCGTATTTTATACTACTGCACATGTTTTGAGGTTTTACTAGGCTTCAACTGAATCAACATTAAAATAAAACAAAACAAAACAAAAAGCCAAATAAAATATATAATCAGAACAAACCCATGTGATGGGGAGAAATCAGTTTATGATGGAAAACAGAATGTATATCCTTTCGACAACGAGTAATACTTTCCAGTTATTAAAGTCCAAGAACATTAGCGATATACAGTGTCCTTATTTGCAAAATTATTTATATCTCCAAATAACACCTTTTATTCATGCTTCTGATCTGAATTGTATTCGTATACCCACGAGTCAAGGGTGTATTTCCAATGGTAATTAGGCATACATAATTGATGCGTCGGGTGAGGAAAAGGCCATTGCTTTAATTTGCTGTTTTAAACACAACGGCGTTTTGTTTATCCTGAATGGCTGCTGTATCATTACCGTGAGTAATTAAACTATCACGGTTGTTTGCAAGTTATATTGTACATGTTGAATCATGATCTGCATTTAGCTATGTTATATAATATGTCCATTGTAAAGCATATTATCTGCCAAATAACGGTAATATGGATCTTTATTTGCATACACACTCACTCACACACACACACACACACACACACACACACACATATATATATATACATATACATACATACATACATACATGTATAGACACACACGCACATAGATGATATCTGCATATATATATATATATATATATATATATATATATATATATATATATATATATATATATAATGATACAACATAAGTATACAACATATGTCAATGTGTGACCTATAAAATATAAAATACGCAGGAATATATCTGTTTAAGCACATGCATGTACTTAAATATGAACTCTTAAGGGAGAAGACACAAAAAGTGTCATCAATATATAAGCAGTATATAAAATGTTTTCTTATTGGTATTATAAGAACATTATACATGAAATATGAGAGATAGTAATGCATGTATTAGACAACGAAATGGAAATGAGATGAAAGTAACAGTGAAAGTAAGAACAAAATAATAATAATAATAATAATAATAATAATAATAATAATAATAAATATCAAGTAATTTTATGTCGTTTTAAGTACCATTCATCATAGTGTTACGTCCAATTAGTGATCTGTTGATATATTTTCAGAGATTTCTAACCTCTGCAGATTTTGTGGAATTTAGTAATTTAATAAATTTCAACATACTCGGGCCTTTCCGAAATAATAGTTTATATATTGGTTTCTTAGCGGCAAATAATATTGGCATTCTAATACAAATAACATTGGCAGTGTAATACAAATAACATTGGCATTCTAATACAAATAACATTGGCAGTGTAATACAAATAACATTGGCATTCTAATACAAATAACATTGGCATTCTAATACAAAGTGATAACCATCTTCCAGCACATTGCAAAAAATAACAGTCCTTTGGTCTAGTGGGGTAGACTGGAGTCTCTTCCATCTTTCTGATTCAATATGTAAAGTATAGGCAGACATCCTTATTTTTGAAAGGGATTTTCAAAATGTTGTCACTGTTATTATATCCAAATACTTCGTATAGCCAAAATTTGATGACAAATTTCTATATAATCTAGCTTTTGAAGACTTTATGATTCAAGATTGCCAATTTTGAATAAACTGGTCAGGCTTATGGTATGATCTTTTACATACTCATAAATGTTGGCTACACGTTTCGTATGCAAAACTGAAGGCAGAGTGCAATAGTGTGTCTCACGATAGGTGATAATATTAGTATGTTTATTATATTTGTGGAGAGGATGAACTTCTATACAATACGCGTTTCAGTTACATCCCCACCAACAACAACAAACACCGTATCCCCACCCCCTCCCTCCAGCAACCTCTGTAAATATTGGCAACACCTTTTTTTAAGAACACGAGAAAATCAATGCTTAATTTTGTATATCTCAGGTTTAAGATATTGATTCTCCAACCCCCACCCCACCCGAAACGGAGAACGATTAGATTATTTACTTGATTAAAAGATTTTTCTCAGAATACTAACAAGTATCGATTACTCTTTTGCTAATCAATAATCTGAAAGACAGGAGAATATACTAAAACAGTCAAAACATTTTTCATGTTCCCAAATTATGTCTACCTGGACATTTATATTTTCGTATAATCACTTTTTTTTAAAGAACGTTTTTACTTTTGGCATATATTTCTGTTATACTTGCATCTTTTGATTCACTTTTATGAACAAAACACGTAATAAAGTGTGTTTTGTTTCTCATTTTGGTAACCACAACAAATCAATGTTGTTGGTGTTTCGTCATTAAAACTGTTTGGTGCACAATTTTAAGCGATATAATAATTATCATGGATAGTTTCAGAAATTTACAATCGATCCCATCCTTATACCGGAGGCACTCAGTTAGGATTGCAGAATCGATCCCAGTTTTATACCGATGGCACTCGGTCGGTATTAGTAATAGCATGGACGTGTTTAGAAGAGGACACTTCAACAAATTGATCATAATTGGTTTACTCTGAAAGCTTATAGTAAGCTATTCTAAATTGCGCTCAAGAAGATTATTCTAGATTTTGTTAAGCAATGACTGGTTTAGAGAAATGTTGGTCAAAACAATTCCCTAGATTGCTTGGAAAATGATTAGCAAAATACTCGTTACAATATTAGGGAAATACTCGTTACATGATTAGGGATATACACGTTGCATTACAGTATAATGTAATTCCATTACTTATAGCATAAATAACACCCATTTGAATTGTAATACACACGTGTAAAGGAAAATAAAGTATATGTGCTTTAAATAATTTAAATCATTTTTCCTTTTTGAAAATCTGAAACGGACAGTGCTTGTAAAATGCCATATTATTTCCTAAGTTAGCAAAGCCATACTTTTCAATGACAAATTTACAAATGCCATGCAATTAGATTAAACTATTTGTTTTAATCCTGCAGCTATACTTGTCACAATGCCAAGCTATTGACATCAGCCACCCAGTGATGTTTAAAAAGTCAATTTAAGCAATCAGATGTATTCCCCTGGAAGTTGATCGCTTTGGGGTAAAAGATCGCATAATACAAGCTTTAATTTGTAGTAGCTATGTAGTCTAAAATATCTGCTCTTCGAACTCACTCAGGCTCCTTGTAAATGGGAACAGTTCTAAAAAGGGACTGAGAATTATCAAGACTTCTGTTCCATCTCTTCATTTAACTATATGTCGCTATTAAATTAAAGCTAAGGAAGTTTTAACAAGTGCGCGCAAGTATACTATTAATCAATCGCGCAGATAATATTTTAAACCTTTTTGCTTGATTATCCTTTGTTAATGATAAAATGGAGTCACGACGGAATTACTGGGAATCAACTGCATAAGACGAACCATCTTGCAACTATGTTACTACCAAGAACTTGTTTTATAGAGAAAACAAGCGTAAACCACCATGTCCCTGCACTTGCTGTTTAAAGCAAACTTCTAACATGTCGACATTTTGAGAATACTAAATAACTGGAATGCTTGGCCTGGAAACTATACAAGTCAGAGCTTCACACTGAGATTGAGTTTCCGAACATAGCCAATCAAAAGTGATGGTGTAAAAGGAAATTTTTTGTAATTGCGTGATATTAAATGTTAAGACCAAACTCCGTCTCAGATATTTTATTATCTCCAGGCCTAAATGTAACCACAAAAAACCTCGGATTGGTAACAACATATCCTCGCACATAGACACCCTAGAACCCTCCAGGCCTAAATGTAACCATAAAAAACCTCGGATTGGTAACAACATATCCTCGCACATAGACACCCTAGAACCCTATGTGTTAAACATGCAAGGAAGTGTGTTAACCAGTGAACTACCAGGGTTACATACGATTTTCTAGCTCCGTCAGTGTTGCACCTTGGTTGGCGGTAATTTAAAACGAGAAAGGCATGCAGGGCAAGTCTGTAGATATGTCATGACAAAATTAGTTTTATTAAACAGGTATAAAAGATATCTCTCCAGATATACCGGAATGCTCTTGTTGTAAAGGACAATTTCATAGAATATACAAAATACAAAAAATTGCTTCACACATGAGCATTGATGACCATGTATCATCAGGAACTCTGTTTACGAACTAAAGTGGAAATAAACTCCAAAAAAAAACATGCAAAACGGACTTTCAAAAAGCAGATCTTGCTTACAAAACTATGAATGGGGACACACCTGCTTACATGACCGAATTGTTGCAACTAGCCAGGGAGGTCTAATGATTCCTAGAATAGATCACATATTGAGTAATTCAAATTTAGTTTTCAGTATTTGGGCGCTAAGATATAAACTCGCTTTCTCATGATGCACGTTTTGACCCTTTTGATCCTTTTACTCGTTTTACAGCTACATGATAAGCGGATAGCCGTGCTTAAAAACAGTGCAGCTGAAGCTTTCACCAAGACGGTCAACAGTGGTCTAGGGATCAAGCTGCAGAGACACTATGTCCACTCTGTCCAGGAGGCATTTCGGAAACTCAGGTAACTAGTACCTAAAGCTGGTGAAAATGTGACCTAGATATATTTCATATATTTATGTGTGTGTTAATGAAATTTTGAATACGATGTCAAACAAGACAACCTGATGCAAATAGAATTATTGAACCGTGGTATTTTTCCGCATGATAACAATTTTTTCGTCAATATGTGGACTGGTATATACCATGGTCAAAATTACTTTATTAAACCTACCTATTCATTTGAAATTTTGCAGTCACTTCAGATGAATTTATAGCAAATCTCAAGTCTCCCTGAACAATGTGCTATACCTGTTTTGCTTTTTATAAGTGGATGTCAGAACACTTTCTGATATCATCAGCCGTTAGATTGTCATACAAGTAAGTGTGATACAAAATTACCCATGAATATAAAATCAAACGCATTTAAAATAACGAAGCGAAGTTAGGTTATTTGAAAATAAATAGACTATAAATATGATTCAAAGCAACAACAAACAAAATGATCTAGCGACAGGGGTGGAGGTTGTGATCTTGTTGTCGTTCTCCCTCATAACGCGGTGGCCGAGTGGTCTAAGGCGCTCGCCTTCACAAATCACTGACATCTCTCCTCTGTCTGCGTGGGTTCGAGTCTCGGGCTCGGCCAACGTGGATATGTGAGAAAGCTTGCCAGTAGCTTCGCGTGGGTCGGTAGTTCTTCCCAGGGTTTTCTTGGGTTCTTCCTCCACCAAATATACTGGCCGCCAAGTATAGCCTATCATGTGCTGAAAAATGGCGTTAAACCCATAACAACCAACCAACCCTCAAAACGTAACGGAAATTAAAAAAACATTTACAAAATATAGCATTCTCTAAATTTCAGAAAGATTGATATTTCATATGCCATTATTGAAACAATTTAGCTGAGAAAAATAGAGTAACTTAAAAAAGGAATAAGAAATATCCATGACTTCGTGCGGTATCAGCCGGCATACACATGACGTCACACAATGTAAGTCAGCCACTATGTCTCTCTCATTGCATTTCCGTCAATTTAATGAGCCAAATTCAGTCAGACAGGTGTGGAAGGTTTATAAGTGATATTTGTAAGCAAACAGCACATTATAGCCATCAAAATAATACTAATTCTCGACTGCCATTATAAAACTTGAGTTTTATTGATATGCATATGGGAGAGTACAAGCCTTTTTTCACCCAGGTTTGATACAGTATTCTTGTCCAAAATATCTCTGGTCTTTGAAATTATTGTCAGCTGAGGGTTTAATTAAGACAAAATACTAAGCATATATATGCATTTAGTAGCGTTTAACGGCACTTGTTACTTATGTGTGCCTATGAAATCGGGGAAAGATTGGACGTATTATGACGTGATTGCGACTTCTGTCTCTTATAAAATAATGAAAAAGAAAAATTCGATACAATTCAATTTTAATAATCGCAGTAACAGTCTTGTGGGAAGAAAAATGATAAGGTCAACGAAAAATATGCAAGACCTTGGGTAATCTTTAACGATTTACTACCTGCCGTAAATCGGCTGCTCAGGCTGTCTGTCGAGGAAAACGGATGTGATCTCTATAACTGTGTCTTGCTAGAACAATTAATTAACCAATATACACTTTTCTTTGTGTATTTTATAAGAGCATTCTATTTCGTTGGGCTGGAACAAATACAGACGTAGGATATGTCAATACCTTTTTGTTGTTTAACTAGCAACTGTTTGTTAGTCTAGGAGAATTATGCTACAGATACTCAAAGGTAACTGTTCTTTACTTCGTTTACATCGTCTACAATCAATTGTTCGTTAGCTTTCTATACAAAAAGTAAATAGCAACAATTTAAAAAAATAAATTATTTGGTTTTGGTTTACTATGTACAGACCATATAATGCAAGCTTATCGTGTCACATTCGGCGGAATAGCCCTTCATAAAATCTGTTACAATAATTAAAAGGTTAACGTTAACAGCCAATATGATACAAATGCTACTGTAATAGACGGATTAATTACAATACTAGTGTATATAGTGTTAAAAGCAAACCTTCATCTGAACGTAGTTGAAAAATGTTACATCTAAATCAATCGAAATAACCTTTTCATAACAGGAATGGTGAAATAGATCTTTTTTTGGATGACCACAGTCTGCTAGAATATCACATGCACAACGAGGATACAGACTGTTCTTTGAAGTTCGCCGGGCGTCTGTTTGGAGACGATTCTTACGCTTTTGGAGTTGCGCAAGACTCTTTGCTTAAGGCAAGGACGCTTTCTGTGTAACTTCTAATTTATCTGAAACTGGAAAAAATGTCATAAAAATGTTAATGTTGATCGAGATACGAGAGTGATTAGCAAGTTTAAAATTTTATACTCGTCCATTATTTATCGGCATCGAATCTATCCTGCTCAATTCATCAAAGTATTTTGCATCATTTATAACTCCAGAAGGACAATTTACGGCGTTCAATTATATTTTGCAAATATATGAATTTATTATGATATTTATAATAACTTTTGAACAATGTGGTGCAAAAAAAGAAATATGTTCACAATTCTGTTATCAGATTATTACCCAGCGATATTTTGCTCTGGTGGGTTTTATCTTTTCTTTCTTGGCTATTTTTATCCAGGAAAAAATATCTACCCTTGTTCTGAAGTACGTACAATCAGGAATGATCGAGGAACTAAATTGGCGCTATCTGAGAAACAGAAGACGATGTGTTAATAACCTAAAGTCCGTCATAGTATGGAAGAAGTTTGGTCTGGAGCACACTGGGGGACTTTTCGTTATGCTTTTGGTGGCTATGGGGGTTTCTTTTCTCCTCTTATGCTTTGAACACCTTATCTATACTAGCCTTGTGCCACACGTCAGACTAAAACCTAGAAACAGCTTCTGGAAAAGTAAAAGGATTGCCTTTATCAGTCAGGTATGCATATAGATATCTCAGAACTTTTAAAAGTTAGACTACAGCTTTTTGCACATTTTCAGGCCATATAAACGGCAATGGAGTTTTAAAGATTGTTTATGAACATATGTAGATTACACCTTTAGATTTTCATGTTATTTATGTGATTAGTTTTAGCTTTATATCATTTCTTTCCACCTTTTGGACTGAGGCTAGTGAAAGCCTTGTTATAAGAATAACGCAGAACCTGCTCGACTTTGGCAGACAATATTTGGTACGTTTTACGTGTGATCATGCAAATTACCTGACGTAGATGTTTTTAAACGTTTACACAATCATTTATGTTTCATCAGATTTTTGGCACTTTTTAAACCTATACCATTTTAGCGACAACCTTGTTGCCACATTTACTCTGAATCTAAGTGGTCTAAGTGGGATTGTTAATGTGTATGTGCAGATGACATGATCAAAAATTGTTATGCTATATAAATGAACTTTGCAAGTTTGTAACTTTTTTATTTTGGACTTATTTAGACATAAAACATTTTGTTTTTCTACAGTGCTTTACAAAACGCTAATCCATTTGCATATGTAAATGTATTTGCGGGAACGAAGAAACCCCTAGGAGGCACACACACACACATGCATGACGCGCACGCACCCGCACACACACACACATGCATGATGCACACACAAACACACCATCTACACGATTCGTATGTCAACGAGTGATATTTGTTAAATGAATTTTTTGTAATATGAAGTAATTTTTTAGTTTATCCTCTCACTCTCTCTATCTCTCTCTCTCAGAGGTTGTATCGATCCATCGTCAGCGAACAATTTGTGTCTGCTCGACAGACGGCTATGGAAATGATGGATATGGTCAAAAGGCGCCACTTTATCCGAATCTTCCAGAAAAATGAGTTACTTGGAAAGGTACTATCCAAAAAGTGTCCTTCTGTGAATGTGAAGTCATGTACAGATGATCAAAACAAAGCAGAGGGAGTCATGTATTATATACTTTTATTAATCTCTGGAGCTATGAATACGAAAATATATTTAGGTTTTGATAGTATTCGGATAAGCAAACAATTGACAGTACATTGAAACAAGCAAATAAAGAAGCAAATATAAATTAATAATCAAGGAATAAATAAATAACAAACATGTAACTTTGCAATAAGTCTTATTAACTTATAAATAGCATGTTAAGATATGACATTTCAAAACCTAAAGTTTGTATGATGGTTCGATCTTGAACTTTTGTTTGCTAAATATAAGTAGAGAACTTTATTAAGTGCTGAACTAATAAATATGGACTGGGTATTCCTTAAACACCGTGCATGATTTGAATTTTGGACGGATAGCAAAGCAGTTCTGACTTATGGATTGGTTATGTTGGTCCGTATGTCCGTTGGTCCTCCTGTGGGCAACACAGAGGTTCGGGTTTGCGTTAAAATCATTTTCTCAGACACTTTTGCTCGTAGAATCATATGACCTGGTATGTAAATGTTTCATTAGGAGTAATGCAGCCATCAGCGATTTGCGCTTACCTTGGTGCTGTGCTCTGTATTTCTGGGTTGGGGTTTTCGTTAAGTTCAGTTTTTCTGACACTATTACTAGCAGAGTCTTTGGGATAAAGATGTATTGCGATGAATGCTACACCCTTCAGGCAACTCTGGGTGACTGTAACGTATAGCTTCCACCACAGTGACCTTCATTAACTTTTGCCTTTAACTTAGTTTCTGAGACAATTTCCTGCAGAGCTATGTAACTTGCTATGGAGATGTTCATGAAAAGAAACATTACATTTAAGTATAAAAACAAGGCCATTGTGACCTATAGTTCACACTCCAGTGACCTGTATCACAAAAAGTACACCCTTCAGTCAAAACTACGTCTCTGTGACCTATATTTTCCACCACAGTGACCCGCATTAACCTTTGTGTTTAGCTCAGTTTTTCAGGCATTATTACTTGCAGAGTCATATAACTTCTTATGTAAATATGTCAAAAGAAGCTACGCTCTTCAATCAACACTAAGTAACTATGACCTATATTTTACCCCCCCCCCAGTGATCTGCGTTTAAATCAGACTTTAGACACTGTTGTTGCAGAAACATAGGATGCATCATAAGAAGTACTACACCATATAGACAAAACAATGCTTTGCAGTCCGGCCCATTTCCATTGGCGATTTTCTTGTCACAACTTCTTCTACATTGTGACATTTCATGTAAAAGATTCCCATAGATGACAGCACATATTTTATTTACGAATATTTGCTTGTGTGTGATGCGAGCTAAACATATTGTAAAAACGGAAAAAGGATTCCCTATTTTTTAAAGATTCTGGTACTTACTTCAAAACAACAACTTAATATTAACACATACATATAGATTATACGTGATAGCAAGGAGTAGTTTACCAGTGATCATTTTCTTTTGATAGAGAAATGAGATGAATCTTACAATGCGCAAGAAACAAGGAATTGGTGACATAGCAGGAAACCTTGTAGCGTAAGTAAACTAAGCAATTGTATCCTATGGTGCCAGCTTTTATGTTTGATGAGAGACGGAAGGTGAGTTTATATCAATAGTAATGGGGGCGGATATGACCTCAAATGTGCCTGTATGGTCTCAATGCGAATTTAACATTGAGGCCAGAGAGGCTCATTCTCTAATTTGAAAAAGGGCCTCTCTGGCCTCAATGGAAAATTAACATTATGAGGCCAGTGCCATTTTTGTACTGAAGCAGTTATGGAAATCTGGCCTTTAATGTAATGTTAAAACTCTACTGACCAAAATGCCGTTTGGACTGACCAATACCCAATCATCTACTATCCAACACCTCACAGTTATTATCCAACACGCCGTTTTGAGTGACCAACGCACAGTCATCTACTATCCAACACCCCATACTTACTATTCAACACGCCGTTTGAGTGACCAACACTCGTGTATTTACTAACCAACGGTTAGGAGTGCTTACACATACACAAACATACTATCACACACAAGGGTAGGTATAGGATGTTTAAGTTTTAGTTGTAAAAGACAAAACATACACAGACAAAAACACACGTAGTGGCAGTGACTGATAACTAAAAAGGACCGTTTGAGTTTTTACCCAAACAGCATTAACACGTCCTACACCGCTTTAATGTTCTTCTTCGCAAGCTTCTTCTCACTGCCGGTCCATAGACCAATGCATTCTTGAGGCATCCTTGCTCTTCCACATACAATATATTCTGCCAAAATAGCCGTGTCTGTGATTTTGGTGATAGTACATCATGACTTCAGATACACAAGATTGAACTGAAGAGTATACTGGAAATGATAGTCAATGATTCCACATTCGTCCACATCTTGACTTTGTCTTGAGATTAGATGATACAAAGGGTCAACTCGTCTCTATATATAGTCTACGGGCGGATCGAAACCGATTGGGAGGTTCCACCAATCAAAACGCGTGTAACATATTTCAGTCAGGGTGTGTTTTCTATCTTTCAATCAGAATACAGCGGACGCGTGACGTCATTTTTGATATATATAAACATAAGTGTTCCTACGATTTACCAGCGTGGGAACAGTATAACATAGCCAAAATGGAGACATTGTCTTGGGGTGCGCCTGTAGTGGATACTTTTTATACTCGGAGGGATAGTACGACTACTGCTGCGGTAGCTTATTCTTCCAGAGGAGAATGACTTCAATTTGGATTTATCTTATTGCGATTTGTTATCTTCTTCGCATATCGACTTGCCGGTAGTACCACCTTTACCTTATTCTCCATCATCACCAGCCTACGATGATTTTTAAAAAAGAAGAAGGGAGAGTTAGAGACTGTTTAACAGTGTCAGAAAGAAGAAGAACACACATTTGTTCAACAACAACAAGAGAAAAAGAGAAAGCAACAAGAAGAGAGAAAAACTTTGAACATAGAGAAGAACGAAGAGAGTGAAAACAAAACTGTCAGTGTGATATAGGACATTTTGACGGAGTTAAAACATCTGAGAGAAATGTATCAAACTTCTTTGGCGAAACCTAAGAGAACGATACTTTCACAATCCAAGAATTCGATTCCTTCTATGACTATATCGATGACTACCACGGATACGCCAGCAGCGAAAACAGTCACTACTACCACTACAGCAGAAACAGGAGTAGGAATTGGACGTGGAAAAGCTTTAAAGCAGTTGAAAAGTCCATAAGTTTTTGTTTTGTTTTTTGTATAAAAAAAAAACTACGGCGCTATTCAGGACCCACCCAAATCTCTTCGATAAGAAGATGCTACTCAAATGATTGCCAAATCAACAAAAACCAAATCCCTCCATTATAAAATACGTGTGTGTGTGTGTGTGTGTGTGTGTGTGTGTGTGTGTGAAATTCCGATCAAAACTAAAAACTGATCAAGACATATGTACACTTGCATTTTTTGTGGTATATTCTCTTGAATAAGAATCACAACGAAACTTCAAAATATATCACAATAGTCCATTGTTTCTTTTTTTACTGTCTTTCCTTTTTGAATGTCTTCATTGGAATGGGTTCTTTTGCTGTTTCTTCTGCTTGTCTTGCCTTTTTAATCTATTTGATGGAACGGCATCTTCTTCTGTGTTTTCTTCTGCTTCTGAACGCTCCTCCTCCTTGTTCTCTTTTTTCATTTTATTGAGACATTCTGATGACCAGTGTCCTTTTTTGACAATGATAACAGGTATCTTTACTTTTGTTTGTGGATTTGTTTTCTCCTGTCTTGGAGGTTCTTTTTCTTTGACGTTGTCGTTGTGGACATTCTGTAGCCTAGTGTCTTTTCTCTTGACAGACATAACAAAAATCTTTACTTTTATCTCGAGAATAGTAGTCAGAAGTCTTGTGAAAGGTGTATTTTCAAATGACTCTCTATAAATCTTTCACGAGAAGTGTGATCTGTTGTGACTCTTCCATCTTCACGGATTGAAACTGCATGAGATGAGTGTGTTAAGTTATATATATATATATATATATATATATATATATATATATATATATATATATATATAGATAGATAGATAGATAGGGAGATAGTGAGAGTGTGTACTCTAGTAAAATCAAACTTGAATCAACATGAAACGGTCACACCCTTCCAAGGAAAAAACAGAAGCTGGCGATCACGACGTTCTGTGTCGTCTAACACTGTCCAAGAAGTGTTGGCAGATTTCACCTGAGCGATATGGAAGAGGACATGATCGATCCTGATCCAACACCTTCATTACAGACATATTGGAGTCAATGTTAGATTAATTTAAACGACAGTGCCAAGCTAAACATCAAGATCGTTTGAGACTATCCATCACTCATAACAGTTTTAAATCTCCTGTTTAGGTCGAGTTTAGTACACCGGCAGAATTAACTTCTTCCAAAATCTTGGACAAATTTCAACACGTGCAGCAATGGAATGATGAGTTTGACATGACCGATGGATAAGCCACTCTTCATATGACACACGTTTCACCTCCTTCAGGCAGCTGCAGACGAGGCAAAGTTTTATTGATGGAACAGTTTCCCAGTACCAAAGAAAGTATAGTCCAGATTAACAACCATCAAGATCAGATGTGTTTAGACCGTGCCATCGTGGTGGGTCGAACTCATGCAGAGAAGAACGATACAGCTGAATTTAAACGATCATTGAGACAATCGGACAGAGCCAAACAACGAAGAGAGGCAGAAATCCGTTTTGAACAAGCAGGACTTTGGCAGGAGACCGTGTGTGGAGTTCCTGAAATGTATAAACTTTAAGACATGTTCACCCCTCGTTATACATTGAAAGTGTCCATTCAAGTCGTTCGTGGAGATCTCATGTTTGAAGGACCCACTTTTTTAGACGGAAAACACATTCACATTTATCATCACCAAATTAATTTCGACGCTATTACTAGTATCACATGATTTTTCATGTAAATTACTATTGCGACAAATATGACCAATGATTTAGCAATCGGGAGCAACATATTCATTGTGGATTGAGATATTGTGGCTGTTTAGCGTCTAGACCTTGCATTCCTGTAGGACAATAAAGGATTCAGTGCTCTACTTGCAAGCGAGCATTCGTCAGTCCAGCGTGTTACGAGCGACATCGCATGAAACAATTCCAACAACAGAAACGTGCTTGCGAATTATTCACAGTATGCCACACATGTGGACACCATGTTCGTGCAAATTCTAAAAGGTCACACATTTGTGCAGGAAAGAAACGATGTCGAGTTGGAGCATCAATGTAATATTCAAAGATATGACAACGAACCCGATGAATTAATAAATGACGACCAGAATAAGAAAAATAAGCAGGCCCATGGTGTCGATTTTATCCTTTTTTACTTTGCATGTTCTCAAGAGACTGGAATTCATATTCCAAATATTTGTGTGGCTCATCGCGCTTGCAACAACAATATTCAGAAACGTTTATTTTATCACTGTCGGAATTGTAGCATGATTTCAGGGCGATGGAAAATATATTTCGTGGCTCTCATACTGTTTTAGATTTAGACCCCTTCGACGATACCTGGAACAAGGAGGAGGTGCATCGTTACGGGAACGGTCATAAAAACACTACAGTCATTGCTCACAATTTCTCGGGATACGACGGAGAATGTCTTTTGAAATATTTTTCAGAACAACGAACCGAATTTCCAAAAGTCACCATGAATGGAGCCAAAATCATTTACATGCAAGTAGGAAAAATATACTTTAAAGATTCCATGAATTCTTTGGCTATGCCTTTGAGTAGAATGCCTAAAACGTTTGGAATTACAAAAATGGCAAAAGGCTATTTTCCACACTTTCTCAATACCGAAGTAAATCAGCAATATGTGCTCCCTCATTTGCCTGAACCGAATTACTACGAACCCGACGGTATGAGAACAGAACAAAGAGACGCTTTCTACGCTTGGTACCAAACCCACTTCTCTGACCCGTTTGATTTTCAAGAAGAAATGTTGAACTATTGTCAATCCGATGTGGACATTTCACGACGTTGATGTAAGACAATTTCTACATGGAGGCTTCTACCATTGCCAAAGCGTATGGATTAGTGTGCCGAAAACAGTTCAGGCCCGAGAACAAACTAGCTATCAATACCACCTTAGTCCTATCAATCTTTTAGCCGTTGATGTTCAGCCAAACCTTTGCGTTGGTTACATTACTTGTGTGAAACTCAAGACAAGTGGATACAATATGCTAGAAACGAAGGATAAAAGAAGATTGGATCTTAGTCCTTGGATGATTGGGATTTAGAAAACCCACATATCGTGTACGAATTTCACGGATGTTAATTTTATGGATGCCCCACTTGTTTTCCTCAACGAGACCTTATAAATCCTTTGTACGAGTAGACCATGAATGTGTTGTACGACAAAACTTACCAATAAATGCCAGAGTCTGGAAAGTCAAGGATACCAAGTAACAGAAATGTTGGAACACGACTACTATCGACGTTTGAAAACAGAATTTAAACGCATCGTCGAAGAGTACGATGTGGCGGACATCGGATCTATGAACCCATTGCGACAGTTCGTTTGGAGGACATACCAATGCTACACGCTTGCTGTGCGAATTTGAAATATCTCAAGGAGGACAAATCAAATACATCGATGTGTGTTCGTTTTATCCTGTGCTATGTAAATATGCTCGATTTCCAACAGGTTACTCTGAAATTTTGACAGAACACATCGACGTGGAACACATTCGCCAGTACGAAGGTATGATCATTTACTTTAGAAGAGAGGATTTGTAGTTTACCTTCGGAGAAACGATAATGCATTTACAGAGACTTTGTACAATTCAAGTAAAACGCACAAAACAATTGCATCCAAAATGGCACAGACATATCTGAACGCTATAAAAAGGCTGATTACTTTGAAAATGTTCAAATGGTCAGACTGTGATCAGCTGCGAACACGTTATACGACTTGCCATGCCACGACTTCTGTCATCAGTGTTGCACAAAATTCCGTGGAACGAAGTCAATGACACCATTCGAGATTAGTGGATTACCAAGTACTTTTAAAATAACTGATTCCACCAGACGATACCATTCCTGCGAATTTTGGACGACGTGTCGTGTGTGTGTTACCGCCTGAATTTCTTGGATTTAGTTTACCAGCAGATTTTTGTGGCAAATTTATTATTAGTGTATGCAAAGACATGACAGCCAAAACTTTGTCTGTGCACGAAAAACTTATTGTGTTAGTAGTGCTGCAATTAGTGATGAATACAGCATCTCTACCACTGCGTGACGAAGACATTGTTCGCACTTTATGTACTCTTCATACTTACCAAGAAGTGTGTGTGGCTTGTGATGTACACGAACAGATGTACTACTGGAAGGATGTACCTGAGTGGAAAAGTCTTGAATTCGACGTCGGGAAACAAGAAGTGACTGACTATGCCAAAGGCATAGTGTCTGAGAGATAAAAGAAAGAAAATATTAACTTTGTTTTTTTTTTTTTGTTTTAATGTGAACATTTTTTGCTGTACCAAGAAAAAAATGAAACATGTATGAAATGTCTTATGTTCTTGATGATTTATTTCAGAAGTTTTCAAATACTCTAGAGTTATGGCTGCATCCTCCGTTCTCAAAGGAATTGACGAAAGTTAGATCGTCAATGTTGGGAGGCATTGTATCTTAGTAATCCCTATAACATGTTCATTGATGGACCAAGTGGTTCAGGCAAAACCGAATTTGTCAATCGTTCTATCGAACACAAATCAGTTGTGTTCGATCGTTCTCCGCAACGTATCGTGCGGAGTTACAAAAAGTGGCGATCGGCTTACATGTTACTCAAAGAAAGTCATGGAGAATCCATTTCGCTTGTAGAGGGAATTCCTCGCAAAGACAACAGGATCGTGTCTGAATCTAGTCAAACATATCTCGCCATTTTCGATGGCATGCTATGAGAAGACGAAGACGAAATTAAACTTTGGTTAACATCAAAAGAACGTCATCGTAATGCCAGTATTATTTACATTACAGAAAATGTATTTTAACAAAGTAAAGTGCGTCGCACCATCAGTCTCAATACTCATTATGTCAAGTTGTTTAAAACTCCAAGAGACACATCTCAAGTTCAAATCATGGCAAAACAGTTAGGAACACCTTGGTTGAATTATTCTTATGACGATGACACTAAATTGCCACATTCGTATTTACTCATCGATTTAAAACCTACCACTTCCGATTATTTGAGATTTCGTACGGATTTGTTTCAATATTGGCGTCAAGAAGAAGCCCAATCATTGACATGTCGATTTCTCGTTTTCGCCTGTCTAAAACAAAAGAAAACGAGGCCTTCAGGAAAGAGAGGTGCTGCAGCAAGAACGCGCACGTACTCAAGAAAACCTTGATCTGTGGCCGTCTCCTCTTCCTCTTCTGCTACTCAAACTCTTCCTTCTTTGTTAATTATGACGATGATAGCGAAACACGATTTAAGACAAATGTTTCCTCATTTGATGAAAAAGTGGAAACCCATCTCTGCTTTTACTCCGTTGACGTCATTTTCTTATCTGCTGCTCTATGAGCTGCTGCTGCAGCCAAAAGGTATCATCTCCTAAGAATAAATTACAAGACAGAACAGGCATGATACAAAGTGTACTGGAATTGTCTAAACAAGAACTAGCAAGATTTAGTCAGTTGAGAACTCCAGTAGTGCCTAAGGTCAAGTTGGCACGACGTCCCTCCAATCAGTGGAGATGAATTCCAGTAGAAAAGTAGATGTGTTGGACAGGATTCATTTCAGTTTCTCCACTGAACAAAGATGTATTCCTCTCAAAGTTCGCATCATCGTCGACGTCCAAAAAGGTCTACAAAACATGGAAAAAAGACTCCTCGTTTAGCTAAATATTGCGTTGTCTTATCAATACTTACAAAACCCAATGCTCCGATGCGAAAACCAACAATTTTAAAAAACACCTAAAATAAATCATCAATGCGGTCTGTGAATGTTGTTTGAACGTCTTGAAACGAACGGTTTCTTTGGCCAAGATACAGAAACAGCGCTTTGGGTGATATCGTCTCTTTCTTCGATTGCTGGACCTGCTGGAGGAGTGTTAAGGTGAATATAAAAAGGACAGAGTTTTATGGAAAGACATCACACATATAGCCTTGTACCTTATGGAGGGACGAAAAATAACTTAAGTTCATTACAAACGGTGGATGGAACTCCATATTTGGTACAAACAGCGGATACCTCATTTACATCCTAATCCTAATCTCACCGATATGTCACATTTACAACAAACGTTACAGTCGTTGATGCATCGAATCTACTCTGAGAGATTGCAAAAATGTCATAAAAACCAAAGAAAATCAAAAAGTTGCAGCAACAACCCCAAAGACGATTACAGACACATCTAAAGGGATGAAATAAGAAAAATAAACAATAGAAGTGTTTCAGACTCCGTCTGTTCCTTTTTTCCCAGCATGACCACCTCGCTGACACCTTCCCCTAGCTACCGGGATGAAATATGAAAAAGAAACAAGAGAAGTGTTTCAGACTCCGTCTGTTAATTTTTCCACAGCATGACAACCTCGCTGACACCTTCCCCTATTCCGAGACGAGAATAAACGAAAGCCCGTGTTAAATAGATGATGTCGACACACTTTTCAGCAGAAAAAAAGAAAGAATGGTACATTGAAGTGGAAAAAAAAGGAAGAAAAAGAATGTAAAAAGAACTAATGACTTCTGTGGAAACTTCCTCTCCTTCTCCTATTGCTCGTCAGACGCGTCAAACATAGTAATTCAAAATACCACACGAACCTAAGAGGAACAGTGGTTACATATTGAGCAGCTGCTACAACCTGGAGACACTTTTAACCAACATTTACAACCATTCTGCCCACGCAGCAGGCTACGGATGATTTCAAAACTTGTATTGTGCAGCCAAACCTAAACTCAAAAGTCTACGGCTGCACGATGTATGACAATGGTTACAAGAAATATCGACGTACACATTATAAAAACCCACTGGAAGGAAATTTCAAAGAAATCAGACTAAACTAGCAGGAATGAATCATCAATGGCAAGTCGATTAAGCCGATGCTACTCATTTAGCTTCGTGCAATTGAGGTTATAAATATTTGTTTGGTGTCATTGATATCTTTTCAAAATCAGTTTGTATATTTCCTTTGACTTCTAAAACAAGTTCCGAGTTAATGCGAGCTTTAAAACTGGTCTTGAAACACAGTGATTGACACCCCCTGTTTTGGCAAACAGATAAACGCACCAAATAATTAAACAGAGCTTTTTCAAAAAGAATTGAAAAAAACGACACATTCATTTTTTACAACTGAGAATCCTGAAACTCAAACCAGTGTGGTGGAAGGTTTTCAAAGAACCTTGAAAGAACGTATGTGGAAATATTTTACACATGAACACACTCTCAAATACATCGACTTGTTACCACGTCTGCTAAAAAACTTACAACCAATCGTACCATCGTAGCACCGGAAAAGCTCCAGGAGAAGTGACACATAAGAACGAAGTCACCGTGTTTGATCGATTGTTTGGGTGTCAAAGATCAGAAAAAAGAAAGAAGTGCTAAACACATCGCATTGAAAAACAAAACGCACTGTTGACAAAGGCTATTTACTCATCTGGACGACATAAGTGTTTCGTGTCACAAGTCATTTACGCCCCCCTGCCTCTAAATTGAAAGATATGAACGGAGAAATTAATAAAATAACTTTATGCTTGCCAGAGTTACGACGAGTGACCAAGAAAGTCGACGACGTGAACAAATATATTCTCGATCGTATCCAAGAAATTAAAGTCCATTGGAAAGGATACGCACTCAATTTCGATTCCAGGATTGCACCTTTACAAGTCATCGATTATAAAAGGAAGCTGAAGTCACGAAACATGCCGTTAAACACTGCTTCCCCTTCTCAGAGTTCATCTCTCCAAGAACTACATACAAAACAATAACAACCACAGTGGGCGTGGCGTGGAGAACGTGTACCTAAAATCAAATCGTCTTGTTCTGTCAAATCTGTGTCATTGGAGCAGAAAGTGGAAATTTGAGTTTACAACAAGGAGATAACCAGTTGTGGACTATTTTAATCAGCAGCTGTATTGGTTATCTTCTTCCCAATCCGTCGTTGAAATATACCGACAGTAACAAAAAACGATAGACTCCCCAAAGCCAGTCAGAATTATTCCAGTCACAGCAGCACTCTTATAGAATCCTTGGAAAATCATTTACCTTTGACATCGATTGAGTCCTCGGAGACAAGAACTCTCGAACTTGCAATAATCTCTCTTATTTAACATTACCTAGTGACAGTTCTATGGATGTGTTCCCAACGACAAATTATGTTATTTCTCTGCCAAATTGCCCCAGGAGATACAATTGTATCACGAAGCTCATTTGGAATTGGCTTTGGTATAAATCATTCATCCCACTCAATTCTGGACTATTGTCGAGGATCAAACCACTTTCGTCGTAGAAATACTCATGGAACAAGCCCAAAAACATTTGGACAAAAATAATTCTGGCTTTTACGAATCCAAAAAACCAGCACCGGCAAATCCCCAATTGGATATTTATGACATTAGAATTCCTGCAAGATATTATTTTAATGCTCGACATCTCGTTGCAGCGATTTGAACTCTTTTCAACGATCGGTTTGGCAAAGCACCCGTCAAAACTAATAGACGTGTACTAATCGAGTACCATGCACCTTCTCACCGTCTAAAAATGGATTTTTCCAACGGCAAAACGCTGTCTATCACTTTTTCTCCAAATTTGTTTGTTATTCTGGATGGAAATACGAATCTCGCTCCTACCAAAGACATCGTCAACAACAATCAATTCTACAAGTATTTCGCTACTCTATCGAATTGAACAAAGGACTGGATTGGTTTTGTGTACTCTGATGTCGCCGAGTACAATGTAGTGGAAAACATAGCCGCTCCGTTGCATAGAGTCATTTCTTTCAAAGTCGATACTGCCATAGCTTCTTACAATAAAGGAGGAAATACGTATCACGTTCACCGCGAATTGGTTAATCCTCTTTATCGTAATGTCAGCATATCGTATTTTGACAGTGTAAATATTAATATAAACGAGAGAACTTGGACAAAATATTCTATTCTCTAAAGGAAAAGTCATCATGAAACTACATTTTCGCAAACAAGTTCTGTAATGAATTGTAACTGATTTATTATGTGTACCAAGGAATGTCTCGACAACGACGACATGGTTTTGGTCGATATGTTTTAAGTCGTTTTCTCGTACGTTTGCATCCGTCTTGAAACCTATGGTCACTTGAGGATTGCATGCTTTAAAAGATGTTACCTTGACCCAAGGAAAAGAGTTTTTCCAAAACGTGCTTATCTACCAACAAAGTCCCCAAACCGAGTTGAAGAAAGCAGAAATAAATGTGTTGATTCAGACCGGAAAAGAACTCGTTGGTCACCGAAACACGTCTATAAAGTCACTTCACAATCCTTTAGAAGGCATTGATTCCTCCTCCACGCCACATCAAGGAAAAGGAAAAAAGAAACTTTAAAAGAAAAATAACTTTCACGCCTCATAAGCACGACCAAAAGAAGAATAAGAAAAGAAGAACGGTTTGTGATTACTAAAAAGAAAATGATTCACCGAGATTATTGGTAATGTTCCAAGACAGAACTCAATTTTTTTGCTATGTCAGCGACGATGATAACGATGCAAGAATCTTAGTGGGTAGAATCTCATCCCGTGTTGTCTCTGACCACCCCAGCGGCTATCGAGTTTGAAATCAAAAGACAAACCAATATTGCATCATCCGAATAACAGTTACTTGTACATGAAAGGCAAAGTTCTCAAAACGGACAACAGCAACCCAGGGGCTGATGCCAGAGTAGCTCCCGTCAGCAATTTCATGCATTTATTGTTCAGCGAAGTGGACTTAAACTTGAATAGCAAACTGGTCAGCAGCAGCATATACACTATCCGTACCAAGCTTAACTGGAAAATCTCTTGACGTACGAAAAAGAAACCAAGAACACACATCTCGATGCATCAGGGGTGTGGAAACCTGACACCTTGGGTGTCTCCAGCAACACATAGTTGACAGAAGATAATAATCCTCACAATGTTGGATTTAACAATCGCCAAATGAAAATCAAACAAAGACACAGTTTAAAAGTGATGGATCATTTGCACTTGGACATGTGGTTGCAAGACAAGTATTTGTTGAATGAATGTACGTCTGAGACTGAATTGAACATGTACCGTGTTCCATTTGATGGCAAAATGCTAAGGAGTACAACGCTATAATCAAAAAAGCGAGACTCTGCGTACCACATATGGAGTCTTACCTAAAGTGGGAAACAATATCAGTCAAACTGTGACCAGAACAACAGCCAAGTATGCCCTACGTCAAGTGAAAGTCAACAGCCTAAATATTTTCTCATTGGCATCGTCAGCAATGCTGCCCTCAACGGAGTTATTAATCAAAACCCTTTCCAGTTCCATCACTACAAAGTATCTAAAATAGAAGTCACCCGAGATGGTCAGACGTTGTGTACTAGACTTTTTGTACCTAACTTTGCACAGAAAAATTACTTGAGATCTTACTTGGCCCTGTTTTAAGCCACATGACAATTAGGAACAAACAGCAGCCACTGAATTTCGTACGAGTATTATGCAAGAGGATATGCTTTGTGGGGATTTAATTTCACTCCAAACCAAAGCAGCGACGAGGAATACTTCCACTCTATAAAATCAGGACAACCCCGTGTGGAAGTTCAGTTTGCACTTGTCCTCAAGAACAAAGTGAACGTCATCTTGTATGCAGAATTTAACAATACTCTGGAAATCAACGGTCTGAGAGAAGTGATTACAAACTATGAAAGCATAGAACACAAAGTCATGGACACAGGCAAAGAGGATGATGATTTCCATCTAGAACAGAGGATGATGATTTCCATCTAGAACATCAGTCACGGACACAAAGTGGAGAAGAAGAAAAGAAAGATACAGGCATGATGCCACGATGGCCAGAAAAGAACTATACTTAGTAGCCTGTTTCGCTCGCCCATTGGCTAAAAGAATAACACTCATTGTTATGGTTGCCAAATCGATCATTAAGTGCAACACGACAAATGTTTGATGATGTGCCAAGAAGAAAAGTTGGAGAAGTATCTGTAAGAAGCATGGACACTCAATTCAGAAGAGAAGATCTTGAAAGAGTGGTTTAAAATTTGAGCGACCATTCCCTACGTGTATTGATTTCTTTGGAAACGAAATGCATTGAAGTTCTCTTGCAACACAGTACAGAAACTAAGCCTTCATTGATTTACTTGACAAATCTTTTTTTTTCACTTATCATTACCAGTGGAAAGAATGAGTACCTGGGAACTTCATTACCTTATGATTCACAGTTCGTACACAGCTTCTTGAAATCCAGTGCTGTGTGCTAAAAATGAACTTCCTCGTCGAAAACCTTAAAACGTTAGAGCCTATGTCATCAACACTGGGTACCAGTTTACTTTCTCAAGGACCACAGCGTAGAATATTTTGATTCCTATGGATTACCTCCTCTCGAAGACGATATCATAGACTTTATGAGAAGAAATGCTGTATCCACTTAATTCAATATTGTGAGATTACAAGGATCGGATGTTTTGGTGTGTGAAAGATATTGTGTTTTCTTTCTTTGTTTTTTTTTTGTTGTGTGTTTTGTTTTGTTTTTTTTCATCAACGCAGTCTCGAATTTCCATTAGAACATTTACTGACTTGTTTTGGTGATTTCTTTAAAAACTATGACAAAACATAAATGTGGTTTAAGATCATTATATATATATATTTTTTCATTAGTGCAGAAGCGTAGAGTTCATCGATACCAAATGGACACTGTAATAGATCATTGGAAGTCTAGTCTTACTCTACAATGTTGTCAACCTTGTAAATACGTTCATTCTTAATATTGTTTGTTTGGTATTTGTCAGTTGCACATGAAGAGGATAAGACTATCGTTAATCCTGCTTCTTCATTCTTTATTATTGTTTGACTTAGCGGGGCTTATTTTTTAAATGTTGATTTTAAAAGATGATTTTTTAAAAATATTTCTTTTCACATATACTTTTCTCTCTGTCGATCTTCGAATTTTTTCTAAAAAGATGTCTTCTCTCCCGTCTGCATCTCCGCTTTGGAGGGATCATTTTCTTCAAGACTGTGTCTCTAGCATATAAAGCGGTGTGTTTACCAGTCTTGCCATCCATCGTCGGTTCGACAACCAAGAAAAATATAAGCCAGAACATTAGCGGCAGGTTAAGTAACGTACTAGCTCACTTAATGAGGGTAAAGCACCTCCTGGACCGGATTAAAGAAATGGAAAACAATTAGAACAAGAAGACCGTCAAGAGGGATATGATATCATCCTAGCTGGCAAATAATCTGATAAGGGAAGTCTTGGATGAACAAGTAGAATAGTAGAAGAAAGAATTGGCAGAGGAAAATAAAAACAGAAACAACAATACCCACTGTTCTTTCAATGGCAGCAACGCCAGCAACAGCTGCAGCAACTACATCATGTGCCGCAGCTCCTCATTACACAAGTGGACGAATGGGAAAGTGAGGCTAACCAGCCCCTTTCCGTGTCCATTATCCTTGGAGTAGGGATCAATGGAGACGGAGATGTACTACCTCTGGAGCCCGACCCGATCACCAATGGAAAGTGACTTTGAAAGAAAAAACCAAACCACCCAGGTCTCTTGAAAAAGAGATACAAGCATTGCCACTATATGTGTTTATGTTTGGGTATGTCTTTTACAACTAAAACTTAAACCCACCCCAGTGTAATAGTATGTTTGCATATGTGTGAGCACTCCTACCCTTGTGTGTGATAGAATGTTTGTGTATGTGGGTGCACTCCAACCCGTTGGCCAGTAGTATGTGCAGATGTTGGATAGTAAGTTTAGGTATTGGATAGTAAATATGGAGTGTTGGATAGTGGATAAATGGATGTTGGTCACTCCAAACGGCGTGTTGGATAGTAAGTGTTGGGTTATGGTCAGTAGATGAGAGGGTGTTGGTCAATCCAAACGAAGTGTTGGTTAGTAGTTTTAACGTTACATTTCCCGTTGAAGGCCAGATTTCCTTTACTCCAGCAGTACAAAAGTGACACTCTGGCCTCATAATGGTAACTTTCCATTGAGACGAGAGGGGTCCATTTTGAAGCTAGAGAATGGGCCTCTCTGGCCTCAATGTTAATTCCCATTGAGGTCATAAGGACCCAAATTGAGGCCATATCCACCCCCATTACTACTTATGCCATTAGCACCGAAGTGATCGTTAAAGCAATAGATATGCCATTTGTTTTATAGATTTTAGTTACTATAAGGAGCAAATTATAATTTCGAATAGAAGGTTATGGTATTGGATAGTAAGTATGGAGTGTTGGATAGTGTTGGTGGTAGCCCTGTTAACATACTGGTTTGGATTTAGTTGTCACTACACAATTCATGTTTCTACACATTGTGTCGTCTGCTACAATTTTTCATAAATTGCTTTGAACTCGTTGTGGAAATAATTGAGATCTTCTTTCCGATATTTATTGAATAAAGTTTTACGGGGTATGAAAATTAAATACATTCTTCATCAACTATGAGATATTTGATGGATAAGTATAACGTATGTTTAAAAAAATCACAAATTTGGTTTACCAGTCGCCATAAACAGCCCCTAGCTGTCCCCTCACCCCTTTTTTTGTCCCCATTGTATTCGCTTTTGCAATTATTTTATCACTGAATTGGGACGATTTCGGTCATTTGGTCTCTTTATTGTAAAGCATAAAATCAGTCGTAGAGAACATCTAAACCATCTTTAGTTTGTTCGCAGAAGACATAGGGGACATAACGTTTCGTTACAGATTGTGATCTCCATAGAGTTACTTTTTCTTCGAAAGATCTGAAATATTTTGTAATGATGCTCTGTTGAATTTACTAACAAGAACTTTATCTATATCGAAATAGGTAAATATAATTCAAAATCTTCCGTACCTTCTGTTAGGTTTCGATACTAAAACTGTGTTTTTACCTCGCTAAAGTATTTTTTAAATAAATTTTTGTTGATCCTAAGTGTTTTAACCGTAATCATGTGAAAGCATACTTTGCCTACAAGTTTTCCAGTCTTTGTTAGCTGAATCTCTAGTCCTCATTTTCTACCTTGCGATGTTCTGCATCGTCTCTGTGATAGACTTGCTTCCATTCGGACGTTGTTTTCTTCAGCACAGTTAATAATCTTATTAAAATAAATGCTGTAGAAGAGTATCCCAAATATTTAACATTCACATGTCCATAAAACTTAATTTTGCATTTCCTATGCGTTGCACTTGAACACAGATGGGCAACTTGAGCATGCCTTCAAAATGAACAGCCTTTACATTTAACATTGGGGATAATCGCTTTAAATTTAAATAGTGCAGCATCCCTTTTCTGCGCTCAGTAATATGGTTGTCATATCTCAGAATATAGGAGTTTTCTTATTTTCTGATAAGAACGCTCTTCTCTCATTATAGTTGGCCATTAAAGCCCCAAAATTGTTCAAAAACAAAATCATCAACGTTTAGTAAAATCGACCATTAACTTAAAGGAGCGCTACTCTATTAATTTTCATAAACTTTACTTTGCATTTGTTTTTCTTCTTGATTCAAACTGTCGAAAAAGTTGTATATTTAGCTTGTGTTCAATGCAAACGGCTGAAATTAGAGTTTAACGAAGGTCAAGCCGGACGTACGTGGAGGCTTCCTCGTCTAAAATTATAGCTTGACTACGCGTTATTTGGTATCTTGACGCATCAAATAGGTAGTCTAAGACGCAAATGGCAGGTAGGCCTCGTGCGTGAATGTTGATTGTTTCACATTAAATTCTGTGATAATCAAAGACTATCTACTGCTGTCGCCGATGGGAGGAAATAATATTAATACATAGTAATGTATTCTCCTATTAGTAATGCAGTTTTGATACGCTGTTTTAGTGCAAGAGATAAAGCAAGCCATTTGTTGTTTAATAGAATCGTAGGGTATTGCGGAGTGAATGTTTACGTTATAACATCTCTCTCTCTCTCTCGCAAAACAAAATAATGAAAGGAATATCCTTCTGTGTATTTATTCGATGGTAAAGATGGAATTAGGACTGACATCGATATATATATATATATATATATATATATATATATATATATATATATATATCTTCAACTTATTTTGGTAATATTATCGGCGAAGATTGTGCAAAATATCTAACAAATTGTCTAGAGATTACATTTTTCTTCTTAATTATAAAGGATGTATAGCAGAAGAAAAATCTCAACATCAATTTAATAAGAGTTTCCAGTATAAAATGTATTAGATGTAACAGTTTATGTTAAGTAACAAATATAGTTTGAGATCCAGTAGACTTGTTCTACATTTACCTGGAGTAATGTTAGAAAAACCTTTTGTAAGGAAAATTAAACACCCATCAGATTTTATCAAATAATACGCCCTTTTCCTCACTGCCCATTTATAATAAGTTTCTGAGACAACTAAACTCCTCGTTATAGTAATTGAAAAATGTATCAAGTTACATACAGTACATTATTCACATTTTGATTCCTTGAAAATTATAAATCATTCCAGAAATTTAGAGACAGGGTAGAACCTGACATCAAAATCTGCACAAAAATCTGGGCCATGAAGTACAATTCCATTTAGACTGGTTTTGAAACTCTTTTTAGGTGCATTCATGTCTAAAATTAATAAAGTTGTCTTCATCTCTAAAATCAAAATATTAAATACATAAAACTTTGAAGGAAGTTGGGTCAGGAAAGAACACTAGACAGTTTAGACTCATTAGTTGTGAAATCTGAAGGAAATTATGAAAGCGAAGGACCTACACAGCACAGACTCATTAGTTGTGCCAGTTAGTTGTGTTGTTCCAATTATTTTCTAGCTTTTACAAATTGAATTTGATGAAATTGCACTGGTGCAATTGCACCTGCTACACCTTCCCTGACTATTTTCATATTTGACCCTTAAAAACTATATTTATTAATAAACAGGAGCTCACAAGATAACCTCCACTTCTGTGACACCAGTCAGTACGTTTGATATAGCCAACTAACAATAGATTGTAGATCACAACAACCTAGTTTTGGTGTATCACATAAGAGAGTTCCCATATCAACTTGACATGCACATTGGGTGATAATAGGTTAAAAGGTATAATAATCTGAACACAGACACCATTTTTGTGTAGTGTTAAAAATCCTGGAAAAGAAGTCATAGTGACCCAAGTTTAATGTGAAATGTTTTCATTCTAAGATGCATTCTTAGTGTAATTCTTAGGCTGAAATGTGTTAACATTTGAGCATAGACACCATCTTTAAATAAAGTTCAAAATCCTGGAAATTTGTGAAATGTTTGACTTCCCAGATGCGTTCTTTGTGTAATTTTATTAGCAATAGGTGAAGAGGTATTGGAATTTGAGTCAAGAAATAACCGTCACCACTTCTTTTTACTCAAAAAATAGGTCATAGCGACTCTGTGTTAGTGTGCGGCAAATACTCATCCCATCACAAAATGCACACAAAGGGTAAGTTTAATGTCAATAGATGTGGTGGTCTAAACAAGAGTCCCTCGACTGACCAAAAAACATTTCCAGAAATTAAAGATTATACCATTTCTTCATTTTAACTACTGACTGTTAAAACTATCTCTGATATTTTTGAGCAATAACAAGATTAACTGATTACCTTTAATGTCATATTTGCAACTTATTACCTATAATGTCATATTTGCAAGTCATTGTAGTTAAAATTGGTACAATGTTACACCCCTTCAACCCTTAACCCAATACAAGTTTTTGAATGAAGAAACTCTGATTCCAGTCATATCCACAATACCGTGCAAACAAGTACCCACAATATCTTGCAAAATTGACCGATTTGCACAGAAATTTCCACGTCTACCGTCATCTGCTATAAATGATACATTTAACTGAACCAGTTACCGTACCGTCGTTACTTCATATATTATTCCTTATCTTTAGTACACTATTACCATCTTCTGTGCTCGTTAAAAAATTTAAAAATTGCATAGAAGAAAGAGTAAGCAACGATCGTGCGGCAATTGATGCAGACCCTCTACCGTCAAGAAGTCCAACAAAAATGGCCTCTAATTTTTTGCACACAATATCATATTAATCATAATCCATACTGTCAGCAGGAGCGGACCCAGAAATATCGTTTGAGGGAGCGTAAACAAGCAGGCAAGGGGTCTGTGGGAAGGATTTTGCATGGTATGATTTTAACTATCTAACTGTAAAGAAAACTTACTCTAGGAAACGTTCCAGTTGCTTCGCAGTGAGGGTGCCGTCACCCTCCACCCCTCCCATATGGCCAGGCACACACCGGTCGCCGTACAGTGCGTACACCGCAGTCGTGCGAACAGTATTTGTAAAATCTAGTACACGGCCGCCGTACAAATAGAAACATTCATTAATAAAACTCATAAACGACGTCGCCACTTCTTAAGATTTTTTTTCCATTTACAGGTAGGTAGATGAAATTAATTGGCATATGAATTAAAGCTATGCTCAGCTTGAAGAATACCCTCCGATTTTAGTAAAGTCAAGTAATGACCTGGAATATTCGGGTGAATGGTGGATTAAGAAATATTTTTTATGGGGCGCGTAAACAAGTAGTCGATGGGTCTGTGGGACGGAACCCCTGGCATAGACCCAGGGGGCGAGGCCCCCGGAAGATCCTGTATTGTAAGCGTTTCCAGGGCATAATTGTCACCATCTAACTGTAAAGAAAACTTACTCTAGGAAACGTTCCAGTTGTTTTAAGGTCTTTTTGAGGGGGGGGGTAAAAAGGTGTGGGTGGGGGCGCGCAGCACAGCCCACCATCCCCCGATCCGCCCCTGCGGGTGATAAGAGTTGTATCTTTCCATGATTTTAACATGACAAATATACATCCTTCTCCACGGCCGTGTTAGGTTTGGTATCTATGTTCAACGGACAAATGTTTATCTCCAGACAGTAGTATCGACACTGCGTTAAACAAACAATCTCAATCCCCAGTTGATTGCAAAAGTTCTCCTCGACCCGCTGAACATTATATCCTCAAGATACCTTGCACTGTGCTGTCTACAATAAGTTTTTTTCTCGGAGCAGTCATTTTTGTGTTGAAACTCCAAACCACAAGACTATCATGTTGTACCGCAGAAGTTAGGCTCGCGATAAACAGATAATGATTTATTAATATTAAAGTGATAGCGCATATTACTTGTATGTAAAAAAAAATGGAATGATAACATTTTCAAATCAATTTTATGATTTTATTTATTGAGATTTTACTTTTTTCATGTTAGATAAACTAATGATGAGGGAACTACTCTTTAGTCTTTTAATCAGATACATGGTTAAAGCGTGTTAATCCATGAATTCAGTTAATGTCAATCAAGTATGCCAATAGGCCTTTAGGCTGGTCTAAGACAGTCAGAACACATGTCTTTGATCCGTAATTATTAGTAATATAAAGATTCGATCCCATCAATTACATATAAATTTAAGTGATAATTATTTTACAGTGCAACTCTATGTCTCTCTCTCTCTCTTCTCTCTCTCTCTCTCTCTCTCTCTCTCTCTCTCTCTCTCTCTCTCTCTATATATATATATATATATGCTGATATGTATGAATAGGGAAAATAACAATTGTAAGCATATTGATCATTCTATTTTATTTCTATGCGTCTTAGAGTCTTATCTGTGGTCCTTTGTGGTTCCACTGTTGTTCATCTCTGGTCCCCTGTTGTACTTTGTAAGATCGCATGTAAGCCCAAATGCTTTTCATGTACTTTATGGGTCAAAAAGTTGTGTTTTTACAAGGACAACAATTTCCAAATTTTGTATTTATTTTTTCCTTCATAATATAGAGTAGTGTAAAAAATGGAGAACTGAATTGCTGAAAAATTGCCCACTATACCGACCTGTACACTGCTGTCTACGATCATGAATTATTTATTTTTATCCAGGTTAAAGAGGCTAGTTACAAAAACACACAAGGTACCAGAAACCGCAAGTAATGGCCCTTTCACGATATCATCAGGTGACGTCACTACCGGAAGTTCTCCCTCAGTTAAACTTCTTTACAGGAAATATCACAATAATGATACAGGTCTTGGTCTTTTTAACCCTGAACTCAATGAAGAGGACGATAGAGATACCTATAAAATCGGTTATCATCGCTATGATGTCAGACTGAATAATACAAGGACGAGTGATGTGGAAACAGAAGACTCTGCAGATTCAGATGAAATAAGATATTCTGAGGAAACACGAAGGAAATCTCAGGCAGGTTGGGTATTTGATAGGTGGCCTTTTCAAATACCACAGGGAAGCATTCTGTTGACGCCCGCACCCAAGACGTTGAAGTCATTTTCTTTGGTGGATCAGTTCTCAAACACGAATCACATGGTCAACACAGGATATATGCGATCGATGTCGAGTGGTTCCGATCGGCTAACACACGCCAATGATTATTTTAGCAGAAACATTGAACTGAAAGACAACAGAGTAAAATCGACAATAAGACGACACGCCATGGCTGGTTTCCAGCTCATCTCTTCAGCTATATTGGACAAGTGTGCAATGGAAGCATTGTCAAAAGCAGATTTACTAGTGTTGTGGAAGCAATCTGAAATCGAACTGCAGACCCGACTAAACCAAATCGAGGCTCAAAACAGATACCTGCGTCATATTATAAAATTACGCGAGCTTAGTATTAGAGATAAAGAAAACTCCACAGAACAAAATAGAAACGACAACAAAGTTCTAATATCAACAAGAATATAACTGAGATCAAATCAGCTTCCTAGTATAATAGCTTCATAGACCATGTACTTATGCCATTCTTTTCAAAAATGATTCAAATCAATCCTACTGAAAAATTATTGTATTCCAAAAGCCTTGAAATGGTTTATGCAATGAAAATTATATTATTATTTCCAGCGCCCAATAAACAATTATTCATTCCCGCTTTAATTCAGAAAACAGATAGATCACTACTTCTCACTCAAAATGGCTCAAACTTGTCTTGCGTTAAAAATCAAAAACTTCTTCGTATCTTTATTGATCAACACCACTCTGGAATTCACATATCGATCATTTATGTGCAATGGTTGTCAAAAGAATTACTCTGTTAAAATTACTGTCGAAATTTCTGCCTCCCAGTCGCTTGAACTTTATTTTTCTGGATATATACTACCACTGATAGACTACGGCTGTACCATAAGGAGAAAAACGTAAACTCTAAATTTATCTAGAACTGATAAACTCCAGAAGAAGGCAGCGCGAATAATTCTTAAACTTCCTATTTCGACTCCTTCTAGTGTTTTGTTTTCACATCTACAATGGCTACCATTACAAAAACGTATTTTTTATTTTAAAGAAATCATGACATATAAGTCTATAAACAATCTTTCTACAGATTATATCTCTAACCTAATTAAACTAAGATCATCAGATACTGAGTGCAATCTCAAATCTACCACTAATAATGAAACTCAATATTCTGAGGTCGAGAACCAACCATTTTTAAAGCTCATTTACTGTATCAGTACCTACCTTTTAGAATTCCCTACCCCTGTCGATACGAAATTCAAATTCCCTTGATGCATTTAAAACCTCACTAAAGAAATTCTTTCCTGACCAGCTGGAATGATATATTAAAGCCTCAAAATACAGAATTGTGTCATTGTATCCAGAGATAATCTGTGTGTATTTTATTCTACGTATGTCAGTATGTCTTCTGACATGCTGAAATATGTATACTTGCGTATAGTATATATTCGTATAAATTAATCTATTTACAATCTGTGTGAGTTCGTGCGCGAATATGCCTGAGTGTTTGGAATTGGCTTTTGTATAACATAACCTGTTAATACGTTGAGGACCACGCGGCAGATGGGTCTTTTGAGACCAAACGTGTAATCCTCGTTAACTAAAAATTATTATTTTTATTATTATTATTATTATTATTATTATTATTATTATTACGAAGTAATATATAGAGAGCATCAAATCAGACCAAGCTGCATAACCTATGGGTGGCTAATGTCTTGAGATAAAGGTGCACGCTATCGATAAAACGTGTACACGTCCAACGGCCACAAAAAGTGTTTCCTGACCTTAGGGTCAAGTCAGTTTTTCGCTACTAAGCTGAATAATAATAATAGTTTAATGCAACAAAGGAAAATGAGGCTGGTCTCATTCGTAGGAAAGAAACTGACACCGTAGTGTTATCAAACAAATTGTTAGGAACTTGATCTTTTCCGTTAAGACAAATTCACTATGTTTTTGCATCTTCAGTATCCATGCTTCTCTTTTTGGACACGTTCAGAATCAGTCTGTCATTTAACTTTATGGGAAGCATTTCGAGGGACTGAATAGAGTCTCCGGTTTAGTTGAAATAGTTGTCAAGTTGTGTATTGACCTTGATTCTGATATGGCTTTTGTGATTGTCCATTCATTTACTAAAGTCATTCGTTCCGCCAACATATCGGGTGGCGACTGATGCTATATCCAAATATGGTTTAAACTCGAATAAATTTACATTTTGGTAAAGCGTAGTTCTGAATGATTCAGAGATTCAAGAGTTCCAATTCTAGATAAAAATTGTGAGCAATTCTTTCCTATACCAGAGAGTGAAACAGATCGGTGTTACTCACATCCTGAAAATTCAACGCATAGCGTAAACCCAAATTTGCTTGAAATTTCAAAAGTGTACAACCCATGAAACATTACGCGGTAATCTTAAAAGACAGCACAATATCGTGATTCGATCGTGACGTCACTTTATATATGCATATTCTACTTATGTGACATTACCTCAGATAAATATTTCAGTCATTACCTGTTATTATAGAGTACAATGCCATCGAGCCGTTAGATTTATATTTGAATCATTTATCTTTACTAACGACACGATCTACATACACTATAATATACAGACATACGCTATAGTGTTTCTTATAAGAAGCCGATCGCTTGTCTGGCATCCAAATTACTGACCATTCCGTCATACTAAAGTGTTCCAAAATGGCTCCATCGAACGATGCTATTAGAATCAACTTACAGACTATTTTTCTATATTTGAATAGCTATGAAAAAGTTTCATCCAAAATTCTATATCATTATGAAATCGATTAGTTTATAATGGCATTTTACAACATTCACCATAAACTAATTTAACCATTTGATGTTAATTTTTTAAAGATCTTTTAAAAAAACGGAGTATGTACCTTTTCCACGGAGTTTGCTTTGGTGCTTGGTTAAGTGTTGGAGTAACAAGTTTATTTAATTTGCTAAGAGTGTGACTGGGTGTGAAATAAAAAAAAAGCGTAAAGACAATGATTGTGTTAAAAAATTCCCTTTTGAGCTTGCCTAAATAAAGTTGATTGAGGCTCAGGAAATGATCAACATGGTAGGTAAATATAGGACCCAAACTGGTAAATTTTTATGCACAGTTACCATCACTAAATTACCATATTTAACTTGCATATTTCAAGGTAAGACTCCGCCATTTCTAAACAATAATATTTCCGATTTCTTAAGATTTACTGAGAGTTTGTACCTCGAGCAGTAATCATACAATATATCTAGCCTATTTGTAAGCCATCAGCTGATTTCGAGAATATAACAATATTTTTACAAAATCGGTTTCTACGCCACCAGAGCATTTTAAAATAAATTGTTGTTCTAGATCATTAAATCACAATGAAAACAAAGTTGAAAATAAGTAGTCACCTTGGCGTACACCAATATGACGTGAAAATTCAGAGCTAATACTGTTATCATATCTCAACCTTGATTTGATTTGGCCGATTCGTACATATAGATAACAATATTCAATATTGTACCTCTTAATAACTTACCTCAAATATTATCAGTTTTTACCTAACAAGGTCTTTTACAACATAAGCGAATGCTTATTTCAGATCTATGCAGTAAATTATTCTTGTTTAGATTGCTTAGTGTGTAATTAGACCATGTAATATGAAAATGCTATCTGTTGTATATGTGACACCGTATTACACAATCAGATGGGCAATACTTTTGATGTCAGTTAATTTGAGATAGTTCTGACTTATGTGTGTTTTTGTGTTTTATTTAAGTGAAAAAATGCTAAATAATTTTATTATATTGCTTTAGACAAAACAATGAAATAAATAGTTTTCATTTCGCACAGCAACGGGTGTATTTAAATGAAAAATGATTTTATTCTTCGCAGCTATTGCTACAATAAAGGAGTAAATTATCATTTATCACAGATTTTTATTTAGTGCTGTAATAAACACACGACTTTCCATCTGATACCTCGCCTTTTCCTTTTTTTTTTTTTTTTTTCACTATTTATTGCATTGCAGAAAATGGCACTCGAGAAAATGGTGAAATGTACTCAAAATCAAAAGAAATCCATTTGTAAAGTTGCAACTCAATGCATCGTATGCAGCGTCAAAGAGTACTTGTATTCTCGTATCTGAAAAAGGTTCAATCAATCTATTAGACTTGATATTCATTCACCATATTTTTCGAGAAAATGAGGTGGATGAATATCGTTCCTTGTTATGTTTACTTTAGAGTTTGGTCCTTTCAAATGTCTTATCTACTATTTCTAATCTACCTATCGTTCGTTTATAAATGTTAGTAAAAAAAGTAGTTTGGACTTTTAAGGATAACTGTTTATAACTTTCTCATCAGGTTTGCCCTTACATATCACGCAGTGGCGTACTAAGGGTAAATGGCACCAGGGACGACGATGGTGGCCCAAAGGGCCAGAATACGAAAGCCCGAATTTTTATCAGCTGTTTTGGCGCCCCAAGACCTCTGGCGCTGCCTGGGGCAACCGCCCCGTCCGCCGCCTCCCCTCCCCCCCTCCCCGTTAGAACACTACAGATATCACGATTAATGTTCCATTAAAGATTATTAAGTGTAAATATTATATATATTAGTGCACAGTGCGCTCCAATCGTGTAACACACCAGACTTTGAATCAAGCTAGGTAAAACTTGGATTGAGACAGATTAGATATTTAACTGGAGGTTACGATAGATTGCAGGTCAAAAATTGGAACAGACGTTTGGTGTGTGGACACCTAGTATTGAATAGCAGATTTCAGCCCTTCCTTATGCTTAAATTTCGTAGAGATATATGACTGTTTGGATCAGCGTCCAAGAGGGTGTACAAGTCAGAAGATTTCCACACACTGTGTAAGTTGTTTCACATGCATTTGTAATCTATAGAACGTTACATAACGGCAAACATCATTTGATTAACATAATTTGTTGACTCTTGTTATATTAAAATAAAGTATTGAAAACTCAGATCACCCACTGGAGTGTATCTGGATGAGATACATCACATCATTTGGCCATTTAACTGGTATTTTGGGAGACAATATTGTCAAAAATTTAACCGTAATGTTCAATATGTCATTTTCTACCAAATACAGTAAATGCCTAGATGGTCACGCTATGATATCTTCCCGATTTTAAAAATTGATTTATGTTGACCTGGTTAACAAAGTTTAATTTGTATCAATAAATTTGCTGTGGCCAATATCTACAACTCTGTGAAAAATACCCTACTAAATAAAGTCATTGTCCTCAGGTAACTAGTTCCAATTTGTTATTACACGGATTCTTCATCGACTTTAGAAATGAATCAGTCAAATTATAGTAATTGACATTCTACGTTATAAATTAAAGGAAAATTCTGAAATTGTCTCAGCATGACCGTTCATATATCTACTTCACAGAATTTCAATCATTTGTTATGTAAGTCACAAGAACAATCCCAAAAAGTTCATGAATATTCTATAGGAGGACGTTGATACAAAAAAGGTCCGCTTTCAAAGGATACAATACTGTATTATAAACATTCCTACACAATTAATATCACATGACGTAATGTTTAAAAATAAATATCACCAAAAATAGTATCAGCGACACAAAAAATAAAAGAAAACAAAGTTATAACAGAAAGATTTAGTTTTAAAAAAACTATAAAAAAATGTAAAAGGAAAGTTGTATTGGTGATAAATGATGACAGTCGTAATCCAACGGTTGCAGGATCGATACCCACCCGGCCATCTCGGGTCGGCTGCTACTTTGTGTCTTTGGGAAAGTCACTAAGCTCCCATTTATTTTGCATATTATAGCCAAATAAAAACCAACCAACCACCCGATGATTTGACAACACACACAGCAGTTGACAGACATTTACAAATGGATGTGTTTTGCGCTAGACCAAAGAAAGGAGGCTATGACCTTTTTATATTAGAAAGTTTTCGGCCGAGTATTGCATTTGGCATAAAGGATTGCTTTCAAAACTAAAATGTCTTGGCATTCAGAGAATTTTTTTAAAGCATGGATTGAAAGTTACTTATCGTCACGGAACAAGGAGTTAAGTACATTCTTAATCATTACCTTTCCGAAGCATCAGTGCAGGTGTCCGTTCATTTTAGTTCCGTAGCTATTTTTAATTATTATCTATGATAATGTAAACAATATGTAATCATCGATGACTCTTTGCTGATGCCATTATATATGATAGATAATAACGAAATGTCAGCCGGTGAAATCTTAAAACCCAGATATTTAGAAGATACATGAATAGTCCATGCGTTAGCTGTTTATGTCTACTTCGGATGAGATTGAATCGAAAACGAATCCAGAATCACGATCCTATATTATACATAGTGGAAACATATATGCAATCGGTTACTCAGCACAAGCATTTGGGCATTGTCTCAGCCAGTGATGCCATTTGACGCGCGCATATTAAATATACTTCTGATAAAGCCTGAGAGAAATTAAGCCGTTTAAAAGTTTGAAATTCAAACGGGATCGGTTGCCTTTGGAAAACAATGTACATATCTTATATTTAAGGATTTTTTGATGACTCTGACCGCATTTGGGACAATTGCATAATGCAGGAGAAGAATTTCTAGAAAACATAAATAGAGAGGCTATGAGATGAATAACAGGTGCAACCAAAAGTGGATCCCCTGCACAACTATACCATGAAACTAGGTCGGAAAGCCTGATTTCTCGTTGTTATAAGCATAAATTGATTCAGTTATTTAAAATTTATCACGGATTAGCATATGTATATTTTTAAGTTGTGATTCGATTTTGACGTATAGAAAGTACTAATCCACTCGAACAACCAACCACATTCGGCCACCAATGTGAAGAACAACATTGTTCATCAATTCCATTTTACTCTCATTGAATAATTTCAAAACTTACCTAAATTGAGAGATTGAGAAAAAAGAAATGTATTCTTACTATTATTACGTTGGTGATCAAATATCACAGGTCATGCATGCTAAGCTAAAAATAAAGTCTAGTAGTTTAAATTATGATTTATTTTCAAATCATTTATTAAAAAATATTTTCCTTGTGGTGATACGGAGACGGCAGTGGCGTACTAAGGGTAAATGGCGCCCAGGGCGACGATGATGGCCCAAAGGGCCAGAATATGACGCCCGAATTTGTATCACTGTTTTAGCGCCCCAAGACCTCTGGCGCCCGGGGCAACCACCCCGTCCGCTCCCCCCCCCCCCGTTAATACGCTACAGGGAGACTGCAAAAATATTCTGATTTGTGAAATCACATTTTATACACACTTCCTTCGTTCTCACAATAAGAAACTTCTTTATTTGGCAACCTTATGATCTCTTAAGGAGAAAAAAACAAAAAAAACCAACAACAACAACAACACGCAAATATTCTTGTCTGCGCAAAAGTTCATTAAGATGTTTAAAAGTAGTTCGTAACAATCACAATCTTTTGCACCATTTCTTTTTTTCGGTAAGAAATACTTTTTTATATTCTAATCCTGAAGATCAGTTTAAAATAGGGCTTATTATGAAACACTCCTTTTCGACAGCTCCGCAGTCTTTGTTGAGTGCAAATCCAATGTAGCTGTAGCTGACGCTTATACAAAATCTCTTGATGATATTACGTAGATGTTTAAAAACAATACCATGAGAACATGACGTATTATAACATTCAGATATATCCCATATATATTTCATGCCAAGCTACCTTTATCTTTGTTACAATGCGCGTTTGTTGCAGTATAACTACTTTTGGTACCGTTAACCCGTTTGGGGATTTAGAGTTTTGCCATGTCCGATTTGATTTAGTGTTACCCAGCCCTGTCATACATGTATACTGGCGTGTCCCAATGACGTAGGTGGAATCTCCATTCTATTATTAAAATATGATTTTACGTAGACTAAAGTGGATTAGTGGGTTTTTCCCATGTAATAAATTTGTTCCTTGCAATGTATTCTTCAACACACTGACAGTCTAGTAAATGATTGAAGTCAAAACAATCTGATGTCAATGAAATCCATGAATAAAGAAGTCACCGAACCTTATTTCTCTCTTTCTCTTTATTAGTATCCCTCGGGCCTAATAATTAATTAGTCAATGTTATTGACTGTTTTTGTAGCGTGGTCTCCTGAAAGTGTTTTGTGCTGTGTGTGTGTGTCGTTCTTGGCAAGGGCATCCCATAAATTGAAGGTTTTGACACTTAATTTGCTACATCTGCAATCACTAAAACATAAATCGCCAAAATGTAAAACCCTCTACGGTAAGTTACACTTTTCTTTGAAATTCATGTCATTATCAACTCAGGAATGGATTCCTCCACGCCGTTTTGCCTGATATTGACCAACGTCTTCGTTCTTCTTCTGCTTCCCGTAATTGGGGCAGAGTACTATGGAAAGTTTCCACACAACTTCATGTGGGGTCTAGCTACATCTGCACATCAAATAGAGGGCGCTTGGAACGATAGCGGTCAGTATGAATTGCCTGTCTTGTATGTGTCTTATATACAAAATCCATAATTTTATATCGTCACAGTTATAACCAATCAGACGTCAGCAGCCGTTCTTTTGAAGAAGTGCTTTACCCGATATTTCTATGTACAGTTTCGTTGATTTAATTGATCCAATATTAAACAGCGTTTTTACATTGTTCATGAAGAAAATCATTATAAACTTTTTAAAACTTGATAGGCATTACAACTCCCAGATGCTTCAATTTACCGAAAACGGTTCTATCCATATGTTGCAGCTGTGGATATTAAAAGTCCCGTCTTCTGCAGCATCAAAATGGCTTAAATTACTGTCCAATGACTTAAGACAAATTCAAGCTGACAAGCTGGCGCCTGGCATCCAGCATGTAACCTCTGTTATTGGTTCAATAGATAGGTGTAAGGCATAACGTTTGCTATCAGTAGATAGGTGTAAGGTACAACGTTTGCTATCAGTAGATAGGTGTAAGTCATAACGCTTGCTATCAATAGATACGTGTAATCTATCTCGTTTGCTATCAATAGATAGGTGTAAGGCATAACGTTTGCTATCAATAGATAGGTGTAAGGCATAACGTTTGCTATCAATAGATAGGTGTAAGGCATAATGTTTGCCATCAATAGATAGGTGTAAGGCATAACGTCTGCTATCAATAGATAGGTGTAGGGCATAACGTTTGCTCGTAGTAGATAGGTGTAAGGCATAACGTTTGCTATCAATAGATAGGTGTAAGGCATAATGTTTGATATCAACAGATAGGTGTAAGACATCACGTTGGCTTAAGTATTGGCAGAATGATAATGAATCTTCAAAAACACATTGCGATCCTAAGGTCATGTGGGTCAAAAATGTATCATACCAGAATGTTTTTCTCTTGAAACATAGTTTGACATATTTAGTTTACCTCAAAGGACAAACGGGCTTATCTGCCTTTAAAATGGTCCCACTGAGTCTTCAGAACTTCTTCGTCTACCCTCCCCTTCCCCCATCGCCTTGAACTGGTATCATCCGAAGATATGTAATCAAATCTTTAGCTGGAATATGGTAATATGAATAATTGTAGTCTGAACTATTTTCATGCTTAGATACGGTAATGTTTGTTATCTCAGAACTAATCGACACTATGTTTTCTTATCTAATTACGAGTAGGAACATTTGAAATATATATTTACACCGACTGGTCAATATTAAATCATTGATATGCCGGTAAGAGTTGATTATTTCAGGAAAGAGTGAGCATATTTGGGATCGTTTTTGCCACGCGGGGAAATGCTGGTACGGTGATACAGGGGATGTGGCTTGTGATAGCTATCACAAATACATGGAGGATGTTCAATTACTGAAGAAAATAGGGGTAGGTTATATATATATATATATATATATATATATATATATATATATATATATATATATATATATATAGTGTGTGTGTGTGTGTATGTGTGTGTGCGTGTGCGTGTTATACAGTCTAAACGCTTATAACGAAACTGCTGAAGCCCTAAAATAACTTCGTTATATCCATAATTCGTCCGAGCCTTATACTAATGTATACAACTTCATCGGGAATGGGACTTCCTTTCTTTCTAAACACAAATTCATTGTATCTGTGTTCGTAATAACCATGTTTTACTTTAAGAACACACTGTGTAGATATGAAAGGCTGCATTTAGGTCATCCCCACCCCTTGTTGGGCGGCCACAAACCGAGGGAGCCTTTAAAGTGTCGACTTGCACCACCTACCCCCACACGTATAGACTGATCCAAAACTCTATTTTCCTAGCCTACCGTTACCCCTCCAGGTCGACCGAAACTAGGAGTATGAAATGCAGTCCTGCCACTCACTAGGGGTGTTGTGGGGTTTTTTGGCAACTGTTATGATACGGCGGGGTTTAAGAGGCAACGGCCGCAGGCAAATTACTTTTAAAAATGAAAAAAGTGATGGAAGATATACCGGTGTTGCATCCGTCACAACAGTGTATGGGAGCTACAATTGCGTGTGACTTCTACGTGGTGGGTATTTTTTGGAATTTTCACAGACAAATGATAAGAAGGGGCAGTATTCCGCCAGTGCTATGCAAGTTTTGTAGGATTGAGACACAGTCAGAAACAGGGATTTGGCAGCTATGCGGAGGCAAGGAGTCAAGTGATGAGTTGCAAGGAATAAAAAAGAAGGCAAAAAAGAAGTTCAAGCTATTAATGAAAAGGCGAAAGTGCCTGGTAGAGCACATGCCAAAATAACCACCAAAACTAGAATACGATTTGACTCTCAGCAGGTTTGGGCTCGATTAGAAGCACGCGGCCACTTATTGCTGCCGCGCGATTTATTGCTTTTTAAGGCGTGCACATAAGGATGTAATATTAGATTCAGCAGTGTGCAGACATACTAATATTGATTGATTATAAGCCTCGAGCAATGCCTGCTATTACTCGCTTGAGTGAGCACTTCTGAAGAGGACAGATAACCCAAAGTGAATATGATAACGCCCTGGACGTACTACTGGCAGGAGATACTCATCAATCAGTCCTACAACCAGTTCTTGAGGCTGAGACGAATTAATAGCCATATTGCTCCACCAGCCGGCTTAACGACCAGTTCCAGCTGAGCCTTCGGCCTTGCCAGCCTTTGTAGAGCAGCAAGGCAGTGAATGAGTACCGCGCCACCTTGCCAGAAAATCACTTTGGCATTTCTTAATGCCATTGCACCTAGTGCGCAGGACATTATCCGCAGAGAGCTCATAGAACTTGGCAGCCTAAAGCTTAGCCTTATGCTGACGGTGTATCTAGAGAAGGCTGCACTAGGCTACTAGGACGTATGCGACCAAGAGACTGGGTTGTGACGGCCTATTTTCGGAACAGCGTTACCACGGCCATGCGAACTGATGAGGCTGAGCGGCTGGTCACCCAAGCCAACGCAACAATTCAACGGCGCATGGAAGAGTACACGAATGAGGTCCTAATGGTATTTAGTGAAGTGCGAGATACTCGACCTGGGCGTATGGCAGTACCGCCCGTTTCGAGCCAGAGCTACATTCCAACGCCAAAGTGCATCCCGCCACAATCCGTTATCAATGTGAAAACACGGACAAACGCTGGTTCGAGTGGGTTATTCTGTCGGCCCTTTACCCAGCAGACGATAACCTTTTACCAGCCAGGAATGTACCTGGGCAAGCTCGAATTTGCTGGCATTGACTTTCCAGTTAAAGTGAGCGAGATTATCAAGTTTCGCAGTTAGCGTCTTTGGCTGGAAAAATGGTCTCTACCCGCTACGCATCAGCGAGGAACTAAGTCCACACGAAGTCGACCTACTACTGCTCGCCAAGGGCTGAAAGAGCCATTGCGTCTGGACTAAAGGCCTCAGCCGCTTGGTATTTATTAACAGCAAAAACAACAAAAAGAAGCACGTCTGCCGCCGATACCTCCACACCGTGAAAATTCCCGGCGAGTGTCCTTACCAGAGGAAAGCAAGAACATCCTTGCATTCCAGAACTACCACTGCCAGATGCGTGTTTCATACATCGTTTATGTGGATATCGAGATACTGAACGTGTAGGTGGAAGGCACCGCCGGCAATCCGGCCAAAAGCAACACTCAAATTTCGCTGATCAGGTCCCATGTGGGTTTTGTTAGATATTCATTTGCTGCGAGTCTGCAAGGAGCCGGTGTTATACCGCGAAAAGGAGGCTGTCACCACCTTCATCCAGAGTCTTGAGCGTGAGATGGTGGAGATCCGGGAAGTGTTCTGTAATCCGACCGAGATCTACAAGGATAGAGACAATCTTAATGCTTTCCAGGACGCGGAAGACTGCCACGTCTGCGGCGAGAAGCTGGAGATCGACCAGACGCTAGCCCACTGGCACGTTACTGGCAAGTACCGCGGCACAGCCCACAATGAAAGTTACCTTAAGCTGCGTATATACTCAAATAAAACGAAGGTGCCAGTTGTCATAACCTGCGCGGCTACAATGGTCGCCTTATTATGGAGGCCATCAGAACGGTCCCAAAGGCAAAGATAAGCTTTTGTCCAAATAATATGGACATAATACATGGCATTCTCGCTGGGGCAGTTTCAGTTATTGACAGACTCCAGTTTATGAACAGCGGCCTCAATAAGCTGACCGCCAACATGCATAAGGAGGCTAATCGCGCCAAGGCAAAGTGCACTGAGCACGACATTAACCTTCGGCTTTGCAAGGGCGTCTACTTGTAAGAATTCATGAGCAGCTTGGAGCCAAGAATGCCCTTAGGTGGTAGCTGAGTAATATCAGGCACAAACTATAGTTTCTCAAGAACGAAGATAGGCACCACAACACTGAATTTGAGGGTGGGCGCTTTTCTTTCAGTCTAACCGGCCGCACTACAGACGTTGCAGACGTCACTGACTGCGAATGACATCAACAGGCTCTTTACCTGTGGGTTGTGTTACCTCTCCATTAAGGTCGCAACAAAGACAGGCAGCCGCTAAACCCACTCAGTATCGCTCCCTGAAAAAAAAAGAATTTCCTGGGCGAACTGAAGCCAAAACATTTGTTCGATTAGAATATGGTTGAACATCTCCGCAACCCTACTTCGCCTCACCTGCACGTTGTGCTTGGCCAAGAGTTGCGACACGGCTCTCATAAACTCCCAATCGGGTCAACCTGCAGCAGTTTGGGCCACTTAAGCGGCCCTCGCTTATAGATACGTGTCAAGGCGTCGGGGACTTTGGAATCCTCTTTAGTGGTCAAAGGCTCGACCTCCTTGTAACGACTGTCCACATGAACCACATTCAGCGCATACTTGTACTTGTATCGTTCAACCGTGTTGTGCGGTAGAAACAAGAGGTCGGCCAGGTGCATATTACGCAGCATAGCTGATGGAAACAGACAGGTATGACACTAGCGAAAATTTACATTTTAAGAAATTCATCGGCCTCCGCTTGACAGGAGGCCTCAATGATAACGTTTTCTCTCAGCGTGTAAATAAGTCTTCGTCTTTGCAATAAAAGAGGGCGATCGACGAGGTCTTTTCGTTGAAATGATCGGTAAATACATTGTACTTTTGTGCTATGACCCACACGCTGATGCTGGCATGGCGGTTGACATAATCGAGCGTAGAAAGGGCTATTTCCTGATGCCGTATGTCAGAAAAAAAGAAACAATCGTCGAATAGAAAAAAAAGTGGTGATTTCATTGAACTTTTTAGCGAGCGCACAGAGCAGGGCATCCAAAAATTGACCCTCAGGATTGACTATAAATACTCCAACGTCATTCTTATTGCGAGTACATTTCTTATGCCTATCGTATGCCTTGTTGAATTAGGGCCGATGATGACGATAAAATCGAAGTGGCCCTTGAAAGTCGATTCGACCAGTTCGCAGGCAAACACGCTCTTTCCGCAGCCGAGGCAGCCGATGATCATGGCACAGTGTGTCTGTAATTTATGAAAGAACTCGTGCAGGCTTCCATCTGGGGTGTGGGCTTGCCACGAGTCTAGTAGATGGCTGACATAAACTAGCTATTGTATATGTTGAGCTGTGCTTCCATGATGATCTATAAGTACATGTTTAACACGCCAGCTGCCTGGACCATTGTTTCAATTTGCAGCGTTACGCCTTCGCTCGCGTTTTCGATGAGTCTTCTTGACCCGTGGAGCCCACCTCGTGTCGATAACGACGGCAAACTTGATTGTATAAAAGTTGCCAACATCGATCTCAGGCAGCTCTGTGTCCTTGATAGACTCCCTCGCCAATTTTTTCAGGGCCTCTCCCCACTGCTGGTATAGCGCCTGTCCATGGGCTTAGAGCTGGTTTGGATGCCCTCGATCGTCACCGACACTTTATCAATAAAGGGGCTATATAAATAATCAGTATAGCGTGCAAACTCCGCGCTTTGTGTTGCTTCCTCAAAGAAAATGACTTTTGCCTTCGTGCTTTTGCCAGCGTGTTCAGATTGAAGTTCCACACGGGGTCTTCTTGTGTATTACTGCGATGGCGCAGCACTCTGGTGTACAAGATTTATGCGAGATCTGTGTGGGTCACAACATCGAACTCCAAAGAGATACCTCTGATGGTGTGGCTCGCCCCATTGTTGCTCCAGATCAACCTGCGTAGTCGTTAAACGTCAGGTCAAATATTAGGCTGTCTGACGGGCCATACTGGTAGTATGGCATGTGATCATTTAGCCCTATTTATCTGGTCAATCGTGTTGTTCTTGCTGTATACCGCAGGCAATGCCATCGGTTGACTGGCCGGAAATCTTGTGGTGCTTGTCATCACGATAGCTGTCGTTTTCTTTGCCGTTCTCTGCTCTAACATGGAACGCTAGGCGCTCAGCGGAGAAAGGAAATGGATGCAAGCTACAATGCGATGCCGCCTACAACTAGTGCCGTTTTATTGCTTTCGTGGTGTTTGGCTTTTTGCGACGCCTGCACTTTTTTTAGTGCCGGTTTGTCGCGCCAGACGCGGGTGGGTCGAATTTAATTCTTTTTTTTTTTTTGGGAGGGGGGGGGTGATTGTAGAACTGTGCTCGAACACTTGTCCTGGTATACTGACCGCGTTGACGTTAATGTTAGTTCCGACTACCATGTCGTCGGTTGCTGCCTGAATATTGTTGTTATGCCCAGCTTAGGTGCCAGCTTTAAGTTCCATTAAAGACGGGATCATGTAAAAGCTGCCCTCCGAGGATGTAATCTAGCTGGGTTCTAGTCTTTGTGATCGCGTACTGGTAGTTACCTAACGACACTGGCACGTCTACAGCGCCAGTGATTTATGTGTTTACGATGCTGAGAAATTCAGTTTGCGCATCGAATGCCTTCTCTACTCCTATGATCGAGGTAAGCCTGCGCACCACGGATTGTCCCCGCTATCGTTCAGGAATTCTACGCCAGCCTGCTTGAAACCCTGCGACACCTCCAGCATAAAGTGCACAAACCCAATTTTGGTCGCTCCATCCTCGTCCTGTGCGAAATATGCAACGACCTGTTTTCCTCCTACCAGCTCTCCCCACATATAATGCGAACGTTATTACAGATGACCTCGTATTTTTTCGGGTCAATTTCGATTTGGAATGGGTTCCATCCTGTTCCGCCCGGAATAAGCCATTTCATCTGGTTGAAAATCTTCTCACCTAAAAGTAAAGATGAAAGCGGTAAAAACTTCGCGCCAACGTTGATAGTCATGATATTCCGACTGGCAACAGGTGGTCACAAAGGCTGACGTGGCAACCGGTGGTCGCGCACCATACGGCGAAAGTTTACTTGATTTTGCCAAAATCTCATTTCATAGTCAGCATTTCCTGAGCTCCAGTGGCTATGCAACTCTTCAATTTTGACGTGGGCAGCGAGTACTTTCGAACATGTCGAGAAATTTGTCGTTTCTGAATTAAACATCATACCGCACGTACACTTCACGGCTGAGTAACATTTGGCGGATCTGCGCTCCCTCTGCGTCGCTATAGTTAAAGACACTGCTGACACAATATTTTGCGACGCTATTAAAGCTAAGTACTTGTGGCAATACCATCTCCACGCACTAGTGCTGGTTTTAACAATGTATAATGTGTTGACCAACCTTCTAGTTGGGTGGATTGGCTCTAGAACAGGTGATATGCACTGACTCAAGTACTCGCGTAGCACTCTTGGAGAGATCGTACAGTCCAGGATGTTTCAACGTCTAGGCTGCGCTTGGCAACTATCAATTTACCGCGTTAAATTTCATGGAGCGTGACGATCAGATAGCCATCGTCGTTCCCGGTTGTTATTATAATATAAATACGCTCAAACAATGAATGCAGGCTTCCATAACTGGAATTACCATAGACTAAATGCGGCGACCGGGTAGGTAAGCGCCATTCTCACCGATCCACTGTGGGAGCTCAAACTAGGGCTGCTCGGCTCCATCTTTGGGTTTTCCCCATACAAGCTGTTTGTCGGAGCAGACACACACGGCATGTATCAACATTCAGCGGCTCTAAGTCCACCTCGATCAGATAAACACCCTGCTACAAGTTATTCCTGTGGGCGGTGAGTCCTACGGGGACACGCGTACTGTCTCCTACGGAAAACCACACTTTCTATACGCAGTTTGCACGAGTGCAAACGACAAGCACTCTGTGGATCTACGTGGTTCTGGCTTCTTTGCTGGCGGCGCCACGGTCTCATCGGGACCTTTGCAATCGTTTGGCCCAGAGGCTGAAATCCCCAGCAGCGGGATTGTCGTTTTTACCACAGTCTGCGCCGCCTTAAAGGGTGTGTACTTAACGGGCAACATAATCACGTCGGTTGGTGCGGTTACGGCATTAAATGTTTCTGGTTTGTATCGCTGAGATTCATTGCAAGATTTTCAAAATTTCGGTGCTTTTACACCCAGCAACGACAACACTATCACTGTCCTGGGCCCCCGATTTTATTTCATTAACCTCCACGGGAGACATGGTCTTAATTGTACATGATAGCAGTATTGCCATTCCCTCTAACGTCTTACACGAAGACCTTACAACTCGCTTTTTGGTCTATGTGCCTCAGAGGACACCATTAGGTGCGAGGACCACAACGTCAACGCACTTCCGACGGAAATTTAAGCGACACTAACCATCTTGGATTTTGCAGTTAGAATTTACGTATCTTAAAACATGCTCAGGAGCCAGCCATGGAGTAGCAAATACACATAGAATACGAATTATTGGTGCCATTTGACGATCCTGTGTAAGCGGACGACGATGGAGTATTGTCGCAGTCGCGAAACAAGTTAGCATCAACAAGAAATACAAACCCCTGGTGGAAGAGTATCTGTGCCACCATGGGGTTGACACGTAAGGTCCAAATTGGGATGGAATGAGGATGCAAAGCAAATGGAATTCGAGCACTTGGGTTACACAGACCACCCTAAGCCAACCCGCAGCCAACTAGGGCTAATTGCGCTTTGGCTGCAGCAGGAAGAAAACACAAAAGTACTGCCCTTGGGTGGTCGCGGCGGCGATTGCTACTACAACGGCAATGTGGTATTTGGCGAAACGCCTTTGACAAATACCTCATCGGCAATAACTTTTCATTCGAGGTATGTAACGCCCTTTATCACTCGGCTCATCAAACCAAAAGTCGTGTGATTTTCGACAAAGATATATTCTGTCACATTACAGTGATCAGCCAAAAACTCCAAGACACAGAAGATTTTCGCCTGAAAAATTATCTCAGAGGTTGAGCAAGCAGGGGCCAAACAGCGCCGCGGCCTTTTCAAAATATACCTTCACGCATTAAACGTGGTGGATGGTACCACTCTGACAGCTGTGTCTCTGGGCACAGGTATGGCGAACATCGGGATGTCAACCATCATTGCTGCCGCAATCACTGTTGCCCAAGAGGTCGCACACACTTCCGCCACCATCAGAAAAGTGGCAAAAAACGAAAACGAGCTGGTGACCAATAGAAGGGCCGAGGCCCAGACGGAGATCTTGAAAGAACTAGCTACGGCTGGGGATGCCTTATAAGCTGTGTGCTGTCCCCCAAAGCCATGGGTAAGTTGGCTGCAGCGGCACAACTACCATAGCAGCAGCTTTCTGCCCACCACCAACTTTACTAGGATATTTGAAAGAACTGTAGCCGCCTCACGAGCTGCTGGCCGTATTAAATATGGTCTGCATGTTTGCAGAAGAAGGTCGTGAACTATCAATATTGCTGTTAATATTTTCGTTTTGACGAAGCACGTATATACTCAACCACACCACAACCAAGGCTGCCACAGCCAAAGTTGCATAATTTAGCTGATGGGTTTAATACGGCACCTCCAAATTCTTTTTATAAACCAATTAGTCTCTAAACAGACAGTGCCGGGTTTGAGGGGCTACAACTCTAACTTTACTTCTACGGTATTTGATCTAGCTAATGCACGCGTGGGAGCGTAAACATTCTTGTCATGCACCGCCTAGGTGAGTAAACATTAGCACTGAAACATTCTTCGATGTATAGTGTTTTGCCTTGCCACGCTAAGTGAGAGTTTAATTATGGTAAAATGTGTGCTGTGTGTAATCAAGAATTAAAGTATTCTGCGTCTAATATAGTGTGTTTTGGGCTTACCAATGTCTTGAGAGTTATGTTAGGTTAAATTTTGCGGTGTGTAGTCAGGGATTGAAATATTCTGCGTTGGCATTTCTACTCTCTCTGAGAGAGTTTAACTAGGTCAAAATTTCTGTCATCGTGTCACTCGTGTGATAAAAGCGTCGACGTGTGAATTTGAATGCCGACACAGAAGGGAAGCTACAACAAGGTAAGTCATCTTATAGTGGATGAGTGACGGGACTGCATTTCAAACTCTAGTAGAGTAAAGGTCGACTGGAAAAATAGCATTTTGGATTAGTCTATTGGGGGTGGGGGTGGCTGGTACAAGTCAACGTTTTAAAGGCTCCCTGAGTTTGGGGGTGCCCCCCCCCCCACGAGGGATGATGATATTAGTGGTGGTGGGAAGGGGTGGTGAATCAAGTTTTAAAGGCATACACTTCCCGTATGTCACGCAGTGAATTGGCTACATTCAATTCTGATTAGTGTTATTGTTTAGGTTACGCTCTACAGTTTCGCACTTTGCCTAGGGTTTGATTGTTAAAGAAAAAGAAATCCCAGGTTTTCTTCACTCGTTATTCTGGTTATTTAGAAAAAGGCCTTGTATATCTTAAGTATTGTTAAAATAACTTTTAATTTCCTTTATGTTGATGTATGATTGATGAGTGTAATTTGAGTTATAGAGTATACAGCCTGGCCTTACTTCAGATGTACACCTCTCAAAAGACTGTTAGCTCCAGTTGGTCATTTTCACTTACTGGACTTCAAAGGTAAATTGGAAAGAAAGGAGTCGATAACTTCTTTTAATACTCTTTTATGTTTTATAATTCATCTATTGCACTTTCAGAAGCTGGTATTGTCTACTCTGGCAAATTTTATTTTCTCTGTTTTGATAACTGCTAAAGTCGGTGTACTTTGGACTAGTTCAGGCTCGCTTTTTAGCACATAGGAACAGCCATTTTGATAGCTGTCTGCTTTAGATAGTGCATAGTTTCCATAATAACCATATGTAAAGAAATTTCAGTCAAAGTACATGAAAGTAGCATAGAGGTATGCCAACTTTCTGTCCATTGTGAATGTTGCGAATGCAAACAACTTCACCTTAGACCGGTTTCTCTCTCATAAGTACATAATAACTGTAGAGCGGAACCTTACCCTGAACTGGAACACGTGTCGCAAAAGTGACTGTGAAATGATCAGTAAAGTACTTAAATTGTACATAGGAAACAAATTGGAATGTCTCCTTTACTTTGATATCAGTTATGAGTGTCAAAATTTGAACTCGCTCGAGTTAGACACCTTGTGTTCATTGGTAGAAGTAGAGTGTATATTGTCAATAGCTTTCCTTTTTTTACTGACAGGAACGAGTGCTTGTTATATTATTGTAAAGATTTCTAATTTTAGGTAACTCATTATCGTTTTTCACTGGCTTGGACCCGAATTATTCCGAATCCGCTGACAGGGAATGTAAGTACTGAAGGTTTGAACTACTACCATAAGCTGATAGACGAGCTTCGACGGAATAATATAATCCCTCTGGTGACCATTTTCCACTGGGACCTGCCTCAATCCTTGGAGGAAATAGGTTCCTGGGCTAACGAGTCTCTTGTCGGATACTTTAAGCACTATGCTGATGTCGTCTTCGGAGCGTACGGAGATCAGGTATTGATAATTTTATCATCGACTTCATAGAGGGTATTAGCTAACCATACGTTATTCGTTCATTTGAAAAGGTGATTGATTTGCAGTTTGTTACTGTAGAATTCCTTTACCTACGAGTGTAGTTTTTAAATCTGTTCACAGGCTAATGTGTGCAAAATTGAGCTCCGGTATAATAAATCTGTATTTCGTTAAATCTTTTCGAAATATTATGGTTCACTGAAGAGTTCAAAAGAGTTGCGAGACAAAAGTAAAGTGATGCACTGGTTTGTTCTTTAAATATGCAGTCCATTATTTAACATCAAAACACTAATGTAGAATTGGCTTCTCTTGTGTAAATACATTCATCCTCTATTTACTGTTTTTCCGACACTCACATGTAATTTTCTGTTGATTTTAAACTCTACTTTTTTCATTCCCTTCATCGAAATGGAAATGTTAATCTCATTTGTTTTGCGCAACCTCTGCATCTCTGGTAAATTGTCTTTCGTGTTCCATTTCCCACACAAGATTTTCAGTGTAACATTTTACAACTGTTGATAGATCTAATTGTTCATTTATTTCAAGAGATTAATTTCATTAACTATTGGATGTCTGTGAAAACTAGATCTTCAAGATCTGTATGTCGGCACATTAAGAGAGGTGTAGTGGTTTTGACTTCATGGTGTGAACACTCTTCCGAAAACAATTGATTCTGGTTCATTTTGAGGCAATTCTTCAATCCATATTTGATTGAGTAGTTGCGTGAGTCTCTACCACATCTTCTTTGAATAACATTTGAGAGAAGTTTAAATGTCTTAATGATTGTATCAACGTCTCTTTGACATTCATTGCCTTTTATCTTGCTCAAAATAGTGTAGACCAAGTTGTTGTCTATTACGTAGTATTTGTTTTTCATATTTTAAAAATATAGTTAGAATCAACTTTAGATTTTTAAATGTTATCTTTTTTAATTTATTCTGTAATGTTTTTCATTACCTTTACAGAACAGTGCCTACACCCAGTCACCTTATCGCGTTTTACATGTGCACCATGTTCTTGTTTAACTGAAATGTTCTTGCCCATAGTTTTGTTTTCACCTCTGATCTCGCGATCAATACAAATTGGTATGACGCGCACGTGTTAACTCCCTCATTTTCCAATGCACTGTTTTTACTACATTCTAGACACTACATTTCTTCCAAATCTCAGAGTTTTCATTCTACTTGATACTGCTATCTATGTATTGCGCTTCTACCATTTATGTTAAAGGAATAATGTCTTCTGCTGGTTCCTAACTCATCATATTCTTTCCATTTCACAAGTACATACTTTTTCCCTTTCATTCTTTTGTCTTAAAATGACTTTAACTTTGTATGTATCTTGTTTGTCGTATAGTAGTAACTCATGCTCGTAAAACATGCGATCGATGTCTTCTCCATTCAAGTCTTTCAGTATGTAACTGCCGGATCACCTCGTATTACTTGCCTGATTTTGAATATTTCCTCGATGAGGTTAGAAAGGTAGCCCTTTGTAAAAAATTGTGTTGTATTCTTAACTTTTTACTGTTTCACCAATGTTGAATGTGCTCCATATGTATATTGATACATCCTTTTGATCAATTGCTTTCCTCACTCGCTTCAATTTGAGTCATGTAAATTGATGTGTGATAAGGGTTAGTGTATCCTTTAATTAGCGTTGGTAAAACGTCAACCCATCTTTGATTTCTTCTTTAGTGAAATACTTCCAGATTCTAGTCTTCAGAGTTCGGTTAAAGCTTTCAACTACTGATGCTTTTTGTCCGAGTAACTTGAAAAGTACTCAGCTTTTTCCTTGTCCAGAAAATTCTTGACTATTTTGTCGTAAAACTGTTCCCTCATCAAAACTGTATCTTTTCAGGTTTCCTTTTTTTAAGGAATATGTGTAAGCGTTGGGTAAATGATCTGATTGTTTTTCTTTTTACTCTCTGAGCCCATGCATATTTCATTTTAATATTGTTCTGTTTCATTCGTTCCCGTTGTTGATTGTTATATGTGTAAGCAATTGTACCTTAGGGGTCGTAGTAAATGTGTTCTGAATACTGTTCATTGTCAGCCATTTAATACCATATAAAGATTTTCATAGAATTCTTCACTCTTGACAAATTGACTTTTGGCGTGGCCAACAAGCCAAGAGAAAATCTGTCTACAACTGTTGCTTTATTGTCAACAATCTGCAACATTTTTAAAATCTTTTCAAATGTATGAATGATTTCAGATCAGTGTTAAATTGTCCCATTCCAATGGCGTGTGCGTATATATATATATATATATATATATATATATATATATATATATATATATATATATATATATATATATATATATATATATAACACGATGTCCTATGTGTAAATGTACACGTACATGTGTGTATCTCTGAGTAAGTATATGGATAATTCATTGCAAAAATTGTTTTTCATAAGGTACTGATTACATTGATTTACATCATATAATAGTAATGCACACTCCGTTTGTTCCATATATCTGTTTGTATCCTGAACGCTCAATAACTACTTTCTACACACACTGGCAGCAAATCTACATATGCCGACTGCGTATGACCTGTGATTTCAATACCAAATAAAGGTTCTGTTCTTTGCTATATAAATGAATCATGTATGCAACTGTGAGAACATATTTAAGTGCTGCATGGTAAATTATGTTTGTGATGTTGATTGTTTCGTTCCATATATTGTTATGTATTATCTGTACAAGTTACCTAGCTGGAGAACATGCTTAAAAGCATATCTGGTACCGGGTTGTTCAAAGTGATGGTTTTATCTTCTTGGTGTACTTTGGTTGATTGCTCATTGTTAACTTTTAACATTATGTTGTTTAAGTGGTTTAAGTGGTTAAGCAACTTTACTTTTTGACCAAATTAACAAAATTCCCAAAACAGCTATTCTACCACCTATCAAATAATAGAATTGTGTGTTAACATTTAGTTTCATTTATATCGTGTGTGAATTTTGCGATGATATTTTCATCTGTGTCGTAACCGTGCTGTCCTAGAATTAGCATATCCATCAACTTGTTTACAGTGTCTGATACCGTAGAAACGGACTTCATCACAGATGTTCTGTTTTGAATATGAGCACCCATGATGCAGATTACATATGATCTAATACTTTTATCCAATTTAGATATTCCATTATCTGTCACGTTATTAATGTTTTGCAAAAGGATCTAGTCCATCCTCTATGTTCTTCTTTTTATGTCACATAATTCATTTCATCAGTTGGCATTGTTATCTAGTATTGAACAGTACCTGCCCATAGTTATATGTGCGTTTTTAAGCGACTAACGCATCTCCCAATGGAAGTTCCCCAAAACTTTGGTGTACAATTTTATGTTCTTCTGATCTACTATCGATCAAATATTTGTTTTTGTCCTTGATATAACTTCAGTCATGTCGTGCTGGAATTTGAAATTGTTGCAGATCAAATTAATTGTTTTTAAATCTATGTTGTTGTTATTCAATTTGAATGTATCGTCATCAGGCAGAGGCATGTAACATTCAGACAGTAGCTTTCGCATCTGGAAATAAATTTAAAATCTGTATACTAATTTCCCTAATTCTGGTATGGTTTTGTTTATCAAATACAAGTATGAAATACCGCAACAAGATATTGCCATCTGCACTGCCCAGCTTAGTTGATTCTGCCAAAATGTCATATCACATTGAGATCTTTATATTTTCATTGAGTCATCACTGTCAAATTTTAGTGAGTAGTTTTGGAAAATTTTCAGTGGGTTTTATGTGAATTTGTACCTCGTTAACTATTTTCAAATATACCGGTTCACTGGAAAGCTCAGGTAATGCACTGTTTTTTATATAAAATCTGTAGTCTGTTATTTAGTATTATAAGATTAGAGCGGAAATGGCTTTTCTTGTGCAAATGCATTGATCCTCTATTTACTGTTTTCCACACTCGCAAGGAATTGTATTTCGTTTTCTTCTTTTCCTTAACAGCTCTTCTTTGTTTATCCGCACACTTTGAAGGTGTACTGGTATTGATTTCGTGGTGTCAAAACTCTTCTAAATCAAGTGAATTTGGTTCATTTAATGGTAATTCTTTGTGATATAAGGTTTGATGGGTGTGCTTAAGCACAATTTGTCAATCCTTTCAAAAGCACGAATAATTTTAGATCGATGTCACATTTTGCCATTCCATTGGTTGATTCAGAAATAGCTACATCGCATATAGTCACCATGCGCTATTTTAAATCTAATTTTGTTTTCCACAAATTGTATCTCTGTTTTTGACAAATCTTTGTATGTTGACCTGGTCAAGTTGATAATATCTTAAAGTTTTGCCATACATTTAGTCGAATGCAAATTAGTGCATTTGTACACACTAAATACGTAATTTAATCCCTCCTCGTGCTGCACAGTTATTATCATCGTGCTATTAGGGCTGATAATGTTTGTCTCAATATTTTCATCATTGAATGCAAAATATTTAAATCAACATCTTTCTTGAAACATTGCAGTACATCTTTTTATGTTTGAAATAGGCAAATCAACATTTGTAGTATCTTGAATGTTGTTTTGTATCACAACTAACTTTAACCAGACTTAAATCCAGTCCAAACTTGTAAACCAGTACACCTTATGTTTTGAAACCGAGTGTGTTGTTTTTATGTTGAATTCACTGAATATTTCTATCACCTCACTGAAAACTGTTGAGGTGATCACAATGTACTTTTGCTGAATCATTTGTCTTGTGCAGTGAATTTCAAGTTACTTTGTATTGCATTTTTGCAGTACCACAATTGTATCTTTTTATAATTTCTATTTAAGGTATTAGTAACGTTTCAGTAGTATGGTGTGTTTCAGTAATAAGGTATATGCCGCTTCTGGAACACATCTCTAAAATGTAATAGTAAGGAATAATGTTTTAAGTATGCAAGTAAGTAACTAACACTCTGATATCAAAGGTAAAGCACTGGATCACATTTAACGAGCCATGGGTAATCTGCTGGATGGGGTATGGAACGGGTGAATATGCCCCGGGGACTAAGGAGCCGGCCACACGACCCTACAAATGCGCCCACACCATCATCAAGTCGCATGTTGAGGCCTATCACATCTATAACGAGAAATACAGGAAAACTCAGAGAGGTAATTTTAATGGTGAAGTGAACATGTGTATGGGTAAAGAAGTAACAGCATGGCTAATAGTGGTAGTGGTGACGATGTTACTGGTAGTAGTTACATCAGCAATAATTGTAGTTTGTCGATATTTGTATTTTCTTCATATCAGTTATGCTCATCGTTGTCATCATTATATAATTATGATAATTTCGTCGTCATAGTAATAGTAGTAGTAGTCTTTGTGATCGTCGCTATTTTCGTCGTTTCTTTTGTCGTTAGTGCTGCGTCCGCAGTGTCAATTTTTGTTGTTCCTTTTGATTATGTTGTTGCTGATGTTATTTTAGTTCTTGTTCTAACTTTCTTCACCGGTCAGGCTATTTCATGTTGTTGTTTTTTTTTTTTGTTTTTTTTTTTTGTTTTTTTTTTCCATTTTTTTTTCTTCTTCTGAACTACAATGTATATTACTGTCTTGTCAAAGGTCCAATTAAAGTTCTCTTGGTGTGAAATAACAGGCTGTACGGGTGAACAACTTAAAGAGATTAAAAGTCAAACACAAGTATACAAAACAACTTCTACCCTTTCAAATGAAAGGAAAAAAAAAAAAGGAAAAAAAAAACAAAGAGAAAAGTAAACACCAATTAAAACCTTCTGTTTTTGTCACTCTTTTGTTCGTACTACATTGCGAGGGAAGTTTGTACCAGAAACATGAAAAGGATTGGCAGTCGATTTTTTGTGTCTTCTATTTTAGTTGCTAATGACATTTCTGTAACTGATGATAACAGAAACTATTCAACATTAAAACGTTACTCGGAACGTATGAGCAATTTGATGCTGCGAAATGAGCAATTTACTTCTGACACTTTTGTACCATATTAAAGTCAAGACCCTATCTGGAATGTGAGACCCCTCTCAGATTACAGTGACACAATGCACAGTTAATTCCCACTTAATTTACAAAAGAACACCATAATCAAGAAAGTGAATAACTGACTAGTTTTTCGTTTTGCTTATTTTTTAAAAAAACTTTTCGTGATCTATCTCTCTCGCTCTCTCTCTCTCTCTCTCTCTCTCTCTCTCTCTCTCTCTCTCTCTCTCTCTCTCTATATATATATATATATATATATATATATATATATATATATATATATATATATATATCACCGTAAAATAAGGTCACATTGAAAATTATCAACAATACTGTACAGTGGTAACATTTGTTACATAAAAGTAACAAGCAAATATGATGACGGAAAACAGTCCATGAACAACTATTGCAATCCTCCTTTATCAAATGATTTGAGGTATATTTCAGCTTTACACAATAAAACCATTTATCACAAAAAGTATTCAGCCCAAAGTTTCAAAGAATCCGTTACGAGTACTGCACATGTTAGTATGAAAACTTTCTTACTCAGTATCTGCGAGAGTCAAGTAATTTATCTCAGAGTAATGATTTATTAGGTACTTTGAATAATCGATCCTTGTTAATTTTCTGTCAGATAATGAATGCATAGAAATATAAAGTATTGGAGAAACAAGATGCTCGAGTCGAGAATTCTGCACAATCATAATTTCATTTTCTTTTTTAAACATATTTTTTTCGTTTGTCGTGTGCTACTCATGGAATAATATATTGTTTCCTTTATTTGATTTGTAGACTTAAGAATCAAACAACATAATGCTAATGTTGTCTCTTTTATTCCTCTAATGTTCATATTCTCAGAGAATCAAAGCTGCACGTTGCAATCTCTGATATTGAATTGGAGCGCCAAACATGCATCAATTAACAGCAAACCAAATTAATAAACATATATCTATCTATCTATCTATCTATCTATCTATCTATCTATCTATCTATCTATCTATCTATCTATCTATCATTGATCTTTTTCTTCTTGAACCTTTGTAGTGTGATCCACGTGAAAACAAATATTTCCATTGCAACCAATTATTATTATTGGTGATATTACAACTGTATTGTTCTAATTCATCTTGGTAGACACCACTTTTTTAAGTCATTAAAATGTGTGTAAATGTATGTCTTCATTGTTGTATTTATGGAGATATAAAGATATATAGAAGCGTGGATGGATGAATAAATTAGACGGATGAGTGTAGATAATCTATCCTTTAACAGGTTTGAAGGGATTGGCTCAATATCATATATAAAGAAACGACTAAATCAGTAATATTGATATCATTCAATAAATCTTGGAACAGAATTTTAGTTCTGCTTTTTAGGGCAGGTCGGCATCACTATGAATACTGAATTTATGGCCCCTAAGGATCCAAACAATCAGAGTCATATAGAGGCTGCGACAAGGGCCCAGCAGTTTAGTCTGGGCTGGTTTGCTAACCCCATCTTTAAATCAGGTGACTATCCAGATGTTATGAAGGAATATGTAGCCAAGAATAGCCAAGCGGGGATATCCAGGCTACCAAACTTCACTGCACACGAAATCACCAGAAATAAGGGTCAGTACTACTAGTGGAACTCCATTTCTATCTCTCTCTTTGTCTCTCTTTCTTTTTCTTTCTTCGTTTCTTTTTAATTTTTTTTATTATTTATTATTATTATATTTCCTAGGTGTTTTATTCCGTCATTCTGTTCATTTTCTCCCATCTCTTGCGATCACACAATTTTACCACCTCTCCCCCTATCTTCTTTCAATATGAGAATTCTCTGACTCAGGCTTTTTTGCAACTTAGGTGGACCTAGATTATCAGTTTCATTGACGTCATTTCAACTTACGATACAAGTGTATCATCACCCATTAATAATTTTCCAATAAAGATATGACTGGATTATCAACATTATTTACTGATTATATGCAAATCGAATCCAATGTCATTAATTTGCCTAAGCCTCAGCAGAAGAATACAGAGGAGTGCACAAATAGTGCACAAAAGTAATATTTGAGATGCAATCATCGTTGAATTTCTAAGAATATGTCAATAGCAGCAATGGGTTTCAAAGACATTTTCATGTAATTTCCAAAACTAAGTTCAGCTCTTCATTTTTGTTTCTCTCAGGATCTGCAGACTTTTTTGGACTTAACCACTATACAACCTCGCTTCTTGAGCCAAAACCACGAAATGGCAACATAACAGTGACCGGAGGATACATAGATGACCAAGAAAACATTTTCTCACATGACCCAGCATGGCCAGGGTACGATTATGAGCAAGTTTGTCGTGTGGGAAGAAACGTTTTCATAACTGTTTTTGTGAAGAGAGAGACAGAGAGAGACAAAGACAGAGACAGACAGACAGACGGGGGAATGTGTGAACTCCTAAAATATGACATTAAAGAGTGCTTTTATTAATTAAAAATGCTCTTAATCCTACGGCATAATATAACATGTTACATATAATCCTACGGCATAATATAACATGTTACATATAATCCTACGGCATAATACAACATGTTACATATAATCCTACGGCATAATATAACATGTTACATATAATCCTACGGCATAATATAACATGTTACATATAATCCTACGGCATAATATAACATGCTACATATAATCCTACGGCATAACATAACATGTTACATATAATCCTACGGCATAATATAACATCTTACATATGTGAAGAAGAAAGATTATTATATATATTTAACTTTGTTAAGCGTGTCAAGGCACGATGTTTGAGAAACAGTAATACTTTTTGTCTCAATTTTGCAACGTATTGCTTATTTTACTGCAACAACCGGAGGGTGGTTGTGGTGGTGGTGGGCAGTCAGAACTATTTGTATTTCCGTCTCTATTTGTAAATTAGAGAGATATGGTTCACTATTTTGCTTATTATCAGGATCTTGTATTTAGAAAACATTTCAAAACATCAGAAGTTTTACCATATTATTATCATCAGATTTGATATGCATGTAGAAATGGAATAACTCGGGACGGGGGGGATACCTTCAAAACCTTTTTAAGGAGTTTTATGCAACCCTGTGCCGGTGAACTGCATGTCAGAATCTACATTTGATACAGTGAATTATTTTGCAGTTTAACTGGTTCTCTGAAATTCAGTCGGTTTTGTGTGAATCGTCGTAAGAGTTGTCAGCATCCAATAGTAGTATAAAAAACTTAAGAAAATAAAGTATTGAGTCTTACGACTTGAGAGACATGTGAAGCGTCCAGCTTAGTGTTGAGTCTTACGACTTGAGAGACATGTGAAGCGTCCAGCTTAGTGTTGAGTCTTACGACTTGAGAGACCTGTGAAGCGTCCAGCTTAGTGTTGAGTCTTACCACTTGAGAGACCTGTGAAGCGTCCAGCTTAGTGTTGAGTCTTACGACTTGAGAGACCTGTGAAGCGTCCAGCTTAGTGTTGAGTCTTACGACTTGAGAGACCTGTGAAGCGTCCAGCTTAGTGTTGAGTCTTACGACTTGAGAGACCTGTGAAGCGTCCAGCTTAGTGTTGAGTCTTACGACTTGAGAGACATGTGAAGCGTCCAGCTTAGTGTTGAGTCTTACGACTTGAGAGACCTGTGAAGCGTCCAGCTTAGTGTTGGGTTGTGTGTATTGAACCTATACCTAAGCAAGCTTTGCTAATGTGCCAGTAGCCAGGGCAATTTGACCTTGAGACGCAGCCCGACGTCTTGTCATATTGAATTACTACCGTAAAAGGTAGACCGATACTTCTTAGTGCATAAGTTTTGGTCGTACTCCACGGCGAGTAATGGTGCTGCCCTGTGGTGCACCAGATTTCTTGTAAGCAGTTCCTAATTCGGCGTTCCCCTACCTTAAACAGGTGAAGGTTGTCGGTTTTATAGGAAACCATAGCGCACTCTCTGCGAACCACTATTGCTCAGAGAGAGAGGTAGAGAGAGAGAGAGAGAGAGAGAGAGAGAGAGAGAGAGAGAGAGAGAGAGAGAGAGAGAGAGAGAGAGAGAGAGAGAGGGAGAGATTGGTGATACTAGCTTACCCTCTATGTGATATAGGTAGGGCATCGGAGAGAGAGAGAGAGAGAGAGAGAGAGAGAGAGAGAGAGAGAGAGAGAGAGAGAGAGAGAGAGAGAGATTGGTAATACTAGCTTACCCTCTATGTGAAATAGGTAGGGCATCGGAGAGAGAGAGAGATTGGTAATACTAGCTTACCCTCTATGTGATATAGGTAGGGCATCGGAGAGAGAGAGAGAGAGAGAGAGAGAGAGAGAGAGAGAGAGAGAGAGAGAGAGAGAGAGAGAGAGAGAGATTGGTAATACTAGCTTACCCTCTATGTGTGAGAGAGAGAGAGAGAGAGAGAGAGAGAGAGAGAGAGAGAGAGAGAGAGAGAGAGAGAGAGAGAGAGAGAGAGAGAGAGAATACTAGCTTACCCTCTATGTGATATAGGTAGGGCATCGTAGATGTGCGACTATTATTTTAATGAATCGTCTCAGGCTTTTAATACATATGAAATAGTGTGTGAGCAGCATCAGCTGAAGGCCGGTTAGATATCGGCCATGGGGTTAGATATCGGCCATGGGGACAATTTTGTACCCCTAAGACTTTACCTTCGGATTCAGCAACCTCTTTTTATGTATAATCTGTATAATGTTATATTTAATTACAGATCTGGCTCGACGTGGCTGTTTGTAGTACCCTGGGGTTTTCGACGTCTCCTGAACTGGATCAGAACAGAATATGGAAATCCCCAGGTGATTGTAACGGAAAATGGCGTGACGGACAACAACGGAACTTTACGGGACCAGCATCGCGTGGATTACTATCGAGACTATATCACAGAAATGCTCAAAGGTAACTTGAGCTTTTCTTTTATTGATGAATAAAAAAATGCTCGTTCTCCACAAATATAGAACAAAATGTGCCCTCAGACACATTTTTATTATACACCTACCAATTTTCTACCCAAGAAAGAGCCAGAATTTTACCATCATTTCCTTCAAGCAGGAAAACGATACTATCGTTTTCCAAACCCGTATCACCATACTCTCAAACGAGGCTGAGACTACTTTATCCTCGAGGTTTCCTGTTGACAATAGCAGCGCCCCTAGCGATGGAATGCCAACACTAGCAGTAAACAAAGCTCTCACAGCAACGTTAGTTAAGAAACCTTGCGTTATGTGTAAAATATCTGAAAGGTCTAAACCCTGTTTTTGTCACAACAACAATAAAAAAAGCATTTTTTCCTTTATTTTGAAGTAGTAAAATATTGCCAAAAATGATCGTCTGAAACAAGATCATATTCGGAAATCGCATACCAAAACATTACAGTTGTACAGTACAACCCATTTACGGAAATTCATAAATGGTAATGTTAGTGAGTTTCACGTATAATGGATGAATTTGAAATTATAAATGAGTAATATTCTCTGCCACAAATCTGTACCATCAAGTTCCAAAAATTTCTCCAATCCTGTTGTTAATAACTGTCAAAATAATGTTGTCATTCCTGTGTCAAGTTCTCATCGGAGCCTCTTACAATGTTGCACCAGAAACAGTTCAACAGCATTCAACCTGGCCTTTGAAAGAAACTTCCAGTCATTCAGCTGGTGAAAACTTCCGTGATGCAAAATGTCAGAACTGCACAATAATTGTAAATCACATATATGAGTAGTCTGCCCTAAAGCATTGAAGAATTCGTGTTATTGACAGTTATGGTAGTTAAACTGAGCGAGCGTTGTTTCACAAACTAATATTCATGTGCATGTCAGCCGTTCAAAAAGTAATTCGGTTTATGCTTTAAAATGAAGTTCGTATTATAGAGGTTGAAATGTTTAGCAATTTCTTGTGTTTTTCAACTGCATATAGTGATTTTATTAAATTATCTGAAAATTTTAAGGTATATAACAAAAATATCATTATCACAGTAATGTGATTTTGATTGCTAGATCACGTCTCGTTGTCAGCATAAAAATCCAGATCATGACTCGACGCTTCGCGTCTCGTAATGATCCGGATTTTCTAATGCTGACAACTCGACGTGATCTAGCAATCAAGATCGCGTTACTGTGATAATACTATATATATATATATATATATATATATATATATATATATATATATATATACATTGTTCGTTTACGTCAACTGATTGCCGTATATACTCGCGTATAATGCGCCGGCAGATCAGAGTTTATGTTGTTTGTTCTACTGATTAGTCCTTAGAAACTGCATAGACCCTGATCTGCAGGCGCATTATGCGACAGGAGTTCTGGGTCTATGCAGTTTGAAGTCGGTATCTATTTATAAGCGAGTATATACGGTATTTTTCGTTCATTCTGCTTTGGTTTTATTTTTTTAACTTGTGAGTAGAGTAATTGTTTAGATTGCGATAACAGACAGGATTTAGCTACCATTTTGCGGGACCAATTTATAACGCTTTCGTAGTCTTGGTTTGTTTTTGACCAATTTTGTCAGTCACTCGTTTCTGATAAAAATGTATTTTTAACGGCGCTCTGTGTAGATTACCTCATTTTACGTTAATTACTGCCATAGTATGAAAGAATTTACGCTCTGAACTGTTGTGTACCTCTGCAGAACACTTGTACGTTCTGCATTGTATCAAGTCATTTCAAGCAGTCATTTGTTATTTAGTAGATTTATATTTTCAATTAGCAATGTAGATCACAATAAACTGATGTTGCATGGATAGACCGAGAGGGAATGCATTTACAAAAGGGACAAATGCCAGATGTTAAACAAACAAATTTATTTTTCGAAAAGGAGATAAATAAACACAAATCTACAATACCATGGCCGTTTTTCTGATACCTGTTATAATTTTAAGACGAACTTCAGTGACTGAATATGAACAGATTATAATATCATTAAAATGCAAAGGTCGCCATCTTAGAACTAAATGTTTGTATTAAGTAACATGATACATCTTTGTTATCACGAAAATAGCTTATATTGCACACCAATTTTCCTTTTCAGTTAAAAGATTGAATAATATTTCAAACAAACATCCAAAATTTATATAGTAGGTATCGAAAATGCTCATGTACAAATAATGGGTGGCAGAAATGACCTATTCAATAATGATTTGCAGAAGATGTCTAATTCAGGTAGTATGTGGCAGACAAATAATCCCCACCCCCGTGTGGATATAATTTCTTCCTGTCTCAACACTGGTTCATCCTCGAAGGAGGGGTATCAAACCCACAGCTACGCTGAACTAAACCACACGTGATCATGAACCCGTTTGGTTCAAATTCAGTACTACCATTCAGGGTCAGCTGAAAGTATACTGAACCGTGTAGTTCGTTTATCGTACACGCGGATAAGAAGAATATACGTGTGCATACATAACAAAAATCCAAGTATATACATTGTAGTCTTCCAAAAATTCAAAAAACTAAATACAGTCACATCAAATGTAAGATTTCCCATAATATGTTTGATATACTATGCACATATGCTACAGAGATGACAATGGCGATTAAACCAGGGCCAATAAAATAAAATTGTCGCTCGTTAAGTAATCGCTTGCTACTCAAGACAGCAATATGCAATGTTAGATTTGACTAACACAAGGATAATCTAGAAAAAGTATGAATTAACCAGCAAACTGCAGGTGCTGTATAATTCCTCTTGAACCTATAGAGACCTTTAGCCAATTTCTGGTATATGTCTTCCAGGCTGTTAAGCCGTGACGGAGTTCAATAACCAGCAAACTGCAGGTGCTGTATAATTCCTCTTGAACCTATAGAGATCTTTAGCCAGTTTCTGGTATATGTCTTCCAGGCTGTTAAGCCATGACGGAGTTCAATAACCAGCAAACTGCAGGTGCTGTGTAATTCCTCTTGAACCTATAGAGACCTTTAGCCAGTTTCTGGTATATGTCCTCCAGTCTGTTAAGCCGTGACGGAGTTCAATAACCATCAAACTGCAGGTGCTGTATAATTCCTAATGAACCTTTAGCCAGTTTCTGGTATATGTCCTCCAGTCTGTTAAGCCGTGACGGAGTTCAATAACCAGCAAACTGCAGGTGCTGTATAATTCCTCTTGAACCTATAGAGATTTTTAGCCCGTTTCTGGTATATGTCTTCCAGTCTGTTAAGCCGTGACGGAGTTCAATAACCATCAAACTGCAGGTGCTGTATAATTCCTAATGAACCTTTAGCCAGTTTCTGGTATATGTCCTCCAGTCTGTTAAGCCGTGACGGAGTTCAATAACCAGCAAACTGCAGGTGCTGTATAATGCCTCTTGAACCTATAGAGACCTTTAGCCAATTTCTGGTATATGTCTTCCAGGCTGTTAAGCCGTGACGGAGTTCAATAACCAGCAAACTGCAGGTGCTGTATAATGCCTCTTGAACCTATTCAGACCTTTAGCCAATTTCTGGTTTTTGTCTTCCCGTCTGTCAAACAGAGTTGGAGCCCAATAGGCAGCAAAATGCAGATGGTGTATAGCTCCTCCTGAACCTGAGCAGACCTTCAGTCTGTTTGTTGCCGGTACATGTCTTACGTCTGTCAAGCCGATCAATAATTCATTCCCAACACAAGGCAAATGAAATGCTTTGTGGCTACACTGAAAGTAATCCTTTCATATTCGCAAGAGCTAAAACCACGATTTAGATACACACAGTAAGCGTGAAAGCATATGTGAGCCGTAATCGTATATGACTAATTAAAAAAGAAGTATGTCAAATAAAGTGAGTAAGGCTGCACGCATTAATCAGTTCAGGAGGAATCATACAAGAACAACCAAGACCAACACAATGGGTCAAGCAGTTCGCATAATAAAAATGTGGCGAAACTGAATTCATACTGCATATACATGGAAATATAGCGCATCATTCCGTGTCAAATACAATGGCTATTTTATGTGATATTGCACAGATTATTAACATTATCTTCACGAGTCGCAATAACCAAAAATCGACTTTGTTTCCATAGCTACTTAATCCTCCTCGCGCCATTATCATGCCATGTATCATAAAGCGTCAGTAAGTAACAACTACATTGCTCTGTGTTTGATTTCTGATTCAACATATCTCCGCGTGAAACCAATTTTATTTTATTATCTGTTCGACAGTTCTGCTCCGAATCGCTATCAGTCTTTCTTTTCGCCCGTTTTCTCCATTTTTACCTACTCAACATAAGGAGCTCTTGTACTTTGGTATCATCATTTTTTTTATGATTTTTGATAAAACGAAACCTCCTGAGACATGGTCTAAGATGAACTTCTACTGAATCACTCTAAGCAAGACTCCAATTGCAGGAAATGTGTACACTGTAGTTAGTTAGGATTTGCTACAACAAGGTGTTTCCTAATAAATGTATGATCGACACGGGGCTTGCTAAACCATTTTTCTAGCGTCATTTCGTAATTAAAAAATTCCTGATGCTCTGCGTGAATAGCTCATCTTATTGTCGTGGACTCCTTTTGAAAACAACAAGTGCCATCACTAGTCGTCATGTCCAGACGATAAGGTATTGTAAAAATATTTTTGTCGGGTGAAAGTTTAATACAAGTACCTATGACGAGTATAGAATAAACTATATGCATTCAATTTCGTATTTTAGAATCTCCCATTTTAATTTTATACTCTTCACTAGTGGAAAGCTCTGTGTATTTTATTACATTTTTAGTTGTACTGGTCAAAGACCAGAAGAGCTTATCCAATGGCATGTCGTCCGGTGTCCGTTCATCCCTCTCTACGTTGGCACAGGTTTGACACCTCCTAAACTACGGAAAGGATTGCCATAATACTTTGCACATAAATTCATCCTACGGTCTAGTTGGTCCTAAATGAAAATGGAGTCCCTCATACAACCAATATGGCCACCACAGCGTCCATATTGAAAATATTGTTATCGCTACTTATCCTGAACTGATCGCCATAGTGACACGGGGATTTCACTAAAAGACGTTTACAGATATTTAGATCTTCTTAACTGAAAATGGCGCCTATATTACCTCCAAAATAGCTGCCATTGCGTCCAGCTTGAAAATCTTGTTATTGCCACTACTCTTGAATGTATGATCATATCGACATGGGGTTTTGAGTGAAAGACTTCTTATAATATGTAGATGGTCTAAACTACTGTCTAGTTGGTAGTTAATAGAAAGTATCATATCGACATGGATCTTTCACTAAAACACTTCTTACTACATGTGATTGGGTCTTGTTTGAAAAAGGTGCTAATCTGATCTTGCGAAATTATTGCTATTTCTTAACGGATGGTAGTATTAACATTGACATTCCACTGAAACATTTATTGTGTAAAAAAATCGGCAATCACAATATGGCTGCCACGGCGGCCAACTTATAAATATTTTTTTTACTGCCTTTCCTATTCAACCGATAATCATATCGACATGTAGTTTTCACTAAAAAATAAATTCTTGCAATATGTAGTTGATCCTTAATGAAAACGGCGACAACAAGACCTCCCAGTATTACCATTACATGTGCCTTCGTGAAAATCGTGTCATGGCTACTCATTCTGAATGGATAGTTTATTGAATTTGGGTTTTCCAAAAACACTTCTTGCACCATGTACTTGGTCTTGTATTAAAATAGTGCAGCTCTAACCTCCGAAATTGCTGCCATGACGGCCGTCTTCAAAATATTTTTATGACTACTTTTTCTGAACGGATGGTCATATTGACAAGGGTTTTTCACTAAACACTAGCAATATTTAGCTGGTCCTAAATCAAAATAATGCTGATCTGACCTCCAACATGGCAACCATAGTGACCATCTCAAAAAAATCTTGTTATCACTCCTTCTCTTGAACGAATGGTGTCACTGATATGTAGTTTTCACTAAAACGCTACTTGCAATATATAATTGTTCCTGAATATACATAGTGCAGATTTAGGAACTAAATTATCTGTACTATTGTGAAAAATGTTGAAAACCAGATCTACATGGGATCAAATCAAACGTCGCCGCTTGCATTTTTGTAAAACGGACTTCTCGAGAATTCCTGCACATTTTTTTTTTTTTTTTTTGGGGGGGGGGGGGGGGGGGGGGGGTCCAGTAACTGTCATTCCATTCCAATGACTCTTGTTTTACATTTTATTATTCTCTTCGTTTTATTGTTTTGACATATATCAGAGGTGAAAGTTAACTTTTTAAAAAAGATCGAGTTGGCGCTAAAACATTTTAAGTTGTCTAACGGGAAAATGGAAAACTTGGATTTTGTGATCGAGAGGAATGTGGTAACAACCAAATAAAAACCCCAAAGAAGATGTGCTCAAATTATCTTTATTTATTTGGACTGGTAAACTGTTCTTATTTCCAGATAGCATATAGCAAAGGCAGGTATGGGGAGGCTGAACATTTCCCCGCCTGACCAGCCTAAGCAAGATTGACAGTGTCTCTTTCCCTGCGGTCGTTTAGGTATTTGAGCACCAAGGGTTGTTGTTGTTCCTGGAACTCATTTTTTTAATAAGGCTTTGTTACCAATAGTCTTTGAATGGACTGATGCTCTACTAGCCAAAACAATTGGTAGAAACCAAGGAAAAGTCCGTTTTTATCCTCCTTCTATACTGTTTAAACTGCTAAATATTAAAACCGTACGAGATATTCAAAAGATATTCTAACATACCGAATTTATTTTTTTTAAATCTAATTTTTTATATGTATAGTCAACATGTTTACAGAATCAGTGCAGTTCAAAAATGTTAGTCATGACCTTTCATCTTGAACCTGTTGTCATGGATAAAAGATCACACTGATCTCGTCTCATATTTTTCTAAGATATCTCCACATGCTAAGTTTGGTTGAAATCCTTGATTACTAATTGCTTGCAGTGTTCTATCCACAAGACATTATAGTCTAAATTCCCAGGTTATGACCACAAAACTGGCACTCATCCAATGTAATCTTCAGATAAATCCACAAACCCGGTCTGATAAAAGTCCATTCATATTTGTCTGTGATATCATACCCACAAGGCGTTACAGATACAATCCTGAGTCATTTCATTTGATCTTGCAATCAATATCAGAGTGTTGACTATCAACCTGTTGTTGAAATGCACTAAATGCACAATCTGGTCCAAGTCCATTATTATAGGTGTTGAAGGTCAGATCTTCATCATTTTCGTTTCCGACCAGCTTCGTGGTGTAAGAAGTTCTTAAGTAAAAAGTCCAATTTCTTCACGATAAATAGCAATAACAAAATGTTTCAACATGTCCACCATGACTGACCTGTTGGAGGTCAGTCTGCACCATTTTCGTCTAGGATCAACAATATTTTGCAATAAGTGTTGTAGTGAAAACCTGAAGTCAATATAACCAGAGGAGTAACGATAGGTATATTTTTAAATTGGTCGCCATGAAGACCAGGTTGTAGATCATATTGGCATCATTTTAATCTAGAAGTCTTTTGGTGAAAAACCAATGCAGATATCACCATCCGCTAGGGAGGAGAAGCAAAAATAAGTTTTTAATATAGCTGTAAGAAGTGTTTAAGAGAAAACCCAATTTCAATACGACCATTGTTTAAAACCTCATGTTGGTATCACCATTTGTTCAGGAGGAGTAGGGCTAACAAAACTTTTAAACTGGCCGCTGTGGCGGCCACATTGGATGTATGAGGGGTACTATTTTCATTTGCGGGCAACTATATTTCAGGATCAGATTGTGTGTCAAGTTTCATGACTTTCCTCAAAGTAGTTTAGGAGGAATTGGGACAGCAAATATTTGCTAACCGATGTTGGACGACAGACGCATGACAATCGTACAAGTTCTTCTGGCTTTCGACCAGCAGATCTAAAAATGCCACCTCTATCAGGAATCGAACCAATGAAAGCTGCTTATAAAGTTAACTGTTGTTGAAAAAAGCTTTTAGACAACTAGATTTCACATGGATACCTTGTGCCGGGAAGACATTGTGTTGTCTTTTCTAGACTGCGTGTGCTGCACACGGTGTATGCATTTTCTACTTGCTATATATTTCCATATGCAACAAAGCTGTTCTCCCACTTTTGTATTTTATTTTAACAGCGGTAAATGAGGACAAATGCAACGTGACTGGTTACACAGCCTGGTCGTTGATGGACAACTTTGAGTGGTCAAATGGTTATCATGAAAAATTTGGGATACACTACATCAACTTCAGCGATCCGGAACGGACACGTGTACCCAAAGATTCTGCAATTTTCTTCCAGAAGCTTATCGCCGACCATGGTTTCCCTAGGCCTACACCAAGCAACCCTGTTGTGGGTTAGCATAATTTATTCGTATCACTGCTGTTAATATTTCTCTTTGGTATTCTAGGATAAGTGGATCTTTCTGTATTTCCAGATAAAGTTATGAGCTTTCAGTTACAAAAGGAATTCTCAGCAGAAACATCTACTCTTGAATCAATGAGCACTGAATGAAAATAGCATTATGCGTTATAATATCATCGTAAAATAGTGAAACGATATTGGAAGATAATGATCAAGATAAGATCTACAAAATGAACAACCGTGTGTATTTTTGTGAAATGTCCATTCAAGGAAAATACAATAAACATGCTAAAAACACCTTTGCTGAGAATTTTCAATTTGTATTCTTCTTAACAAAAATATAAACATTTTCCTATGTTCATTGATTTATAAATGACTGTCACTATCTATACTGTGAATATTGATCTACTTTATGTAATGACGAGACGAATCTTAAGCATGCGTTTAAATCAATTAGAACATCATTCGGCCTTTTCAGTCAATGTCGAAGGATGGCCGAGTCGTCTAAGACGCTCGCCTTTACAGATCACTGACATCTCATCTCTGTCCGCGTTGGTTCGAGTCTCGGTTCAGACAACCTGGGTATGTGCGAAAGCTTCCATTTGCTTCCCGTGGGTCGATGATTTTTCCAGGGATTTTACCGGGCTCTTAGTCCATCAAATATACTGGCCACTATGTATAGTCTATCACGTGCTGACAAATGGCGTTAAACCTACAAAGTCCAAACAGTCAATGTCGAAAAAGTCCCCAAAACTGATAGTAATTGTAGAAATACACAATATTTTATCTGTTTGAGTGATTTGCCTCCTGATATGACGAAAATGGCCGATAATGTTCCTATTTTAACTTTGTATTCTTCCGCCCTCACATTGTGCCATGCGATCGGTCATATTGTGCCATGTAATTGTAAGTAGTGCTAAATCTAGTTTGCAATGGCGTCGAATTACATCCAAGGTGGGGTTTTGTTTATATCAACAAGGGAGGATATTCTGATTGGTATTTAAACTTGTTCCGATTTATCTTTAAATTTTGACCCTTTCAGCTTGACGATGTAGAGGCCGTTACTTAAAATGTATGGGAATTGCTTTCAAAGTTTTCATTAGGAATGTGTCTTCCCCTTTGGGCGGCTTCTCAAGTAAGGCCACCAGACTAGATTTCGCTTTGCGGTGTACCATTGCTCCATCAGCTGCAAACATCCACTTTGCAACATCGATTTCTGGCCTTGACTTGGACACCAACCGCATGCGAGAAAAATGGTTTGTCTTCTTCAAGTCCACTCTCATTTGCTTCCCTGTGGTTTTCCAGTTCTGTACTTGACGTTTCCTCGTTTGGGCCCTCAGGTTGGTCGTCCCTGACTTGATGAGGTTCGAGACAAATTTGGCAAGTAGCTTGCTACTAAATGTTCTTTGTCCACAAAACTCGTTCTTGACCTTCTCAGGTATGACTGCCTTTGTCACCAAGTTGAATAGCTCACCACAGTCCTTAATAAATGGATTAGTAAAACTCCCTAGAGTGGCAGTGAGGACTTCAGTGTTATTCTCTCGCTGCGTAAGCATTCACGTTGAGAGTGCGTGGTGATGCAATTGCATAGCTGACGATATGCCAGCCATCTACTGAGCTTCTCCAGCAAGCCCCACTAGTTCTGGAGAGATGAGGAATAACCTGGTACGAGCATTTGCATTCAGGGTGATACATATGAGTCCACAAGCTATTTTTATTGAGTGGTTGATATGCTCCAGACATCTTCAGCTCCAATGGCACAGGATTGCACATGTGGATTCTTGTTCACAACCCAGTTGCATAGACAAGTTTGTCATGAACTAAAAAAAAGTGCTTGTTGAATGCCTTGAGTGCCATTAAATGTAGTATCCAGTCACCCATTCTTACATATATGATAAGGAGTATCATCTCCATAACCATCTGCATATACTGATGCATCACGACTGACAGTGGCTGCCTCTCATTTCTAGAGTCGTATCGAGTCATTTCTTCCATTACTTTCCAGGACTCAATGGCATGCACCATTTCTGAGTGTGCTTGTTGTATCTCTTCACAGTTACCATCTGCACACAACGATGAAGATCTTCAGCTGCAGCTGTAAGCCTTCCTAGCAGATCGGAATGCTCCTGGAAGAAGGCTTTTGGTATAGCATGAACATGGCATGCAGGGTGACGATGTGTGCCTTTACTCTTCTCATCTGTTCTTGATGTAAGCTCCAATGCAGCATAGCTCTGTCACTGCTATGTGAAGCTCACCAGGGTGGAGTATCATGAGCCATCGGAAGCTGCTTTGCAGGCTTGTTGAACCCCAAATCAACAGGGATGACAGTCTTGCGATCAGGGCCCACTACTTTAGTTTTAATGCCTTGGGCCCGCATGAGCACCATCAGAAGTGTCTGCCACTCATGTACTGGTGCAGCAATGAGTGGTGGTGTGCCGACTTGTGTCATATGTAGCTCATCGCCTATCAATAAGTCTCTGTGAACGAATTACGGGGCAAATAAATGCCATCATTGACCAGCATTCTCTGGAGTATGGTTGCGGCTATCGGCTCTTTCACTTGCAGAGGTATGTTGTATTCAACTGACATCCCAAACCTATACAAGATGTCGATGATTTTCTTCCTTCGAATGGCTTGATGAATGGTTACTCTAACTACTGACTGTTATGGCATTTCATGTGTTGAGCTCAGGGTCTGTGATTTATTGTTGCCGACCTGCTGCCAGGACAGGAATATTGCTACTGTACTTTGTGCTAGGTTCATGGTGCGCTTGTTTGCTTGTGAAGACTTCTTGTCAATTGATAGCATTGTGTTGGTCCGTAAGGGACCCATCGAGAGAAGCTGTTCTAGCTCTTTTGGTAAACATTCCTCCGTAACATCTGTAAGTGAACCACAAAATGTCCATTTGTTGAGCTTTACTGATTGCTTTTCTAGCAGAAAAGTCACATTGTACAGAACCTTCATGTCCATGTCACTGTCCACATTTCTCTCTTCCACCAGCTGAATTGCAGCATCTCTTGTGCTCTATATGTTTACAGATTCTGCTTCATTTACACTTTTGGTTTGTGGAATACTGCACCAGGTATTTCAGTTTGTATGAGCTGTTTCAGTTTTTTACGACTGCACTCGCTGTTCACCACATTGTTGGCAGACAGGATACCTATGTATGCCTCCTGGAGTAGACATGCTAACTACATTTCCATCAAGCAAAGTGCCCTCAACCAGACTGAGTAATTCAACCTCTGCTGCCAATTCATCAGCTGCATTTGGCTTCGATGCCGATGGGTTCATTGCTCTGCGACGAACATTTGTGGTGTACATTGTCCAGCGCTGCTTGTTGTGTTTGATGTCAATTGTATGTGCATCGTCTGTGCTGATGTATGTACAGAGCTTGAAATGGAGTTTCTTGTTCCCATTTTTTCTTGATGGCTTCTTTGAGAGAACGACCATCATTGTCTGCAGCAATCATGTGTAAGGATTCTTGTTGATGCTCCGTTTTCACAGAAGAAACACATGTCCTTGTTGTAAGGGGCTGATTGAGAGCGAGTGAAGGTGTTACTATCGGATGAGTGACTGGTAGATGATTTTCATCTGATACCCTTCGAAGCCATTTGCATTTCATATCGTTCTTTGGCTCTACTGCACATTCATGCATGGACTGTGTATTGATAGCACTATCTGAGTCATGTGGCACATCTTGATTCAGGATCCTGGAAAGTTACATCACCAAGGTGTCTGCCTATCTCAAGATAGTCTTTATCGCCATAGTGAGCACTCTGTCTGATGAAGATCAGTCTCATGGGCACCTGGTTTCTCCACGAGTGCCTCGTCTGTCTCTGTCTGGCAGATGATACAGAGCGAGTAGTTGGTGTCATACCCCTGCCACTTTTGCAGCTGACACCTAAACTTGAACTGCTGTCTCCATAATGGTAGAAGAAAAATACCATTGTGGTAGAATGTTCATGCAAACAAAATGTTAGTTTTAGCAAGAGAAGACCCAACGTCACACAAGCATCTAGTCTAAGGGGATCAAGGATCTAGTCTATACTGTTCAGGTTGATTTATGTACTATTCATGCTGTTTATGTTGGATGATGCTTGTGCTCCCACCACCACAGCGCTCACCTGCAACATTCAAGAAATACATGGAGATTAGATGTCACTCAATATTGTACACGACGTCAAACACATAATTTACACATATATGGAGTGCATATATTGAGCAGAACAGAGTTGACACTGGAAGAAATCTGAAACACATATAGAACTAATGAATGAATGTATCAGGTTAAGCTGGTTTAAAATACTACTTGAAAAAGCACAAATCATGTGTTTCCTGCACTGACTCATCACCATGACCAGAGCAGATTCCCTGATTGCCAACATGTATTTTATTGTTCTTTGGGGTCCCCTTAAGACATCAAGAACAGTGGCTTGCTTTCATCACAAAATTCCCGTGGGACTTCATTTCTTGGAACATGCTACCTGACCAGCCAGGACTAAAAGCAGATTTATTGACTTTGAAACAGGCTAAATGGTGTTAACTTTCCTCAGAAAATGCGCAACTTACACACGTAGCGCCATCATCTACCCCCATTCCCCTCCCCTCCCCTTTCCCTTCTAAGTGCACTTGGAAGATAAGTTAGGAACTATTTTATCCTCTCAGTCCATGCATGCTTGTATGGGTGCGTTTCGTTCTTGCACGGTGTCACGAAAACCGTTGAAGTCTGAGTCTTTACAAGTTCTGGATATGACTTTATGTGGTTTTCAGTGAGTACAACGGTGCTACAATGTTTTACCAATCCCTTAGGAACAGGGCTATGGTATTAGAGTTATGGGAAGTAGGAGTATTTTTTCTTGTTTTTCCTCTCTCTCTCTCTCTCTCTCTCTCTCTCTCTCTCTCTTTCTCTCTCTCGCTCTCTCTCTCTTAGTGCTCCATAAATGTACAAAACTGTTGATAAAATGCGCATTTAACTCTTAAAAAGCAGCAACTCTTTTAATAAATCACAGGGTATTCAACGATTACATAGCTCACCTCTGCTTTTACTAGTCTCCAGTAGCCATTATCCATTATGATGTCGAAAATAAAGTTAGACTAAAGCGATTTGGGCCCCTTTTCCTGCTAAAGATGTGTTTTCAATCTTTTATATTAACATTTTAACTTTTAATCTTTTTTAAACATTTAAAAGTGTAACTTTTAATTGGTCTTATATAGCCAGTAGTGTGCTGACATACTGTGAAACCGTCCACTTACCTTATATAATAGCCTACCTACCCACCCACCTATCCATCTACCTACTCACCTACCTACCAACCTACAACTGCGAAAGTGCATACAAGATATAAAACAATTTTTAAAAAAATATCGTGTTTCTCCATGATATCGAAGTAGATATACTAGAACGAGTTGATAAAAACCAGATAATTATGATGTTTGTGTATATATTTTTTTTAAAATCATTGTTCTGCTGGAGAAGATATTATGACTGTCCACCCCAGAAGCCAGATTTACTGGGTGAAAGTCACAGTCTTTGAGTATCCTTGGAGTGACAAGCAGCAATAAAAACTTATTTCATGCATCAGTAATGACCTGGACAGGTGAGGTCTCACATGAAAATCATGCAGCATGCAGTTCACTAATTCCTATACTCATTCACATGTACAATACACTGTTAACTTGTTGAGTTTAGCATATCAGAATATACAGTGCATAGTTATTAAAGGCAATTGGTAATGCACAATTCAGTACAGATGAGTTGGGGGTGGTAGTCAGATTATAATGAAATAGATATAAAATGTGGTAATAATGATGTCCTATTTCCTTCAATAAAGTATCCAGTAACACTTAGCAGTGAGTTTGCAAAAGAATAATTTACAATAAAAAAAATTCCATATCTTTTTATCTACAAACTTTGAAGCAGTGTACATCAATATGGAGTTTGTATGCAAAGAAACAAAAATGTCACTGACACTTATCAATAATCCATTTAGTGGCAAGGAAAAATTAATTTTGTTTTAAAACTTTGAGAAATTAAACATAAGCTGTTTGCACACTGTTTGCAAATAAAAGACATTTTTATCAGTCCTGAAAACCGGGAAAGCAGAGCAAGAAAAGGTTAGGGGGCCTGTACTGGCAGCAAACAGCATGTTATGAGAAACACAATGACACAATTGTACATGTCTGATGGTAATAACAATAATGAGAATACTGTCAGTAACAAATATTATGATGATCCCCAAGCTAAACAGTATGGAATATTTAAATAACCTCGGTTCAATTGTCTTTCTGTATATGATGTACGTCTATTTATCTATCTATCTATCTATCTATCTATCTATCTATCTATGTGTCTGTCTGACTGTATTCAATTTAATTTTTTTACCGCAACTATGGCAAATTGATCATAAAATGCTCGCTAGTCCCCATTTATGACTTTCAGTATGTAAGATTACAGGACTGTCACTATTCTCTACTGTGAGAGTGAGCTGAAATGTCATTGACATGCTCTTTCAGACAATCTACGTGTATCATTCTGTAACAATCCATAAGATCTACAGACCGTTTTATTTGAAATGTAGCATTTTTACAATCGTGATGAAACATATACAGCTTCTTATTATGCTGAATTGAAATGCGGCGCACAACAATGTCGGTAACTTTTTCTTCAGTGGATATACCTTTCTTCTTTATCAACTAATATGGTGGACACCAAAATATTGGCACTATGATACTGTTCGACATTCTCATCTCTTGATACATTAGGGCAGGTTACGAATTCACCTTGTTGCTATAAATAGAATTTGATGTCATTTACCCACAAGACCTAGCTTGCACCGCCATATTGCTTTCGGACAAACAGAACAAAATTGGAGTCTACACAATGTGATGCTTACGCTGAATTATGTATTATACTCTGTGAACTATGTTGCTCTGCTCATATCAATGTGTACAAATTAATACTCAAAGATAAAATATAAACCAGATTTAGTAGATAAAACAAATAAAGACTTGTTTAGTCTTTAAGTCGTCTAATTTGGGGAAACTAGTGATTTATCGGCTAAGAAGATAATTGTTTTATTGTTCGGTCTAATACAAATAGTAAATAATAACAATAAAAACTATTCAATGGTAACCTCCGTTCATTGTCGTAATTTGGATCTTGTATTTCCATTCCTGGTTTCTGTAAAATTATAATCTCGGTTTTGCGAAATGTTATGGTTCGTTATTATCCTCTTGTTTTTTCTCATTCTTGTGTAAATTTATATATTTCGCAATTCTACTATTTGTCTATCTTTTCTTACGTTTATTTATTGTTCGTTCGTTCTTTGTTCATTCTTTCATTCATTTTATTCTTACGTCTATTCTTTTACTTACCAACTTATATGCACCTACCTCTGTTTGTTCGTACGTTTCATTGTGCATTCCTTTTAATTACAAGACTGACTGATGAAATCGAAAACTAAAGGAATACGATTATGAATGGCAATCTCAATAATAATTATTTAGAAGAAACAACTTGTCAAAAAATCTTAAGGTATATAGCTATAATTAAATTGATAAAGCCGTGGTGGAGGATTTCGTGAAGATCATTTGAATTATTATCGAACAAAAAAATATGCGCGATTTAGAACTGTTGATACATTTAATTTTTCAGACATCAAAAAAATTGTATGTGTCAAAATTGTTATAAAAAGGTAAATCAGTCAACAAAATCTATGTATTTTAAAGAATATAAGTATTACGAAATGTTGAGAAATATCTATGCAGAGGACTAACTGTTTACATTCCTCTGGGCTTTTCTATATTTGGATGTTTTAGCCATAAACTTAATATTGAGGTAGGTAGATATGAAAGTGACATTGCTTCTGAGAGTTTTTTTGTTGTTGTTGTTGTTGTTTTTTAACTTCTGTTGTAGAAATAATTTAATATTAGTTCATGACTAACACTATGTATTATTTTAAAAAATTTACCAAGATATTAGAGAAAAAAAATATATTAAGATAAACGTTGGTGTGCCCGTCCATCTTTAGGAAAATTCTATAGCTTGATTTCATCTCAAAGTCCACAGTTAATATATCATTTATTAGCTAGACCATATAGTGACCTTTTTGTATGTATTATAGGAATAACCCAAAATTACTGAAATAAAGAATATAAATTTACTTTGATTTCCACTTGTAGGGAGATGACATTGTAACCACTCTTTCAGCTGTATAACAGAGTGACTTTCTATTAGGCTGTAAAGTAATGGTAGTCTTCAGTTACCTCTACATATTGAAACTTAGTCGCCATGTTACAAAGTTTGTCCGAATGGAGTTAGCAACGCAGCTACTTTACTGCTGGGCAGTTTGAATACTTTTTACATTTTTTTTGACACACGTTAAAATAAGGCCGACGTAATAACTTTATTGTATACATTTTTAGGTCCCTTGCATGGCAGGCTCTCGAAATGTAATTTCCAATTCCTCGCCAAGAAAACTGGATTATAGTGGGGATTCGAAATGATATGACTGAATTAGAACATGCCTAATCACCGAAAACGAAAGTAAATGAATGAAAATGAACAAAAATACATTGGAAATTAATTATAATGAACTAAAATGAGCGAATCGCAACCGGAAATGAAAGTAAATAAACCGAAAATGAAGTCAAAAGGACGTACAAAAATATTATTGAAAATATAAACCAAAGTGTAACCTAACAGTACATGGATAATACTTACTGTGTTTCTTATGAGGTATTGGAAAATATCAAAACTGAGTAAACTTTTTATGCTAATGTAGTTGACTATGAAGTAAATTGCTTACGTAGCGGTGCGGTCAGCTTTTAAGGGGTGGTGGCGTGGTGAGGAGGTTCCGTCTTTATACGATGTAAATTTATGTCGCTGATTCACACTAGGTAAACCACGCACAACACCTACGTAATGTGGAATAAATGAATATAAATTTTACCTAGCTTCTTGCAATGCATTATTTGGGAGAATGCCCTGCGATCTGTACTGAACCTAGTCATCGGTGGTCATAACAGGAGACTACCGAATAACAAATAACTGAGACCTTATCAAGCACTTTCTAAGAATCAGTGCCTGCACGAGATTCACAAACCAGGAAAGTATGTGATTCACACAATGGGGCATTAGTAACATAAAAGGGTAATTTCACAACATTCTATGTTTTGGGGTAAATTTTATGTACGATAAAGCATTTTTGAGAGGGCATTCGGCCTACTCCTCGGTCATTCTCGGGGACGATGCATTCTCATTCATCCTTTATCTAATACAAAAAGTGTCATTATCTATTGAATTTGCATTACTCATAATAAGGCTGCACGTGAGAACATTATCATAACAAGGAAAGCACGAGGCAAGATTTTACCCGCTTGAATATCACGTGCTGTTTTGTATTCGTTGACGATTTGTAATGAGTGGGACCCTGTTTAAGGAATACAGATTTATTAGCAAAATATTACAAAGCACAAACAGCTTTTCTTCACATAGCAATGTTTGCACAATGTAACGTGCTTCCTAAATTAATATACGAAATAAGAATTCAGTCTTATGTCGCAGACTAAAAAGAGCTACTATGCTAAAAAAATAAGGACAGTTACAAATGGACTAGTTCCCGAAATATCCCGAATGGATGTAAAATGACTAAATAAATTGGCCATGCCGGTGGGTCTAAATGCCAATCATGGGTAATTTGTATTAATTTAGTTAAAATTACATAGGTAGTGGGCGTGGTTAGTGGCTTAGTATCGTTTGCTGAAACACAGAGTGGAGCAAGTGATTGGGAATTTTATACAAATTATGAATTACACTCTAATTTGTGACCCTTTCAACGGATTGATTTTTGCACGCTGCATTACACTTTTTGCTGATTTGAGAAAAGGGTCCTCGCAATGAACAAGCATCATTTGATTACGTTTTTTTTTGTTGTTTTGTTTTGTTTTATTTATTTATTTTCGTTTCATTGTAAAATGTTCTCTAACCTTCTAACATGTCGCTACCCAGCACCATCGGATCAACCTCAGTTTTGACCGAGTTTGAACGAAAAGACCTAGCCACGTTTGTTAAATTTGGTTGATGTTCGAAGCAAAGAAGTGAATGTTGCTCTTTTATATAAAGAAAGCTACCACTTCAGGGCTAAATACATGTATCCACGATGTGGAATGTCATGATAGCATGTCTGGGTTCAAATGTCACATTCTTTACGTTTTAATTATGCTATCTAATTACGTAATATACATGTTAGTACAACTCCAGCTTACTGTTATTACGATGCAAACGTCAGCATCAAAACATGTGGCCAGTGAGAAATTTAGAGATTTTACTTAATATATATGGTACAAACAAACTGGCAATATTAATAGCTCTGGCATTGACCAATGCACAAGCCACGTAGTAACGTGTCTCTTTGTAACTCTGACGTGTCTCTTTATAATATTTCGTTAAATGTTATTTTCTCCTCTTTGCTTCACCAGGAAAAAATCTGGACCCCACATTCTAATGTCGATCGATAATCACCTAAGTATATAGTTTTGGGAGTGTTACGATTTTAGACAGTAAATTAAGATAACCAGATAATCATTGGATACAACACGTATCATATTTGTGTTACTCACATTACTCGTACTTATAGATAATTAGCAATTGGTGGATTTCTATGAGATTTAGAACAGAAGGAATGTTGGAAATATTATTGCCTACAGTTGATGTCATAGAAGAGACAGCAAAATTAACTTCAAAACAGGAAGGACTTATTATGCTATTTTTGGATTATCCAAAAATAAGTGTTCCAATATTTCGTTGTATAGACATAATTAAAATAAGATATATCACGAAAAAGACCGTAACTTGCTCTTCAGAAGTTGTTTGTGACCTCGAAATACCATCTTCCCTGGGTCGTAAAACACTAAAACCATCGAATAATTTCCAATCATAAAAATAACGCTATATTTGACAGTGGATACTTCTTGTATTTCACCAGCGAGGATTATGTAGAATTATGTACTTTGTCATGGTAAACATGGAAGTGCTCCACGGGTTTCGAAAATATTCCCGAAAAAGGAACTTGTTCGTGAACCCGGCCAATCGATCACGTACATGGGCTTCCGTAGCGAGGGAGAGGTTTTTTTAAAAAATCCATTGTGCAGTATATATATATATATATATATATATATATATATATATATATATATATATATATATATATATAGCTGCAAGCCTGCAATAAGATTTAAACAACCCCCCAAAATATTAAACCGTCAAATCCGAATGTGGGAGTTTGTCTCTCCCCTTGGCCCAATTGGGATTACTTTGAAGGTTTATCCCTTAAATTTTGGTTTAGCCCCCCCCCCCACACACACACATCCCCAACTTGACCCTCCACCCCCACCCCTCGGAACAATTAATGAGGACGCCCATGATCACATACCCTTTCTGGGGCTTCTGTTTCCGCTATTTGTATGTTGTCGCCGGTACGATTCATTTGACCAAGATACAGAAACAGCAGTTGGGAGGACATCGTCACTTTCTTCCATTGCTGGACTTGCAGGAGGAGTGTTAAGGTGAGTATAAATAGGACAGACGTTTCTGGAAAGACATCACACTTGAACCCTTGGATCTTATGGAGGGACAAAAACTAACTTTAGTTCCTTACAAATGGTGGATGGGACACCATCGTTGGTACAACCAGCGGATTCCTCACTTACCTCCGAATCAAAATCTCACCGATATGTCACATTTATAACAAGAGTTACAATCGTTGACGCATCAAACAGATGTGTCAGAAATGGAAAAATCCCAACGCTACGGACAATTATTGCAACGTCTTCAATTGATTCATCAGAAAGCTTTAGACGAGGTGGCTAAACCCACTCTGAGAGATTTCAGGAATGTCATAAAAAACCGAAGAAAATCAGAAAGTTGCAGCAACAACTCCAAAGAAGATTACAGACTCAGCTACGGGGATAGAATAAGAAAAAGAAACAAGAGGAGTGTTTCAAACTCCGTCTGCTCCTTTTTTCCCCAACATGACAACCTCGTTGACACCTTCCCCTATTCCGAGACGAGAAGAAATAAAAGTATGTGTCAAACACGTGATGTAAACACTCTTTTCAGTGGAAAATAAAGAAAGAAGGGTACACCGACGTGAAAAAGCAATCAAGAAAAAGGTGAAAAAAGAACCAATGACTTCTCAGGAAACTTCCTCACCTCCTCCTATTGCTCGTCTGACGCGTAAAACATCGTAATTCAAAAGACTACACGAACCTAAGAGGAACAGTGCTTACTTATTGAGCAGCAGCTACAACATAGAGAAACTTTTAACCAACATTTACTACAATTCTGCCCATGCAGCAGGCTACGGAGGATTTCAAGAATTCTATTATGCAGCCAAAACAAAACTTAAAAGTCTACGGCTACAAGATGCATGACAATGGTTACAAGAACAATCGACGTATCGACGTACACGTTACACAAACCCATTGGACGAAAATTTAAAAGAAGTCATACTAAAGCAGCAGGAATTGACCATCAATGGCAAGCCGATTTAGCAGCTGTCTCTCATTTAGCTTTGTACAATCCAGGTTACAAATATTTGTTTTGTGTCATTGATGTCCTTTGAAAATCGGCTCGGGTAGTTCCTTTGACTTCTAAAACAAGTTCAGAGTTGGTGCGAGCTTTAAAACTGGACTTAAAACAAAATAATCGACACACTCGCCTAGACACACCAATAAATTCACTTAAAACTCCTATCGAAGGCATTAATTACTCCTCCTCACCACATCAGGGACAAGGCAAAAAGAAACCTCGAAAACCCTTCACACCTCATAGGCGCGACCAGAAAAAGAATAAGAAAAGAAGAACGGTATGAGATTTAGACGTTTGATTACTGAAAAGAAAATGATGCACCTCGGTTATTGGGATTGTTCCAAGACAAAAACTTGATTGTTTGCCATGCCACCGACAATCATTCCTTACCTCCATCAGTACAAAAATGACACTATGCCTTCAAAATTCTATTTTTCCATTGAGGCCAGAGTGGCCCATTTTGAAGCTAGAGAATGGGCCTCTCTCTCTCTCTCTCTCTCTCTCTCTCTCTCTCTCTCTCTCTCTCTATATATATATATATATATATATATATATATATATATATATATATATATATATATATATATATAGATAGATAGATAGATAGATAGATAGATAGATAGATAGATGGCCATTATGGTGTCCATATTGGATGTCCGATAGGCACGTTTTTCATTTAAAACCAACTAGACATCATAAAGAACTTTTCTGGCGACAACAACATTTTCAAGATGGCTGATCTGGCACCCATTATTGGATGTCTGAGCAGAACCATTTTCATTTTCAAACAAGCAGACCTTGGGATAAATGTGCGTTTAAAGTTTCATGGCAATCCCCCAAGTAGTTTAGGAGGAGTAGCGATAATAAACTTTTGCTAACGGACAGGCAAGACGACAGACGACAGACAACAGACGACGGACTACAGGCCATCGCAAAAGCTCTTCTGGTCTTTGATCAGTAGAGCTAAAAAAACCCGTTACATATGTTATAGACCTGGCCTTGGTGATGATATAAAGCAACTTTCAGATCTCCACCTACAATACTTAAAATATAGAAATTTTAAAAACAATCATCACCAGCCCCTGGTCACACCCTCAATGGTCATATGTAACATCTTAAAATCAGTCACATCCCAAAGTTTCAAGTCTACATTCAGCGGTATGGTGTAGGAGATACACTACATTACTAATGGTTGGACAGACAGATAGATGGGCATGAAGGCATACTCTCCCCCTCTTTTAAAGTGCACAGGGATAAAAGGTATTGTTAATTTTTTGGGAGTTATTTAAACATTATGACTGTTAACGATAATTATGAAAAGATTTCAAATACTATCAATACTGAGAGAAATTTTTTTGATTGGTTGACAAAGTATACCTTCCATGAAACAGCTTGTTCATGACATAACAAACACAAATTACAAATTTACATATATTTGAGCTTAAAGATATAACTAATATAATTACACATATGAACTATTTGTTTCCAAAATTTTCCATAAAATATAAACTGTTATTTTCCCGTCAATTGTAGAAAGAAAAGGTTGTGAGGTATATACAGCTAGTGAATGAGGAAAATAAAATAAGAACTGAATTGTCGAAAAATAGTTCAATATAGCGACCTGTACACTACTGTCTACGATCATGAATTATTTCTTTTTATCCAGGTTAATGAGTCTAGTTACAAAAACACATAAGGTATCAGAAACCGCAAGCAATGGCCCTTTCACGATCTCGTCAGGTGACGTCACTGCCGGAAGTTCTCCCTTTATAGAACATAATCTCAATCGAGAGCTACCATATTTCACAGAGACTACTTTCAGTAGCAGTAAAGCAAACAGGCTCTTAGACAAACTTCTTAACAGGAAATATCACCATAATGATACAGGTCTTGGTCTTATTAACCCTGAACTCAGGGAATAGGACGATAGAGATACCTATAAAATCGGTGATCATCGCTATGATGTCAGACTGAACAATACAAGGACGAGTGATGTGGAAACAGAAGACTCCACATATTCAGATATAAAAAAGATATTCAGAGGAAACACGAAGGAAATCTCAGACAGCTTGGGAATTGATACGTGGCCTTTCAAATACCTCATGGAAGCATTCTGTTGACGCCCCCACCCAAGACGTTGAAGTCATTTTCTTTGGTGGACCAGATTTCAAACGCGAATCAGGTTGTCAACACAGGATATGTGCGATCGGTGTCGAGCGATTCCGACCAGCCAACACACGCCAATTATTATTTTTGCAGAAACATTGAATTAAAAGACAACCGAGTAAAATCGACAATAAGACGACACGCCATGGCTGGTTTCCAGCTCATCTCTTCAGCTGTATTTGACAAGCGTGCAGTGGAAGCATTGTCAAAAGCAGATTTACTAGTGCTGTGGAAGCAATCTGAAATCGAACTGCAGACCCAACAAAACCAAATCGAGGCTCAAAACAGATACCTACGTCATATTATAAAATTACGCGAGCCTAGTATTAGAGATAATGAAAACTGCACAGAACAAAAGAGAAAGGAAAAGAAAGTTCTAATATCAACAAGATTATGATTGAGATAAAATCAGCTTCATAGTATTAGTTTCATATACCGATTTTTATCTTCTAAACACAGACCATGTAATTATGCCATTCTTTTCAAAAATGATTAAATTAAATATGCTGAAAAGTAATTGTGTACCAAAAGCCTTGAAATGGTTTATGGAATGAAAATTATATTATTGGTTTCAGCGCCCACTAAACAATTATTCATTTCCGCTTTAATTCAGAAAACATTAATATTGACATGTTATTGAAAACGAGGTTTTCTTCGATATAACGAACTGGTATATCACTACTTCTCACTCACAATGGCTCAGACTTGTCTTGTAATAAAAATAAAAAACTTGTTCGCATCTTCATTGATCAACACCACATCTGGAATTCACATATCGATCATTTATGTGCCATGGTTGTCAAAAGAATTACTCTGTAAAAATTACTGTCGAAATTTCTACCTGCCCAGTTACTTGTACTTTATTTTTCTGGATATATACTACCACTTATACTTATAGAGTACGGCTGTACCATAAGGGGAAAAACGTCAACTCAAAATTTATCTAGAATTGATAAACTCCAGAAGAAGGCCGCGCGAATAATTCTTAAACTTCCTATTTCGACTCCCCCTAGTGTTTTGTTTTCACATCTACAATGGCTACCATTACAAAAACGTATTTTTTATTTTAAAGAAATCATGACATATAAGTCTATAAACAATCTTTCTACAGATTATATCTCTAACCTAATTAAACTAAGATCATCAAATACTGAGTGCAATCTCAGATATACCACTAATAATGAAACTCAATATACGAAATTCAAATTCCCTTCATTCTTTTAAAACCTCACTAAAGAAATTATTTCTTGACCTGCTGGAATGATATCTTAAAGCCTCACAGTACAGAATTTTATCATTGCATCCAGAGATAATATGTGTGTATTTTATTCTACGTATGTCAGTATGTCTTCTGACATGCTGAAATATGTATACCTGAGTAAAGTATATGTTCATATGAATTAATCTATTTAAAATCTGTATCCTTCCGTGTGCGAATATAACTGAGTGTTTTGCAAGGGGCTTATTTATAACATAACCTGTTAATACGTTGAGGACCACGTGGCAGATGGGTCTTTCGTGACCAAATGTGTAATCTTTGTTATATAAAGATTATTATTATTATTATTATTATTATTGTTGTTATTACGAAGTAATTCATATAGAGAGCATCAAAGCAGACCTAGCTGCATATCCTATGGGTGGCCAGTGTCTTGAGTTAAAGGTGCACGCTATATATAAAACGCCTATACGTCCAGCGGCCACAAAAACTGTTTCCTGACCTTAGGGTCAGGTCCGTTTTTCGCTACTAAGGAATAATAATAATAGTTTCATGACAATAAATGAGAGCGAGGCTGATATCATTTGTTGGAAAGAAACTGACACACGGTAGTTTTAGCAAAACAATGTTGAGCAACCTGACCTTTTCGGTTAAGACAAATTCACCATTTTTTTGCATCCGCAGTATCCATGCTTCTCTTTTTGGGCACGTTCAGTATCAGTCTGTCATTTAAATTCATGGGAAGCGTTTCGAGGGATTGAACAGAGTGTCCTATTTAGTTGAAATGGATGGCGAGTTTGTATTGACCTTGATTTTGATATGGCTTTTGTGATTGTCCATTCTTTTCCTAAAGTCATTCGTTCCCCCAACATATTCGGTATCGACTGATATTATATCCAAATATGGTTTAAACTCGAATAAATTTAAATTTTGGTAAGGCATAGATCCAATTCTAGATACAAATTTTCAGCAATTCATTCTAAAATTAAAAATTATTTTATTTTTCGCAGTTATTGCTACATGAAAGGAACAAATAACTATTTATCACAGATTTTCATTTAGCGTGGCAATAAATACATAACGTTCCATTTCGTGTCTCGCCTTTTCCTGTCTTTTTCTGTACGATTTATTGTATTGCAGAAAATGGAACACGAGAATATGACGAAATGCACTCAAAATCAAAGGAAATCCATTTGCAAAATTGCAACTCATTTCCATCGTCAAAGTGCGCATGTTGTATTCTCATGACTGAAAAAGGTTCGATCAATCAATTAGGCTTGATATTCATTCATCATAATTTTTCAATAAAATAAGGTGAATGAATATAATTCCTTCCTATCTTTATTTAAGAGTTTGGATTTTGAAATGTCTTTCCTGCTATTGCTAAACACCTATCGCCCGCTTATAAATGTAGTAAATAAGCGCTTTGAACTTTTGAACATAACTGTTATCTCTTTCTCTGCTGGTTAGTACTTAAATATCACGGTAAATATTTCATCAAGGATTATAAAGTGTTTATATGTATATGTATTAGTACACAGAGCACTACAATCGTTGAACCCACACGCCTTTGAATCTAGTTACCTAAAACTTGGATTAAGACAGAATAGTTAATTCCTTAGAAGTTACGATGGAGAGTATGTCAAAAATCGGAACAGGCGTTCGGTGATATATAGAATGTAAGAACATCCAGTATTGAATATCAGATTTCAGCCTTTCCTTATGCTTAAATTTCGTAGAGATATATGACTATTTTGATCAACGTCCAAGAGGGTGTACAAGTCAGAAGATTTCCACATATTGTGTGAGTATTTTCACATGCATTTTGCATTTGTAGAACGTTACACAAGATCAAACATAATTTGCATAACGAAAATGTTGACTATTATTAGATTTAAAACAAATTATAGAAAACTCTGATTAATCACTGAAGTTTATCCGGGTGATATATATCACATTATTTGGCCTGTCAATCATATGACGAGAAATCAATTTGACGGTAATTTTTGCACATTTTACTAGTATTTTGGAAGATAATATTGTGAAAATATATTCTACCAAATACAGTAAATACCTAGATGGTCACGATATGATATCTTCCCTATTTAACAAAAATATATTTAAAAAATAAAACATCATTATCCCTTATTAGAACAAAAACATTTATTTATTTTGACCTGGTATATAAAGATTAATTTTTATCATTTAATTCTCTGTGATCAAAAACTACAACTCTGTGAAAAATACCCTACTATATAGAGTAATTTTTCTCAGGTGATTTTGAGTATAACTGGTTCCATGTTATTATTTCACAGATTCTTCATCGACTTTAGAGGTGAAAGAATCAAACGAAAGTAATTGACATTGGATGTTATAAATTTTAAGAAAATTCTGAAATTGTTTCAGCATGACCATTCATATATCTACTTCACAGAATTTCAATCATTTGTTATGCAAGTTTAAAGAACAATTCCAAAAGGTTTATACATATTCTATATAAGCACATCAGTACAACAAAGGTCTGCTTTCAAAGGAGTACAATACTGTATTATAAACATCCCTACATAATTAATATCACATAGCGTAAAGTTTTAAAATAAAAATCACCTTAAAAGTATCAGCGACACAAGAAAATTAAAGATAACAAAGTTATAACAGAAAGATATACTTTTTAAGAAAAAGAGCGAAACATCAAGGTTTTATTAGCCATTAGTGAGTACAGTGGCAATTCAAGAGTTGCAGGTTCGATACCCGCCCGGTGAAATGGAGACAACAAAGATATTTTGAATGGAGAAATCACATTTTATACACACTTCCTTCGTTCTCACAATTGAAACTTCATTATTTGGCAACCTTGTGATCCCTGAAGATACCCCCCCCCCCCAAAAAAAAAAAAACAAAAAAAAAAAAAACGCGCAAATATTCTTGTCTGTGCAAAATTGCATTAAGTGGTCTAACAGTATTTCATAAAAAATCACAATCTTTTGCACCATTTTTTGTTGTTGGTAAGAAATGCTTTTATCACACACACACACACACACACACACACACACACACACACACACACATATATATATATATATTCTAGTCCTGAAGATCAATAAAAAAAAAAGACTTATTATAAAAACACTACTAACATGAGAACATAACGTATTTTTTTGTCGCGCAAAACGTTATATATATATATATAGATATATATATATATATATATATATATATATATATATATATATATATATATATATATATATATATATACCCCATGTCAATCTGCCTTTATTATTATTCCAATGCATGTTTGTTGCAATATAATTTTTGGGGGGTAACGTCAACTCGTTTGGGGTTCAGAATTTTGCAGTGTTAGGGAAATTCCGACCTGACCTAGTTTTACAAAGTTCATTTATACAGGTACATTGGCGCTAGACCGGTGTGCACAATGACGTAGGTGGAATCTCCATTCTATTACTAGAACTCGCATGTACTTTTACGTATATTGAAGTGGATTCGTGGGCGTTTTCCATGTAATAAGCTTGTTCTTTGCTATGTAATCTTCCACATTGAAAATCTAGTAAATAATATCAGTCAAAGCTATCCGTTGTGAATGAAATCCATGCATAAAGAAGTCATTTAACCTTATTTCACTTTTTCTCTTTATTGGTATCCCTCGGACTCAGTATTTAATCAATGTTATTACTGTTTATGTAGCGTCGCCTCCTGAAAGGTCTCTTGTGTGCCGTTCTTGGCAAGAGTATCCCATAATTTGAAGGTTTTAACGCCAAATTTGCTACATCTGCAATCGCTAAAAAATAAATCTCCAAAATTTAAAACTCCTCCTCTTGGACAAAATTCCTAAAAAAAAAAGAACACTTTACGGTAAGTTATACTTTTCTTTGAAATTCATGTCATTATCAGCTCAGGTATGGATTCCGACACGCCATTTTTCCTGATATTGAGCAACGTCTTCGTTCTCCTTCTGCTTCCCGTAATAGGGGCCGAGTACTATGGGAAGTTTCCAAACAACTTCATGTGGGGTCTAGCTACATCTGCACATCAAATAGAGGGCGCTTGGAACGATAGCGGTCAGTAAGAGTATCCTGTGTTGTATGTCTTACATAAAATATCCATAAGTCTCTATAATCACAGTTATAACCAATCAGAAGTCGGCAACAGTTCGTTTGAAGAAGTGCTTTATCTGATATTTCTCTGTACAGTTTCCTTGATTTACAGGATCCAATATTAAATAGAGATTTTATGTTGTTCACGAAGAACTATGTGTTAAAAAGAAAAGCATTATATAATTTCAAAACTTGATAGGCCCTACAAGCCCCGGATGTTTCAACTTACCGAAAACGGTTCTAACCCATATGTTGCAATTGTGGATATTAAAAGTGCCCGTCTTTTGCAGCCTCAAAATAGCTTCAATTACTGCCCAATCACTTAAGACAAATTCAATCTGACAAGCTGGTCCCACGCATCCAGCATGAACCATCTGTTATTCGTTCAATAGATAGGTATAAGGCATAACATTTGCTATCAATAGATAGGTGTAAGGCATAACGTTTTGCTATCAATAGATAGGTATAAGGCATAACGTTTGCTATCAATAGATAGGTATAAGGCATAACGTTTGCTATCAATAGATAGGTGTAAGGCATAACGTTTGCTATCAATAGATAGGTATAAGGCATAACGTTTGCTATCAATAGATAGGTGTAAGGCATAATGTTTGCTATCAATAGATAGGTATAAGGCATAACGTTTGCTATCAATAGATAGGTGTAAGGCATAACGTTTGCTATCAATAGATAGGTATAAGGCATAACGTTTGCTATCAATAGATAGGTGTAAGGCATAATGTTTGCTATCAATAGATAGGTATAAGGCATAACATTTGCTATCAATACATAGGTATAAGGCATAACGTTGCTATCAATAGATAGGTGTAAGGCATAACGTTTGATTCATAAGTATTGGCAGAATGATAATGAAACTTCAAATACATTGCAATCCTAAGGTCACGTGGGTCAAAATGTATCATACCAGAATGCTTCTTTCATGAAACATACCTTGATATATTTAGTTTACCTCAAACGGGCTTATTTCCCTCGAAAACTTATCTCCCTCGAAAACGGTCCCAATGAGTCTTCAGAACCTCTTCATCTACCCTCCCCTTGCCACTTCTCCTTGAACTGGTATCTTCCGAATATATGTAATTCAAATCTTTGGCTTAATATGGTGATATGATCAATTGTAGTCTTAACTATTTTCTTGCTTAAATACGTTAATGTTTGTTATTTCAGAACTAATCGACACTATGTTTTCTTATCTAATTACGAGATGGAACTTTTGAAATGTATATTTACACGGACCAGCTAATATTAAATCATTGATATGCCGATCAGCGTTGAATATTTCAGGTAAGAGTGAGCATATTTGGGATCGTTTTTGCCACGCGGGGAAATGCTGGAACGATACAGGGGATGTGGCTTGTGATAGCTATCACAAATACATGGAGGATGTTCAATTACTGAAGAAAATTGGGGTAAGTCATATATATATATATATATATATATATATATATATATATATATATATATAGTGTGTGTGTGTGTGTGTGTGTTATACGGTCAAAACGCTTATAGCGAATCTGTTGGGGTCCTAAAATAACTTCGTTATATCCATAATTCGTCCGAGCCCTATACTAATGTATACAACACGCTTCATCGGGTATGGGACTTCCTTTCTTTCTAAACCCAAATTCATTGTATATGTGCTCTTACTAACCATGTTTTACTTTAAAGACACACTGAGTAGGTATGAAAGGCTGTATTTAGGTCATCCCCATCCCCATGGGCGGCCCCAAACTGAAGGATCCTTTAAAGTATCGACTTGCACCGGCTCTCCCCCAACTCACACACAAGTATAGACTGATCCAAAACACTATTTTCGCAGCCGATCGTTAGTTCGACCGAAACTGGGAGTTTAAAATGCAGCCCTGCCACTCACTAGGGGTGTAGTGGGGTTATTGGAAACTGGTATGTCACGGCGGGGTTTAATACGTAACGGCCGCAGGCGAATTACTTTTAAAAATGAAAAATGTGATGGAAGATATACCAGTGTTGCGTCATGCACAAAAGTGTATGGGCGCTATAATTGAGGGTGGCTTCTACGTGGTAGGTATTATGAATCTGTGACTTCGTGTATGAAAGAGTACTGCAATTTTCACGAACAAATGATAAGAAGGGGCATTATTCCGCCAGTGCCATGCACGTTTTGTGGGACTGAGACACAGTCATAAACAGGGCTGTGCCAGCGATACGGAGGCAGGGAGTCAAATGATGAGCTGCAAGTAATAAAAAAAGAAGGCAGAAAAGAAGTTCAAGCTATTAATGGGGGACGTGATAGAGTGAACACAGCGCCTGGTAGAGCACATGCCAAAATACCCACCAAAACAAGAATACGATTAGAATCTCAGCAGGTTTGGGCTCGATTAGCACCACGCGGCCAATTATTGTTGTCACCAGATTTATTTTTTTCGGGCGTACACATACGGATGTTTCATTAGATTCAGCCGTGTGCAGACATACTATTATTCATTGATTATAAGCCTCGAGCAATGCTTCTTATCACTCACTTGAGCGAGCTGTTCCGAAGAGGACAGATAACCCAAAGTGAATATTATGACGCCCTGGGCGCACTACTGACGGGATAGACTTATCAGCCAGCCCCACAATCAGTTCTTGAGGCTAAGACAGCTCTTGACGAATTAATAGCCATATTGCTCTAGCAGCCGGCCTAACGTCCAGTTTCAGCTGAGCCTTCGGCCCTGCCAGCCTTTGTTCAGCGGGAGGGCAGTGAAAGAGTACCGGGCCACCGGGCCAGAAAATCACAGGCTATAAGCAGACGCTTTGGCATTTTTTAATGCCATGGCATCTAGTGCGCAGGAATTCATCCACATGGAGCTCATAGAACTTGGCAGCCTAAAGATTAGCCTTATGCTGAGGGTGTAGCTAGAGAACCCCCCAGCCAGTAGAATATTTGCGACGAAGAGGCTGGGTTGTGACGGCCTATTCTTGGACCAGCGCTACTACGGCCATGCGAACTGATGAAGCTGAGCAGCTGGTCGCCCAAGCCAGCACAACAATTCAACGGCGCATCCAAAAGTACATGCGCGAGACGTCCGTATGGTATTTCGTGAGGTGCGAGACACTCGACCTGAGCGTATCGCAGTACCGCCCGTTTCGATGCCAGAGCTACGTTCTAACGCCAAAATGCATCCCACCACAATCCGTTATCAATGTGAAAAACACGGACAAATGCTGTTTCGATGGTCGCCTTATTATGGCGGCCATCAGAACAGTCTCAAATAATATCGAAAAATACATTGCAGATTTCGCTAGGGCAGTTGCAGTTTATTGACAGCATGTAGTTTATGAACAACAGCCTCAATAAGCTGACCGCTAACATACATAAGGACGTTACACACGGGGTTTTTCTTGTGTATCACTCTGGTGTACATGATCTGTGCGAGATCTACGTGGGTCACGACATCGAACTCCAGAGAGAAACCTCTGATGGTGTGGCTGGCCCCATAGTTATATCACCCTGCCGTAGTCGTTAAACGTCAGGTCAAACGGTAGTATGGCATGCGATCATTTAGCCCGGAATTATCTGGTCAATCATGTTGTTCTTGCTGAGGACCGATGATGGTGTGGCTTGCCTCATTGTTATTGCTGTAGTCGTTAAACGTTAGCTCAAATGTTAGTCCGTCTGACGGGCCAGACTGGTAGTATGGCATGTGATCATTTAGCAGCTCGAAGTCGAGCGGAACAAAGAAGAGGTTCCCAAACACATCAGCGATAGTAACGTCTGGCTGGATGGCGGCTACGGCATTGCAGCGACAGTGTTCGCGTTCTGGATGCCATGGTAGATCGCATTGGTCCTCTCTTTTTCAGTCAGCCAGAGATCCTTATAGACGCTCCAGACGCCTGCGTCGTCGATACACGCTAGTTCGTTGCCTCGAGCTTGGCACATATTTCTTGACGACGGCATGGACCAGGTTTTTTACTATTGTATGGTTGATGTCAACCGGCGCTGCTGTCCCGCCGCTCAAAACAATTGTGAATGCCAGCCTGTCAGTGCCGGGTACAATGACACTGTTGCTACCGAGGTTGGGAAATCTGAGAATAAGCAGATGGTTTTGGTCAATGGTGCTTAGGTTATTAGTCACGACGACAGTGCTCCAGGCTCCCGTTACAACGTGCGCGCTGCGGATGGAGCGAAGTGGGTCGAGTTTGTTTCCGTATTGAGACATGCTGTCGGTAATATTGGGATCGCGTGTTCTTTTCTTTAATAAGCGCCCTTAGTTGCCGTTTCCGCCGTTCCGTCAAGAGCACAAAATGGCTGAAGGTGGCTTAGAGATGGGGGAGGTTGGCCCTCGTGAGTAATCACTGCGATGCCGCCTACTACTAGTGCCATTTTATTGGCTTCGTGGTCTTCGGCTTTTTGCGACGCCTGCATTTTTTGTTTAGTGCCGGTTTGTCGCGCCAGATGCGGGCGTGTCGAATTGAATTCGTTTGGGGGGTTGTAAAACTGTGCTCGAAACACTTGTCCTGGTATCCTGACCGCCTTGACGTTAATGTTAGTTCCGACCACCATGTTGACGGTTGCCTCCTGAATATTGTTATTATACCCTACGTTGGTGCCAACTTTAAGTTCTGTGTCAGACGGGATCATGTAAGGGACGACCCACCCACGAGACTGTAATCTAGCTTGGTTCTGGTCTTTATAGTCGCGTACTGGTAATTAGCTCTCGACCTTGGGACGTCTACAGCGCCAGTGATTTATGTAGATGCTGAGAAATGCATTTTGCACATTGAATGCCTTACCTACTCCGATGATCGAGGTAAGCATGCGCGCCGAGGATTGACCTACATACGTCCAGACATTATCGTTCAGGAATTCTACGCCAGCTTGCGTGAAACCCAGCGACCTGTCCAGCATAGAGCGCACAAACCTATTTTCGGTCGCTCTGTCCTCGTCCTGTGCGAAATATGCAACGAGCTATTTTCCACCTACCAGCTCTCCACACATATAATGCTTGCTTTGCGATATAGTGGGGTCTGGCACGTGGGTGTGTAAACCTTCCCATATGTCTGGGCCAGTTCGGTGGGCTGCCGCCCCCCCCCTCCCCACTTAGGGATTAACTGATATACAACATGGCCAGACCGTTGTTTTTGCAATGCTTTAATACTTTATCCGCCAGTTGTCCCATCTATTCGAGAGAAAGTTATTACAGATGACCTCGTATTCTTTCAGGTCAATTCCAATTTCGAATGGGTTCCGCCCTTTTTTGCCCGGAATGAGACATTTCGTCTGGTTGAAAATCTTTTTCACCTGGTAGTAAACATGAAAGCAGTAAAAGCTTCGCTTCAACGCTGATAGCCATGATGTTCCTACTTGCAATAGGTGGTCGCATACGCTGACGCCGCAACATTTGGTCGCACACCCTACGGCGAAAGTTTACTTGATTTTTTCCAAAATCTCATTTAATAGTCAGCATTTCCTGAGCTCCATTGGCTATAAACGTCTTCAATTTTGACGTGGGCAGCGAGTACTTTCGAACACGTCGAGAAATTTGTTCTTCCTGAATGGAATTTCATTCCGAACGTACACGTCAAAGTTGAGCAAAATTAGGAGGATCTGCGCTCTTTCTGCGTCGCTATAGTTAAAGACGTCGCTAACGCAATATGTCGCGACGCTATTAAAGCGAAGTACTTCTGGCAATACCATCTCCACGTACTCCTGGTTCTAACAATGTATGTTGTACTGACCAACCCTCTAATTGGGCCCGTGACTCTAGAGCCGGTGATGTGCACCGACTCAAGTACTCGCGTAGCGCTCCTGAAGAGTTAGTACAGTCCAGGATGTATCAACGTTTCGGCTGCGCTTGACAACAATCAATTTACCGCGTTACATTTCCAGGACCGTGACGATCAGATAATCATCGTCATTCCCTACGATCAGAGGCCACACAGCGCCGCGGCCTTTTCAAAACATACTGGCGCACAGTAAACGTGGTGGATGGTGTTGATACTACTCTGACAGCTGTGTGTCTGGAGCAGGGGTGGCGGGCATCGGTGAGATTCTGTTAACCATCATTGCTGCCGCAATCGCGGATGCTTTGCTGGTTCGTGTCCATGGCTGCAAATTTTGCCGACTGGCGACTCTTCCATAAATGAAAAAAAAAACAACAACAAAAAACACGCTGAGATCCCCGTCTAATTGGAAAGCAACCAAAGTTGCCAAAGGTGCAAAGGCATCAATAATAAGGCAGTCAGTACACAATTTAGCTAAAGGGTTTCATACGGCACCTCAAAATTCTGTTTATAAACCAACTAGTGTCTCCACAGCGTGTGCCGGGTTTGAGGGGCCAGAGCTTTGAATTTTACTTCTACTTTATTTGATCTAGCTAATGCACGTGTGGGAACGTAAACATTCTTGTCAATCCACGTCTATGTGAGTAAACATTAGAATTAAAACATTTTTCGATGTTTATAGTGCTTTGGGCTTACCAATCTCTTTAGCGTTTTATTAGGTTAAAATTTGCGCTGTGTAGTCAATGATTGAAATATTCTGCGTTCGTCTTTCTACTCTCTCTGAAAGAGTTTAACTAGGTCAAAGTTTCAGTCGTTGTGTCACTTGTGTGATAAAAGCGTCAACGTGTGCCACTCCTACACTGAAGGGGAGCTACAACAAGGTAAGACATTTTTTGGTGGATGAGTGGCGGAAGTACATTTCAAACTCTCGGTTTCGGTCGACCTAGTAAGTAACGGTCGGCTCTTGGGAGTGGAGTGCAAGTCAACGCTTTAAATGCTCAATGAGTTTGGTGGGGGAGGGTGGAAGGGGGTGGTGAATCAAGTTTTATGGCATACACTTCCGATATGTCACTCAGGGAATTGGCTACATTCAATTTGGATTAGTGTTATTGTTTAGGTTCCGCTCTATAGTTTCACACTTTGCATTGGGTTTGATTTTTAAAGAAACAAAATGTTCCAGGTTTTCCTCACTCGTTAATGCCCTTTATGTTGGTGTATGATTGATGGGTGTAATTTGAGTTATACAGTATACAACTTGGCCTTACTTCAGATGTGCTCCTCTGAAAAGACCACTTGCTGCAGTTGGTCATTTTCACTTCCTGGACTTCAAAGGTAAATTGGAAGAAAACGAGCAGATAACTTTTTACTTGTTATATGATTTATAATTCATTCATTGCACTTTCAGAAGCTGATATTTTCTACTCTGGCAAAATTCATTTTCCCTATTTTAATAACTGCTAAAATTAGTGTACTTTGGACTAGTTCAGGCTCACCTTTTTAGCACATGGGAGCAGCCATTTTGAGAGCTGTCTGCTTTAGATAGTACACAGTTTCCATAATTGCCACATGTAAAGAAATTTCAGTCACAATACATGAAGGTATGCCAAAATTCTCTCCATTGTACATGTTGCCAATCCAAACAACCTCACCTTATACCGGTCCTCTCTCAGAAGTACATAATAACTGTAGAGTGGAACCTTACCCTGAACTGGAACACGAGGCGTAAAAGTGACTATTAAATAATCAGTAAAGTACTTAAATTGTACATAGGAAAAAAGACCGGAATGTCTCCTTTACGTTGATCTAAATTATGAGTGGCAAAATTCGAACCTGTTCGATTTAGAAACCTTGTGTTCATTGATAGAAGGAGAATAGGTGTCATCATAAGTTTTCCTTTTTTTACTGGTAGGAAGAGGTGCCTGTAATATTATTCTAAAGATCTCTGATTTTAGGTGACCCATTATCGTTTCTCGCTGGCTTGGACCCGAATTATTCCGAATCCGCTGACAGGGGTTGTAAATAATGACGGCTTGAACTACTACCATAAGCTGATCGACGAGCTACGACGAAATAATATAATCCCTCTGGTGACCATTTTCCACTGGGATCTGCCTCAATCCCTAGAGCATATAGGTTCCTGGGCCAACGAATCTCTTGTCGGATACTTTAAGCACTATGCTGATGTCGTCTTCAGAGAGTACGGAGATCAGGTATTGATAATTTTATCATCGACTTCATCGAGGGTATTACCTAATCGTTCATTTGACGAGGTAATTGATTTGGAGTTTGTTATTGTAGAATTCCTTCAATTACAAACAATACAAAATAAATTATATCATTGACTTCATCGAGGGTATTACCTAATCGTTCATTTGATGAGGTGATTGATTTGGAGTTTGTTATTGTAGAATTCCTTCAATTACAAACAATACAAAATAAATTATATATATATATATATATATATATATATATATATATATATATATATATATATATATATATATAACCACTACTTCTGTGTGTGTGATGGGGATGGGGTGAGGGGGGTAGAAATAGCATTCGTCAGTACTATCTCAATGAATGTGTAAATTTCTGCAAATTAAATTTTTTACGCTTGACTTGTGAAAAGGTATGACTAAACGAAATGTTAGCAATTACCGGAAACAGAATTCTTACCCGTATCTAGTACTCTTTCTATTTACTGTAAAGCCAACACAAATTAGAAGCGTTCGTGGTATCTAAAACATATTTCTTTCTTGATGGTATGATCTTAGCAGATGGTAAAGGACTTTCAATAATTTCGCACAGCGGAGGCCAAGAACAGATGCCGAGGATGGTAAATATTCATTTCCACTTTCATGTTCTTCTCTGTGGTTTTTAGACAAGATTAATTGTATGTCACTAATTTTGGGAAATAATTACTAAACCGTTAGCCGAAGTAGAGGGCTAATGACAGTGTTCTAGCACTAGTTAAATTTAGATAGTAAAGACCTTCTTTGTCGCGAGCCGTGTCCGCGCACAATAAATAAAGCAAAAATGATTGATTAATTCAAATACCATAACTCTCATTAGCCCTGTACCCTAGCGCACCCAATATCGTGCTACTAAAATCATACAACTGGCGCAAAACTATCAACAACAGGATTTTTTCCAAAAAAAAAATGATTTGCTGAAGCACTTCTTTACTGGTTAATTTTCAGAGATGTGGCAACATTTGACATCGATCTGAAATCATACTTTTGAAAAGATAGGAAAAAAATGTTTTAAATTGTTGCAGATAAAAGTAACAGTAGTAGATGAATGTTCTGTTGAATTTTTGAACACGCTAAAAGAACACTTGTCAAGCGCAAAGTACTCTCTTTGTGAATGACTGACGATGAACAGTGTTTCATAGATTTTATAGTTGCTTGCACAAATATCTATCAACAAAATTAAACAGCACAATATCAAAATAAAATATGCCGAGTTGAAACAATGATTAACCTAACACTCTACCTGCACGTTACACAAGCAAGCGAGTGAAACATTTCACCTTCAGAAAGGTCTTTGTTACTCAAGTTGATGACCAGTGTCAAGCAGACCATGTTGACATTCAAATATATCAAACATACAACGATGGATACAAATACATCTTGACAGTACTAGATGTATCTTTAAAATACGCCTACCACAGAGAGCAAGGAAAGAAAGGAAGCTGACAAGCACGAGATTTTGACAGACTTGTTCACACGAAGACAGACTGAAAAGATACAGTTTGATAAGGGAAAATCATATTTCAACGAAAAGAGACATGAATTGGATGGACAAGGAATGATTGGAGTACTCTTCAAGTTACTCGAACAAAAAGCGTTAGCAGGCGAAAGGTTTAACAGAACTATGAAGGCTAGAACCTGGGAGTATTTAATTCAAAAGGAAATCTGATAATTGGCTGACGTTTTACCAAAACTAATTAGAGGATACAATATCACTCATCACACATCAATGTACTTGACTCCAGTTGAAGAAACCGACTAAAATATTAGGACAAATGATGGATACTCCATTCGGTTATTTGACAACTGAATGAGTAGAACATCAACATTTAAAATCGGTGAACCATCATAAATTTCAAAATACAAAGCAATTCTTGTAAAGGGCTATCTTCCGTGCTTACCGAGGAAATATTGTAAATCGGGCAAGAAATACTTGGTGCTCCGGTAGCTTAAAAACTGCAAGACTTGAGTGGAGATGATATAGTTGACATGTTTTAAGAGCAAGAGTTAACACTATACGATAAATACGATGACGTACACAAAGAAGAAAGATTTTTTTAAGATAAACAGAATGAATGGGAAAAAGTATGTACTCGTGAAATGGAAGCGATATGATGATTCGTTTAACGGTGAGAAACCATCAGAAAGCATTATTCCATTAATATAAATGGTAGAAGCGCAATACATATATAGCAGTATCAAGTAGAATGAAAACTCTGAGTTATTGAAAGATAAGATGTGTGGTGAATGTTCAGATGTCGTAAAAGCATTGCAGTGCAAAATGAGAGAGTTAATACGTGCGCGTCATGCGAATTTGTATTGATCACGAGACCAGGGGGGAAAAGAAACTACCTAATAAAACCTTCGCAGTTAAACAACGAAATGGTACACATGAAAAACATGATAAGGAGACAATATAAAATACATTATAGAAGAAATTAAAAGAGAATATAAAATACATTATAGAAGAAATGAAAAGAGACAATATAAAATACACTATAGAAAAATGAAGAGACAAAATTAGAGAAAGTGAAGTCGATTCAAACTATATTTCAGAAAAGCTGAAAACAAAATGCACCTTAAAGATTACAAGTTGATCTACGAGATTTTGAACAGGGTAAAATGCAATGAAAATCGAATAGACGTTGATACAATCATTAGGATACCTAAACTCCTCTTAAATTTCATTAAAAAAATGTATGGTAGACACAACTCAATCAACAAGGCATTTTTCCTATATAAGACATTTATCATGAATAATTGTAGCATATCTATCAAACCTTCATTCACAAATAATTACCACAAAATAAACCAGAATCAGCTGTTTTCGGAAGAGTGTTCACACCATGAAGTCAAAACCAGTACACCTTTCTTAGTATGCCAACATAACAGATTTTGAATATCTAGTTTTCACAGACATACAATAGTGAGTAAAAATTTAGCTACTTAAATAAACGAACAAGTAGATGTACAATTCTTGTAAAATGTAACATAGAAAAGCTTGTAGAGGAAATAGAAAACGAAATACAATTTATCAGAGATGCAGCAATTGCGTGAAGCAAACGAGATTAATTTGTGTATTACTGTGGACGAAATGTAACGAGTATATGTTGAATCAACTGCGATTTGGGTGTAAGTGTGGAAAAACAGTAAATAGAGGATTAACATATTTACATGTCAAATCCACATTAACGTATCTTTAGATTAAATAATGTACTTCAAAGTTATAGAACAAGCCAGTACATCACTTTACCCTCGTTCCGCAACTCAGTTTAACTCTCCAGGGAACCAAGATATTTCGAGAACATTTAACGAGAAATACTGTTACCATATTAAACTCGATTTTCGCACATACAAGCCACTGAACAATTTTGAAAACTACACTCTGAAATTTGACAGTGATAAATCAATAAAAAGATACAGATCACAGTGTGACATGAAATACTGGCAGAATTATCTAAACTGGGTAATGTGAATGGCAACATATGGTTGCTGTATTTCATACTGCCATTTGATAGACAAATAAATAATATAGTTAGTGAAACCATTTTACAAATTGCACTTTTTTTTTCTTTTTTTCTTTTCTTTTTTTTATTTTTTAGATGCCAAGTTATCTGTCTGAATATAAGATAGCCCTTTCTGATGACAATGCATTGAAATCGAATAACAACAACAGATTTGAAACCATTTAATTTGATCTGCAACAGTTGCAAACTTCCACAACGACATGACTGAACACATATCAATGGCAGGAACAAGTACTTGATCAATAATGGGCTACGAGAAAATAAAACTGTACGCCAAGGTTTATGGGAACGAACATCAGCTGTCGTGTTGGTAGCTTGCAAATGTAAATATAACTATGGGACAGGTACTATTGCAGACTTGAGAACATTGACAGCTGATGACAGGATTTCTATATCAGACAAAAAGGAACATACAGACTGGACATACGTCTTTTTGCAAGTCAGTAATGGCCTGTCAGACAAGAGAATATCTAGATTGAATACAAGTATCAGATCATATGGAATCTGCGCCTTGGATGCATAGGTTTAAAACAACATATAATATGCAATCCGTTGCAACAGTATTAGACACCGTTAAATAGTTGATGGAGTTACTAATTCTAGGTCAACAAGGTTATAATACAGATGAGAACATCGTGATAATAATTTAAAGGTACATAAATAAGTCAAAGTGAAATTGGACTATTCTCGTGTAGTGTATGGTATCTTTTGTACAAAGTGACATGGTTATAAAAAAAAAATGGGTAGTGTATCTGGATGCAACAATGTACAGAATTCAAGTTACTCGTTTATACTGGGCTAAACCCTACCATTAATACTGAGATAACCAAGAGATGTATTCCTAAGGCTGATAAACAGCCCATAACAGTACGTCAAAATACAGTAGGGACAAACATAAAGACAAAAGTGTGTAACAATTATGTAAACTAGAAGGATAATGAAGACGAAAACCCTACTGTTATCGTCCTTTTGGGACAGGTCTTGTAGCCGGGCGACAAGGTCAGATCTGTCAATTCTATTAGATTCCTTGACGTTCAAATAACACATGGAAATCGCAAAGTATAGACAAACAACAAAATTGACCATGAAATAAACAATTGTTAATTTGTATGCGTATAACTAAAGGAGCTGGTATTGTTTACTTTTTGAAATATGTTACGCACCATTTATTCTTCTAGATTATTTGTTTACATCTCTGACTAAAAAAAATAATGTCAAGACAAGTAATATAACATGTTCATAAAGGAACAAAACAATGTGTCTGGCATTCCGAAGCCAGCCTATCACACTACAAATAATTCCAGGTAACACTGCTCTTTTGACTAACCAATATGTAATCAGGTAACGTTTTCAAGCCGTTTTAGATAATGTTAATAAATGATTTTCCTGGTGTAGGTGGACTTCGCAAAAGAAGAGTAGGTGGAGCAGGAAACACATTACTTCTTACCAAATTTGCTATAGACAGTGCAACTTTTGAAACCGTCATTGTAATCGCTGTAACAATTGCTGCTATTGTGACAAGATTTCTTTAAACAGTTGTTTAATCCTTCCACTTGATGGTTTCCACCCACTTTTCAAGTTTATTTTTTTCAATTGTTTCTCTGAAACTTCTTTCCAACTGTATTGAATATCAAATTATTTGGGCTCGTTTACTTTGAATACATTTAAACTCTTATTGTAGAACAATATTTTTGCTTGAGTCCTTTCCCTTGCTGATGTCGTTTTTTTTTATCTCTTCCATCTGTTGTTAATATTTTTCAATGTCAAGTTTCGTGAACTCAATTTTTGATTTGACAGCTGCAGTTACCTATCTCCTTAATTCTCTCTCCCCTTCTGTAGTAAATACTCTTTTCCCTGGAATTAGTAGCTAATTTAGGTTCCTCAAAACCTTGGCTTACAGTTGTATGTTTTCCTAGCTCATTGTCAATCTTGTTTTCACTGCATCTCCTTCATGCCGTTGTTGAATTTTGAGATTGTTACAAATCAAATTAAACTGTTGCTGTTATTCGATGTGAATATATCGTCATCAGAGAGAGGTTCTTACATTTAGGCAGAATCTATCGTATCTGGAAACAAACGTGAAATTTGTATACTGAGTTCGCTATCGCTGTTATGTTTTTGTCTATCAAATGCCAGTATGAAATATTGCAACCAGATGCTGCCGTCCACACTACCCGCTCTGGTTGATTCTGCCAATATTTTATATCGCACTGTGATCTGTATCTTTTTACTGATTTATCGCTGTCAATGTTTGGAGGGTAGTTTTTAAATTTGTTCACTGGCTTCAATGTGAAAAATTGAGTTCCGGTATAATAAATCTGTATCTCGTTAAATCTTTTCGAAATATTATGGTTCACTGAAGAGTTCAACAGAGTTGCGAGAAAAAGGTAAATTGATGTCCTGGTTTGTTCTTTCAATCTGAAGTCCATCATATAACACCAAAACATTAATGTGGAATTGACTTCTCTTGTGTAAATACATTGATCATCTATTTACTGTTTTCCCGACACTCACGTGTAATTTTCTGTTGATTTCGAACTCTAATTTTTCATTCCCTTCATCGAAATAACATATTAATCTGATTATTTTACGCAACCTCTGCATTTTATTTTGTTTTCCATTTCCCACACAAGCTTTTCTATGTTACATTGTACAACTGTTGGTACATCAAATTTTTTTTTTTAAAGAGTTAAACTGTATTTACTATTAGATGTCTGTTACAACTAGATACTTAAAATCTGTATGTCGGCACACTATGAAAGATGTACTATTATTGACTTCATGGTGTGAACACTCTTCCGAAAAAAACTGATTTTGCTTTATTTTGTGATAATTTTTCATGATAAATATTTTATATAGGAAAAATGCATATTTGATTGAGTGGTTGTGTGAGTCTATATATCACATCTGCTTTGAATGAAATTTTAGAGAAGTTGAAATGTCCTAATGATTGTGTCAACGTATCTTTGGTTTTCATTGACTTTATCTTGCTGAAAATAGTGTAGACCAAGTTGTTGTCTATTACGTCGTATTTGTTTTTCAGCTTTAAAAACAATATAGTTAGAACCAACTTCAGATTTTCACATTTTATCTTTCTTAATTCTTTTTTGTAATGTCTTTTATTACCTTTACAAAACATTGTCTACATTGTAGCCGCCTTTTATTCTACATTGTAGACGCCGTTTTTCATATGCACTATGTTGTTGTTTAACTGAGATGTTCTTGCACATAGTTCCCGTTCCATCTCTGGTCACGTAATCAATACAAATTGGCATAAAGCACACGTGTTAACCCCCTCATTTTCCAATTCACTGTTTTACCACATTATAGAAACAACTACTTATCTTTCAAAAATTAGCGTGTTTATTCTACTTTACACTGATATATGTGTATTGCGCTTCTACCATTTATATTAAGGGAATAATGTCTTCTGCTGGTTCCCAGCTGTTAAACGAATCATCATATTTTTTCCATTTTTCTTTAATTCTTTTGTTTTTAACTTTCTTGTTTATCGTATGGTGATAACTCATGCTCGTAAAACATGCCATCTATATCTTCTCCATTCAAGTCTTTCAGTATGTAACTGCCGGATCACCTAGTATTACTTGCCTGATTTGGAATATTTCCTCTATGAGGTTAGGAAGGTAGCCCTTTGTAAAAATTGTTTTGTATTTTTAAATTCTTACTGTTTCACCAATGTTGAATTTTTAGATGTTCCATATGTATATTGATACATCTTTTTGACAAATTGATTTCCTCACTCGCTTCAATTTGAGTCCTAACAGCAGAATTAGAGAGAAGAATCCAAACCTTAGAAATGAGATGTTATCGAATTGGACCTTATGAAGATCTGCTCACAACTGTAAAGTAACGCAAACTAAGATGATACGGTCACGTCTCACGCTCAACTGTCCTGTCAAAGACAATCCTACATGGCACAGTGAGAGAAAAGAGAAAACGAGGCAGACAGTAGAAGAGATCGGAAGACAATATCAAAGAGTGGACAGGCATGGACTTTGTAAAGTCTCAAAGAGCAGCGGAGAACAGGGCAAAATGGAGAGAGATTGTTGCAAAGTCATCAGTGGCGCCCCTACGACCGGCAAGTTTACGGGAGAAATTAAATGAAAATGAATGAATTTGATGTGTGATGAGTGTTAACCTGTCCTTTAGTTAGCTTTGGTAAAACGCCAACCCATTTTTGGTTTCTTTTTAAGTGAAATATTTCCAGATTCTAGTTTTCAGATTTCTGTTAAGCCTTTCAATTACTGATGCTGTTGCCGAAGTAACTTGAAAAGTACTCGGCTTTTTCCTTGTCGAGAAAATCCTTGATTATTTTGTGTTTAAACTCTTTCCCCTCATCAAACTGTATCTTTTCAGGCTTTCTTTTTTTTAAGAAAGCGTTGGGTAAATGAGCCCATGCATATTTTATTTTAATTTTGCCCTGTTTAATTCGTTCTCGAAATTGATTGATATTTGTGTAAGGAACTGTACTTTTGGGGTCGTAGTAAAAGTGTTCTAAATACTGTTCATTGTCAGCCATTTAAAACGGTATATAGATATTCACAGAGTACTTCACGCTTGACAAATTGACTTTTAGCGTAGTCAACAAGCAAAGAGAACATCCGTCTACCACTGTTGCTTTATTGTCAACAATGCGCAACATTTTTTAAAACTTTTCAAACGTATGAATCATTTGAGATCGACGTTAACTTTTTCCATTCCAATGGCTGATTCAAAAACAGCTACTTCATTTACAGAGTTACCATAATAAAACACATTTCCGTCAGGCATTCATTTCTTTATAAGGTTTCGTCTTTAAAACGCTTAAAAATTTTGTATTTTTCTACTAAATAACTGTCGTTTCATGCTTGTTTAAAATATTTTATCTGAGGATGGCAATTATAAATCTTGCATTTATATATGTTATACCTTGCATGCATTAAGATAAAATTGAATGGATCATCTGTCTCTTGCCAATATATATATAGAATTATATATATATATATATATATATATATATATATATATATATATATATATATATTTATATATATATATATATGTGTGTGTGTGTGTGTGTGTGTGTGTGTGTGTTTTGTGTAAAATCTTTATCTGAAATCACATTATTTGTGGTCACTCTGTATGAAAGAAAGAAAATTGTTTGCCAATCATCATCTTCTATTTGACCAAATTTGCTGTGCCTCTTATATCTTGAGGTGGAAATTTCCCTATTCTTGATCAATTTCTTGTAAATACTTTTGCAACCCCTGTTGTGCACTTTGGAGCAGATACATTGATCCACGAGTTTTTCTGTTAGTCTAATACCTGCTTTTTGTCGGGTATCCATTTATTGCTCTTATTAAACCTAGTATACTAGACTGTTTGTTTGAATTGAAAAAAAAATGCTGACACTGATTCAATTTAAACCATTTTCCACTATCATCCACTAAGTCATTAATTCCATTTTCAAGCCAATTCTTATGAGATAAAAAAGAAAAGAAAAGAAATAAAAAAACAGCTTTACCTCCTACTCTAAGATTGTAATTGTGCCATATGAAACTGTAAAAAAATCAGCAGGTGCATCAATTGAAAAAGTATTTCAATACTGATCTATGCGTAATAAAATCATTTCTCCCAAAACTAGTAAGTATATTGATTTGTTTCATCAGACAGTTTACCCAAAACAAGTGAAAATTAGTGAAATTTTAGCAATATGCCTCTAAAATATGTTTCAGTTTTGCATATGCAGTTGTAAGTCACCTATTCCAAGTGATCTGCAGTGCTCTACAGATGTAAATATATCAACTGATTTATGCCACAGAAATTTAAAAAATATATTGTTCATTTCAATTAGACGTTTCTCTGTTGGCGAGGGTAAGGATATAAGTAGATGGCTTATTTAAGCTAGTGCTAAACTTTTTACAGCTGTGATTGTTCCAAATAGTGTAAGAGATCTTTATGACGACTTCTTTACTATTTTTAATATCTCTAATTTATTTTTTATAATTTATTTCTACCATTTTTTCAAGCTTTAATGAATAATTTGCACCTAGTAATGCACACTCACTGTCTCCCCAATTTATTTGATAAATCTGACATAATCTATCTTAAACTCCAAATCCTCTCCCAAACCAGGTGATCTTAGTTTTTTCAATATTAACACTAAGTCCTGAGAAGTTTGAGTAGTAAAATAAAAGATCAAGGGCAGACTTGGGGATTTACTATTAACATCCATATTAATAAAGGTATCGTTTGCATATTATAAGCGATCAAATATTCTCTGTTATTAGCTTATATTCCTCCTTTACCATTTGAACTATCTCCTACCATATGTACCAGTATCTCTGCACAAAGATATATATATATATATATATATATATATATATATATATATATTGAGATAATGTCTCTTCTTGCCAACACCGTATTCGTATGCAAAACCAAGAAAAGATGTTACTATTTACAGTAACACATGATTTGATTTTATGATACAAAGTTGATATTTAGTTTATAATAGGATCTCCAAAATTAAAAAAAGATAATATAAAAATAAGCAACTGAGTTAAACGCATTCTCTGAATCGATACAAATTAATAAACCCCGGAATGTTGTGTTTTTCAGTGTGAAACATTAAATCATATTATTTTTTGTCTAATATTTTTTACCTTTACGAAAACCTGTATGATCCTTTTATATCAGGTGAGGTAAGATGCTTTTTACTCTATTAACTATAAAAGCGGAGGCTAATTTATATGATTAATTTAATGATGGTATTGATCTCCAATCCTTAAGATATTGCTTTAGTCTGTCAACTTTCGGTATACAAGTAATTATTCCCTCTTTCTATCTTGACGAAAGTACCCCTATCATAACCATTGTTTATGGACCTCACAATGCAATGACATAAAATCGCCCCCCCTAACCCCCCCCCCAAAAAAAATCAAAATTTAAAAAATTAAAAACTCAGTGGTAAAACCATCTGAACCTTGATTTTTAATTTCCGCCATCTGTTTATAAATTGTAATGCTTTCTCACAAAATATAGGATCTCCTAATGATAGTTTCTGTAAGTTATCTATGTTATCTAGTTTTAGAATATCAACATTCATATTATAAAAATGCTCATTTAAATTAATAGTATCTACTTTCCTGTAACTTATGCAAATGCTCAAAATATTCCATAGTTTTTTTAAAAAAATTTAATTTCCATAACTTTGTAGTGTTCAGTCTCCTTGACCAAATCATTGTTTTTTATTTCTGTAATGTCTGAAAGACTTGTTTATTATGTTGCCGTTTCACTCATATCATACGCTATTTACCTAATGACAAAATATATATATATTGTATAGCACTTTTGTCAGGTTAAAGTCCATTGGCTATCAGGTAGTCTATTGTGAATTGGGGAAATTAATCTGGAATGATCAGCTTGAAAACTTCTTTTGTATCCATTGTTGAAGGTGGGCCAATATTAAACTTTAATAGCTTCTTTAAAAGCAATTTATATTCAAAATAAGGACAGAACGTAATATCGCGTGGTAATTGTGTTGAAGATTTGTTTCTTCTTCTTGGTAAGTGGGAGATTTATGTCATTTTCTTGTCAGATCCATAAACAATAGACATGTTGCTATTTATGTAACCCAAACGTTCACCAACTGGATAACAGATTTATTGTTCTGCTTGCAGAGTACTTTGATTTTATACTCGATTGTACGGTGTTTGTCAGGTGAAAGTCCATGTGCCATTAGATAGTTTATTGCGAACTTACTGAGTGTAAATGGGGTAATTAGCTCTGCAATTTCTTTGATGTCCGTTGTTGATGGTGGATCAATTGCAAACTTAAACAGCTTATGTATCAAGACAAGATAGAAAATACACTGTGTACGATTACAATTATATATGTGATGACTTTCACTATTTGTTTGTCTGCTTTTTTCTCGAGAGAAAGATGTAAATTCATATCATCTTATTACTGCACTAATCCTAACGTATTAAAGTAAATATTTTCGTCCAGATAGTGATCAACACTAACAAGTCTTTGGTACATTTGCTGACATAATTATGACAAAATGTAATTGTCATCAACAGATAAACTCCATCACCGATTGGATGTGCACGTGCATATATATGTATGCATGATATGTATAGGTAAGTATATTTGTATATGTATGTACGTATGCATATATGCATACATGTATGCGTGTGCGTATATATCTGCATTTATGTGTGTAAGTGTATGTATATATATATATATATATATATATATATATATATATATATATACATACAAATGATGTCCTGTGTGTAAATGTACATGTACATATGTGTATGTATGTGTAAGTACATGGATAACACATTGCAAAAATTGTTTTTTTTAATAAGGTTCTGATTACATTGATTTATATCATAGAATAGTAATGCACACTCCGTTTTGACATAAATCTGTTTGTATCCTGAACGCTCAATAACTACTTTCTACAGACACTGGCACCAAATATACATATACCTACTGCGTATGACCTGTGATTTCAATACCAAATAAAGGTTCTGTTCTGTTCTATATAAAATCATCATGTATGCAACTGTGAGAACATATTTAAGTGTCGCATGGTAAATTATATTTGTGATGTTGTTTGTTTGATAACTTGATAACTGCTTGCGCTCATTACTTGACAAACATGCCCCAGCAACCATGTGCAGAGTATCAATTTAAAAGTGTTCTCCATGGCATAGTAGTGTTAGGGAACAGCTTAACGCTGCTAAAAGAGAGCACCGTAAGGCTGAGAGGCTTTGGCTTTCCACCAGCCTCACTATTCATAAGCAAATCCATGAAGCCGCTAAGAAGAATGTCACAAACATAGTCCATGCAGCGAAATCAGCCTACTACAGAACTAGCAACCTAATGGTAAGGAAAAAATGTACACTACTTCCAACGACTTTCTCTCCAGCCGACCTTCCTGACCTGTTTGCGAATTTCTTCCGTGACAAAGTACAAACCATTAGAGATAATCTTGACAACACAATTTCAATTGACTCATCGACATCATACAGTTGTGATACAGAATTTCAACGGTAACCTTTAACAGCATTGGAGCCTGTCTCAATGGATTTAGTACGTACAATCGTGATGAAGAGTGCCCAAAGTCATGTGAACTTGATCCGATTCCGACATCACTGCTGCTTGAGTGCTTAGATTCAATATGGCCTTCACTAACCAATGTTAATAATACTTTTCTCTCATCCGGGGAATTCCCATTATTTTTCAAAACTGCTTTTGTAAAGCCTCTATTCAAGAAATCGACCCTTGACCATAACGATTTAAAAAACTACCTACCAGTTTCTAAACACCCATTCATGTCCAAAATCTTAGAAAACGTTGATCTATCGCAACTTGTGTCTCTGAATTCATATAGTCTTTTTAGCAATGTACAGTCTGCGTATCGCCGTCGAGGAAGTACCAAAACTACTCTTCTGAAAGTACTTAACGACCTTCTCTCTGCTTTGGATAGTGAAAAGATTACAGAGAAAACATAGATCAAACGAAAAGTACACGAGAAGATACAGGAAACAAAAGTACCACAATGATGCAAATTTTTGCTTAATTCAAATGACAGGAAGTAAGATAGTGTAAGCTCTAAAACATAATACCCAATCAGACACGAGATTTAAAATACTCCAAGTCACATCTATTGACACAAAAGGTGGCTACATTTTACAGCACCAGAAGGTGTCAGTAAATCACATGATTCCAACCGCTCCGTTTGATCTCTCCGATCATGATCAACAAAGGATATGTTTCCAGAGGACAAATACTTAATAAAATGTCCAGCGAAAAGATGATAAAATGGCAAAAATGACATCTAGTGACGAAATAAAAGATGATAAAAAAAAAGCTGAATCATTCAAGATGGCCAGATTCATTATGGATGATATTTCGGACAGTATTGTTTAACCTATGTTTCCTGTAAAACTTTACTGACAAGTACACAACTATTTATGTAAGGACAGCTATTGCAACGAATGTGGTTAAAGGAACAAATATACATCAGTTACAAAGAAATCTATACACAGCTTAATTATTAACCATTTTTTCCAAATTCTTGTATTTCTTCAGTGCATTCTATTGTCCTGTTGATTTGATGTACATGTTTACAAGTTATCAAAATAGCACTCAACGCAGATAGGGTCAATAGTTGATTAAATGACAATAATTCGGTGAAATATCTGATTGAATTAGATGTCATCATTAGATTAATTTGGTAAAATGTCAAAGTTGTCGATTGGAAGAATTTTATTCATTAATGATGTCACAATGGAAATTATAAAATCTGAAAATGATTTGGAGATTTCACAGCTCTGGCATTGACAAATATTTTATACCTCTTTTGGGTTTTCTTGCTCTTTTCTCATCCATGTTTTCCAACTCTATTTCACTCACAAATTTCACCGGTCATCTCTTTGTATTTTTTTTCCCCATTAGGTATGTTCAATATTGTACTGCTTAACTTCAGGTACTGCTTTAGGATAAATGGATCTATTTTTGTCTTTGATAACTAGCGAAGCGTCACTTGAGGTGAATCCCAATTCTTTTAGCATCTCTGTGACTTATCCATATTTTCTGCTATTTAAATAACAACAAAAAAATGGCTAAAGGTGGTGAAGAGTTTGAACTAACAGAATTGTATTATCCTGAATATGAAGGTGATCATGTGGTAAATACACAAATTTAAACAGAGATTGTTGATCTTGGCAATCCCACTGGTGGTTTTGACGATCCAAATATAGTCAGCTAATCCTATGCTACATACTAAAATTAAAAACAAGTCACATTGGAGAGACTATTAAGCAATAACAATGTAAGATCAGACTTTGGAAGATAATATTCATATCCTATGTCTAGAGATAGTAATGGGGAATATTATATGCAATCCATAGAATGATATCTTAATCCAGTTGAATTAAGGATCATTCAAAATCGTGGTGAAAAACTTTCATCACCTAGTTAAATAGAGGCAAAACCAAGAGAGTCAATACTTATTAGACAAGTAGAAATTGGGGAAAATAAGAAAATAAAATCGATGATCATTCTCATAGAGAAGCATTATAAAATGAAGATCAGATAAGTTCCGAAGAAAATGTAACTTATAATTCCATATCATATGATTAGTTTTTTAGATTAAAAGAATTCGAACAAATGCTTGATACTTATTAAATTCCAACTGTTCTACTTACACCATAATAGATTAATCTCAGGCTAGATTAAATATACTTGGATACACAGAAGAAATGTCAGAGACACAACCTAAATGTCCGATTGTATTATCAGTTATGATCACACAACCAATACAAGTACCCGAGTAACTTTAGATGCACACAATAGACACAAATGAGCCATTTAAACAGCAGTTAAGAGAAGCAGATGCTATAATCGATGAACACCACAAGAAAGTTCAAAATAGAGAACTTCCATCTGCAGAGAAACGATTATTTACTACAGAAGAGGAAAGAGACTTGAGGGAATATGTTTCTGCTGTAGAAGTTGTCAAATCATAAATAGAGTTCAAAATAGAGTTCAAGAAACTTGAAGTTGAAACGTAAGAAAAACAGACTGAAGAGTTAATAACGACACTAACAAGGAGAAAAAGCCGAAGGGATTGTTCCTTAGGTGAAAGGTTAAAACAACTGTTCAAAGAAAGGGCTATAACAATAGCAGCAATTGTTACAGCGATTACAATGACAATGTCAACAGTTGCATTGTGTATAGCAAATTTGGTACGATGTACTGCTTTTCCTACCCTTCATACTCCTCCTATCCCATCTCCACCTACTACAGGACAATACTTTATTGAAATGATAAAAAGAGGGTTGAAATATTTAGCCGATTATTTATTTGGGTTAGCTAAAGGTGCAGCAGTTGCATTATCTGGAATTATTGGTCGTGTGATAAGCTGGTTGCTTAGGAGCGCAACACAAATTGCTTCGTTCCTTTCTGAACACATTCTGTTACTTGTCTTGTTATTTTATGGTTTGTTACCTACATATTTGGCAGGAAGTGCAACCAAAGCGACTAGAAGAGTTAAAGGTTAGTAACCTATTTCAAAATATCAACGATCCCAGCTCTCACATCTATGAGTATCACGAGCATCACAATATTTCGTGATCAATGTAGTTTTTTTTTTCTTTTTTTTTTTTTTTTTTTTTTTGGGGGGGGGTACCGTTTCTATTTGAATTTTGCAATGATATTTTCATCTGTGTCGTAACCGTGCTGTCCTAGAATTAGCATATCCATCAACTTGTTTACAGTGTCTGATACCGTAGAAACGGACTTCATCACAGACGTTCTGTTTGAACATGAGCACACAAGATGCAGATTACATATGATCTAATACTTTTATCCAGTCTAGATATTCCCTTATCTGTCACGTCATTAATGTTTTTCAGAAAGTCCAGCCTGTATGTTCTTCTTTTTCTGTCACAGAATTCATTTCATCAGCTGGCATTGTTGTCTAGTATTCAACAGTACCTGCCCCATAGTTTCTAAGCGACTAACGCATCTCCCAATAGAAATTCCCCAAAACTTTGGTGTACAATTTTATGTTCTCTGGTCTATTATCGATTAAATTTTTGTTTTTGTCCTCGATATATCTGCAGTCATGGCGTGCTGGAATTTGAAATTGTTCCAGATCAAATTAATTTTTTTTAAATCTATGTTGTTGTTATTCAGTTTGAATGTATGGTAATCAGGCAGAGGCATGTTACATTCAGACAGTAGCTTTCGCATCTGGAAATAAATTTAAAATCTGTATACTAATTTCCCTAACTCTGGTATGTTTTTGTTTATCAAATACCAGTATGAAATACCGAAACAAGATATTGCCATCTGCACTGCCCAGCTTAGTTGATTCTCTGCCAAAATGTCATATCCCATCGTGATATTTATCTTTTAACTGAGTCATCACTGTCAAATTTTAGTGAGTAGTTTTCGAAAATGTTCAGTGGGTTGTATGTGCATTTGTATCTTGTTAACTATTTTCAAATATACCGGTTCACTGGAGAGCTAAGGTAATGCACTATTATATATATATATATATATATATATATATATATATATATATATATATATATATATATATATATATATAATCTGAAGTCCGTTATTTAACATAATAAAATTAGAGCGGAAATGGCTTCTCTTGTGCAAATACATTGATCCTCTATTTACTGTTTTCCACACTCGCATGGAATTGTATTTGTTTTGTTGTTTTTTTTTCCTTTTTCTTTACCAGCTTTTCTTTGTTTGTCCGCACACTATGAAGGTGTACTGGTAATGATTTTATTGTATAAAAACTCTTTCTAAATCAATTTTGGTTCATTTTATAATTCTTTTTCATTGACTATTTGATGGGTGTGCTGAAGCGACATTTTTCAATCCTTTCAAAAGCACGAATAATTTTAGATCGATGTCACATTTTGCAATTCCATTCGTTGATTCAGAATCATTGTGCAATTCCATTGGTTGATTCATAAACAGTTACATGGCATATAGTCACCATCTTACTATCTTCAAATTTTGCCATAAATTAAGTCGAATGCAAATTTGTGCATTTGTACACACCAAATAAGTAATTTAATCGCTCCTCGTGCTGCACAATTTTCATCAACTTGCAATTAGGGCTGACAATGTTTGTCTCAATATTTTCATCATCGAATGCAATATTTAAATCAACATATTTCTTGAAACATTGCAGTACATCTTTTTATGTTTGAAATAGGCAAATCAACATTTGTAAGCTCTTGAATGCTGTTTTGTATCACAACTAACTTTAACCAGACTTAAATCCTGTCCAAACTTATAAACAAGTACACGTTATCTTTTGATACCGAGTGTGTTGTTTTTATGTTGAACTCACTGAATATTTCTATCACCTCTCTGAAAACTGTTGAGGTGATCACAATGTACTTTTGCTGAATCATTTGTCTTGTGCAGTGAATGTCAAATTACTTTGCATTGTATTTTTGCTGTACCACAACTTATCTTATTATCACTTCTATTTAAGGTATTAGTAATGTTTTAATAATATGGTGTGTTTCAGTAATAAGGTATATGCCGATTCTGGAACATATCTCTAAAAATGTATTAGTAAGAAATAATGTTTGTAAGAAGAATATATGCAGTAGTTGATAGTTTTGCACCAGTATTAAGGTTTTAGTAGCACAATAGTGTGTGCTCTAGGGTAGGGGGCTAATGATGAGTTATGGCATTTTGAATTAATCAATAATTTTGTTTAATTGGTCTTATGCGTGGACGTAGCTTACTAGCAAAAAGCTTCAATATTTTGAATGTAACTAGTGCACCACAACTGTCATTAGCCCCATACTAGCCGAAAGTGGTTAGGTGTAGCTAACTAGCTGACTGACTGACTATGTATTTAAGTAAGTATGTAAGTAAGTAACTAACATTCTGATATCAAAGGTAAAGCACTGGATCACATTTAACGAGCCATGGGTAATCTGCTGGATGGGGTATGGAACGGGTGAATCTGCCCCTGGGATCAAGGAGCCGGCCATACGACCCTACAAATGCGCCCACACCATCATCAAGTCGCATGTTGAGGCTTATCATTCATATAACGACAAATACAGGAAAACTCAGAGAGGTATTTTTATTAGTGAGATGAACGTGTGTATGGGTAAAAAAAAGTAGCAGCATGGGCAATACTGGTGGTGGTGACGATGGTACTGGTAGACGTTACATCAGCAATAATTGTAGTTTTTCGATATTTGTATTTTCCTCAAATGAGTTAAGCTCATCGTTGTCATCATTATTATAATTGTGATCATTTCGTCGTCACAATAATAGTAGTAATAGTTTTGTGATCATCGCTGTTGTCGTCGTATCTTTTGTCGTTATTACTGCGTTAGCTATTGTATATTTTCGCTGTTGTCTATTTTCGTTTTCCTTGTTGCTTTTGATTCTGTTGTTGCTGCTGTTATTTTTGTTCTTGTTCTAACTTTCTTGACCGCTCTGGCTATTTCATAGGTTCTTTTTGTTTCCTTTTACACTCTTGTCAAAGGTCCAGTTAAAGTTCTCTTGTTGTGAAATAAGAGACTCTACTGATGAACAACTTAAAGAGATAAAAAATCAAACACAAGTATACAAAACAATTTCAACCCTTTCACCACATGAAAGGAAAGAATAAGAGAAAAGTAAACACCAATTCAAACCGTCTGTTTTTGTCACTCTTTTGTTCATACTATATCGCGAGGGAAGTTTGTACATGAAACATGAAAAAGATTGGCAGTTGATATTTTGTGTCCTCTATTTTTGTTGCTAATGTCATGTCTGTAACTGACGATAACAGACAATATTCAACATTAAAAAGTTACTCGGAACGTATGAGCAATTTGATGTTGTGAAATGAGCAATTTACTGCTGACACTTTTTGTAACCATATTGAAGTCAATACCCTGTCTGGGATGTGAGACCCCTCTCTGATTTCAGTGCCACAATGCACAATTTATTCCCACTTAATTTACAAAAATAACACATTAATCAAGAAAGTGAATAACTGGCTAGTTTTTCGTTTTGTTTATTTTTAACAAAAAAACTTTTCGTGATATCCATATTTATCACCGTAAAAAGGTCGCTTTGAAAATTATCCGAAATGATGCCTTAGTACGTTACTGTACCGTGGTAAAACATTAACATAAAAATAGCAAGCAAATATGATGACGGAAAACAGCCCATGCACAACTATCGCAATCCTCCTCTATCAAGTGATTTGAGGTCTATTTAAGCTTGACACAATACAACAATTTATCACAAAAGGTATTCAGGGCAAAGTTTCAAAGAATCTGTTACGAGTATTGCACATGTTGGTATGAAAGCTTTCTTACTCAGTCAAGTAATTTATCTGAAAGTAATGATTTATTAGGCAGTTTGAATAATCGCTCCTTGTTGATTTTCTGTCGGATAGTGAATGCATAGAAATATAATGTATTGGAGAAACAAGATGCTCGAGTCAACAATTCTGCGCAATCATAATTTCATTTTCTTTTTTAAATATATATTTTCTTCATTTTTCGTGTGCTGCTCATGGAATAATATATTGATTCCTTTATTTCATTAATAGATTTACGTATAAACCAACATAATGTCGTCTGTTTTATTCCTTAGTGTTCATATTCTCAGCGAATCAAAGTTGCATGTGTAATCTCTTCAAATTGAATCTGAGCGCCATACATGCACCAATTAACAAAATAAGAAAAAATATCCATCTATCTATCTATCTATCGTTTATCTTTTTCTTCGTGACACCTTGTCGTGTGATCCTCGTGAAAACAAATATTTCCATTGCAGCCAATTATTATTATTGGTGATATTGCAACTGTATTGTTCTAATTCATCTTGGTAGACACCACTTTTTTAAGTCATTAAAATGTGTGTCAATGTATGTCTTCATTGTTGTATTTATGGAGATATATAGATAGATACAAGCGTGGATGGATGAATGAATTAGACGGATGAGTGTAGATAATCCATCCTTTAACATGCTTGAATGGATTGGCTCAATATCATATATAAAGATACGACTAAATCAAGAATATTTATATCATTCAATAAACCTTGGAACATAATTTGAATTCTGCTTTTTTAGGGCAGGTCGGCATCACCATGAATACTGACTTTATGGCCCCTAAGGATCCAAACAATCAGAGTCATATAGAGGCTGCGACGAGGGCCCAGCAATTTAGTCTGGGCTGGTTTGCTAACCCCATCTTTAAATCAGGTGACTATCCAGATGTTATGAAGGAATATGTAGCCAAGAATAGCCAAGCGGGGATATCAAGGCTACCAAACTTCACTGCACAGGAAATCACCAGAAATAATGGTCAGTACTACTAGTTAAACTCCATTTCTGTCTCTCTCTCCCTGTCTGTCTTTCTTTATCTTTCTTTCGTTTTTCTTTTTTTCTTCTTTATTATATTTCTTACGTGTTTTGTTTCCGTCCTTCAGTTCCTTTTCTCCTGTCTCTTGTGATCACTCAATGTTTCCACCGCTCTCCCTATCTTCTTTCAGTTTCTCTAGACTCTGACTTTTTCGATACTTAGAAAGTGAACCTAGATTATCAGTTTCATTGAAGTCTCTTCAACTTGCGATACAAGTGTATCATCACCCATTAATAATTTTCCAATAACGATATGACTGGATTATTAACATTATTTACTGATTATATGCAAATCGAATCCAATATGATTATGTTTCCTAAACCGCAGCAAAACAAATACAGAGCAATACACAAATAGTGCACAAAAGTAATATTCGAGATGCAATCAACGTTGAATTTCTCAAGAATATGTCAATAGCATCAATGAGTTTCAGAGACATTTTCATATGATTTCCAAAATTACGTTCAGCTCTTCATTTTTGTTTCTCTCAGGATCTGCAGACTTTTTTGGACTTAACCACTATACAACCTCGCTTCTTGAGCCAAAACCACGAAATGGCAACATAACAGTGACCGGTGGATACATAGATGACCAAGAAAACATTTTCTCACATGACCCAGCATGGCCAGGGTACGATTAGGAGCAAGTTTGTTGTGTAGGAAGGAACGTCTTTATAAATGTTTTTGTGGAGAGAGAGACAGAGAGAGAGACAGAGACAGAGACAGAGATAGACAGACAGACAGACAGACAGATAGATAGATAGATAGATAGATAGATAGATAGATAGATAGATAGATAGATAGATAGACAGACAGACAGAGACAGAGAGAGTGACAGAGACCGACAGACAGATAGAGGGAATGTGTGAACTCCAAAAATATGACATTAAAGAGTGCTTTTATTCATTAGAAATGCTCCTAATCCGACGGCATACTATAACATGTTACATATTTGAAGAAGAAAGATTATTACATATATTTACTTTTGTTAAGCGTTTTAGGGCACGATGTTCGACGAACAGCACCTGCGACAATTATAACGACCGGAGGTTAGTAGTGGTGATGGAAAGTCAGAACTATTTGTATTTCCGTCTCCATTTGTAAATTAGAGAGATATAGTTTATTATTTCGCTTTTATGAGGATCCCGTGTTTATAAAACATCTCAAAACATCCGTTGTTTCACTATATTATTATCATCTGATTTGATATGCATGTAGAAATGAAATAACTCGGGGGGGGGGGAGGATACCTTGAAAACCTTTTCAATGAGTATTGTCCAATCCTGTGCCTGTGAACTACGCGTCAGAATTTCATTTCATAGAGTGAATTATTGTGCAGTTTAGTTGGTTCTCTGAAATGCAGTTAGTTTTGTGTGAATCGTAGTAAGAATTTTGAGTATCCAATAGTAGTTGTAAAACCTTAAGAAAATTAAGCATTGAGTCTTACGACTTGAGAGATTTCTCGAGCGTCTAGCTTAGTGTTGGGGTTGTGTGTATTAAACCTATACATATGCAAGCTTTTCTAATGTGCCAGTACCCAAGACTATTTGATCTTGAGAAGCATCCCGGTGTCTTGTCATATTGCATTACTACTGCATAAGGTAGATCGATACTTCTTAGTGCATACGTTGTTCGTCCTCCACGGCTAATAATAGAGCTTTCCTGGGATCATCTAAGCAGTTCCCAATTTGGCGTACCCCTACCTTAAACAATGGATGGTCGTCAATTTTATAGGAAACCATATCGCACTCTCTTCGAACCATTATTGCTGAGAGAGAGAGAGAGAGAGAGAGAGAGAGAGAGAGAGAGAGAGAGAGAGAGAGAGAGAAAATATGTAATACTGGCTTACCCTCGATGTAAAATAGGTAGGGCATCGTAGATGTACGCCTATTATTTTAGTGAATCGTCTATGTTTTTTTTTATTAAATATGAAATATTGTGTGAATAGCATCAACTGAAGGCCGGTTAGATATCGACCATGGGGGAAATTTTGTACCCCTAAGGCTTTACCTTCGGGCTCAGCAACCTCTTTTTATACTGCAAATTTATGATTTGATTTGCTTTGTTGTTTAACGGAAAAGCAATACTTTGAAGGTTACATCGTGCCAAGGCAATAGTGTAAAGTGCCTCGCCTAACGATAGACCACGAAAGCCGATTCGGGCTGATCCAATGGTGAGGATCGAACCCGTACCCTTCTGGTCATGACTCCAATTCGTTAAACACTGAGCTACTGCGGCTGCAAAAAATGTAGAACGTCGCCAAGCATGTATAATCTGTATAATGTTATTTTGAATTTCAGATCTGGCTCCAACTGGCTGTTTGTAGTACCCTGGGGTTTTCGACGTCTACTGAACTGGATTAGAACAGAGTATGGAAATCCGCAGGTGATTGTAACGGAAAATGGCGTGACGGACAACAACGGAACTTTACGGGACCAACATCGCGTGAATTACTATCGGGACTATATCACAGAAATGCTCAAAGGTAACTCGAGCTTATTCTTTTATTGATGAATACAAGATGCTCGTTCTCCACAAATACAGAACAAATGTGCTCACATACACATTTATACATTGTTCGTTTAAGTTAACTGGTTAGTTTTCGTTCATTCTGCAATGGTTTTATTTTTTTCAACTTAGATTGCAATAACTGACAGGATTGAACAACCATTTTGCGGGACCAGTTTGTAATGTATTCGTAGTCTTGGTCTGCTTTAGACCAATTGTTTTGGTCACTCATTTCTGTTCAGAATTTATTTTTAACGGCGCTTTGCTCAGATTACCTCATTGTACATCCATTACTGCAATGGTATGAAAGAATTCACGCTCTCAATTGTTGTGTACCTCTGCAACCCACTGGTACTTTGCGCCATTGATTCAAGTCATTTGAAGCAGTAATTTTGATTTTATTTAGTAGATTTATATTTTCAATTAGCAATGTAGATCAGAATAAACAAATGTTGCATGGATAGACCGAGAGGGAATGCATTAATGAAGGGATAAATGCAAGATGTCAAACAAACAAATTTATTTTTCAAAAAGGAGAGAAAAACAACACAAATCTACAACATCGTGACCGTTTACTGATACCCGTTATTATCTTATGACGAACCTCATTGACTATATATGAAGAGATTATAATATCATTAAAATGCAAAGGTTGTCATCTTAGAACTAAATGTATGAATTCAGTAACAATATACACCTTTGTTGTCACGAAAATAGCTCATATTGCACACAAAGTTTCCTTTTTGAGTTAAAAGATTGAACAATATTTAAAACAAACATCCACAATGTAGGTAGTAGGTATAGGAAATGCTCTTGTTCAAATAATGGGTGGCAGAAATGACCTATTCAATAATGGGTGGCAGAAATGACCTATTCAATAATGGGTGGCAGAAATGACCTATTCAATAATGGGTGGCAGAAATGACCTATTCAATAATGGGTGGCAGAAATGACCTATTCAATAATGGGTGGCAGAAATGACCTATTCAATAATGGGTTGCAGAAATGACCTATTCAATAATGGGTGGCAGAAATGACCTATTCAATAATGGGTTGCAGAAAATGTCTTATTCAGCTAATATGTGGCAGACAAATTATGCCACCTTCCTCCCACATGAATATGATTTCTTGCGGTCTCAACACTGGTGAATCCTCCAAGGAGGGCTATCAAACCCATAGCTACGCTGAACTAAGCTGCACGTGACCATGAACCAGTTTGGTTCAAATTTAGTATTGCCATTCCAGGTTAGCTAAAAGTATACTGAACAGTGTAGTTCGTTTATTATAAACGTGCAAATGAAGAATATAATTGTGCATACATAACAAATATCCAAGCACATACATTGCAGTCTACCCAAAATTTGAACAATTAAATACAGTGACATCATATGTAAGGCTTTCTATAATATGCTTTATATATTATGCACATATGCTACAGAGATGACATTGACGATAAAACCAGGGCCAATAGAATAAAATTGTCGCTCGTTAAGTAATCGCTTACTACTCAAGACAGTAATATGCAATGTTAGATCTGACTGACACATGGACATTCTAGAAAAATTATGAATTACTCAGCAAACTGCTGGTGCTGTATAACTCCTCCTGAAACCCATCAGACCTTTAGCCAGTTTCTGGCATCTGTATTCCAGTCTGTTAAGCCGTGACGGAGCTCTTTAACCAGTAAACTGCAGGTGGTGTATAACTCCTCCTGAACCTGATCAGATCTTTACTCAATTTCTGGTTTATGTCTTGCAGTCTGCCTAGCAGAGTTGGAGCTCAATACGAGTGCAATCCGCAACAATCATTTCTGAATTTTAAACTGATGTCAATCGTATACCTCCAATATTTCCTCACTGAAGTTCAATCACATCCTGTGTCTTCTCTCTAACAAATCTTTTTTTCATAAAATTCCCTCCTAAATCAAGTAGATGCCCGCCAATGGCTTTTATATCTTTGTTATCCATGCTTGTTCTATACAAGGACGCTGATCAAACATTTCCCTTGAACACTTTTTTGATCTTACTATTAATGTTTCTGCTTTTGCATGTTTTCCACAGAGGGCTGAATGGTGTCGGTGTTTTTCGAATTGTGATTTGCTTTACCTTCTTAATTTCACTCTTAACAGCCATGTTCAGCTTCTTCCATTTTCTAGCTACTCAACATAAGGAGCTCTTGTACTTAGGTATCACTTTTTATCATTCTTGATAAAATGAAACCTGCTGAGACATGATCTAAGATGAGCTTCTACTGAATTACTCAAAGCAAGACTCCAATAATTGCAGGAAATGTGTATACTGTAGTCCGTTAGGACTCGCTACAAGCAGGTGTTTCATAATAAATCTATGATCGCGACGGGGCTTGCTAAACCTTTTTTCTAGTGTCATTTTTGTAATTTAAAAATTCCTTATGCTCTGACGTAAATAGCTCATTTATTGTCGTGGACTCCTTTTGAAAACAACAAGCCCCATCACTAGTCGTCATGTCCAGACGACAAGGTATTGTAAAAATATTTTAGTCAGGTAACAGTTTAATATTAGTGCCCATGACGAGTATGGAATAAACTATATACATTCAAGTTTGCATTTTAAAATCTCCCCTTTTAATTTTTAAACTCTTCACTAGTGGAAAGCTCTGCATATTTTATTACAATTTTGGTTGTGCTGGTCAATTACCAGAAGAGCCTATGCAATGGCATGTCGTCCGGTGTCCGGTCATCCCTCTCTACGTTCGCACAAGTTTGTCAGTCTCAAAACTACGGAAAGGATTGCCATAAAACTTTACACATAAATTCATCCTACGGTCTAGTTGGACCTAAATGAAAACGGTGTCCCTCAGACATCCAATATAGCCACCACAGCGGCTATATTGAACATATTGGTATCGCTACTTCTCCTGAACCGATTCCCATACTGACATGGGGATTTCATTAAAAGACGTTTAATGATATGTAGATGTTCCTAACTGAAAATGGCGCCTATATAACCTCCAACATAGCCGCCATTGCAGCCAGTTAAAAATCTTGTTATTGCCACTATTCCTGAATTTATGATCATATCGACATGGGGTTTTTAGTAAAAGATTTCTTACAATATGTAAATGGTCTAAATGAAAATGATGCCTATCTGACCGATAACATGTATGTATGTATGCATGTATTTATGTATGTATGTATCTATGTATGTATGTATGTATATATGTAGGAATTATGTATGTATGTATGTATGTATGCATTATAACTGTTTATTATGCTTTTATAACGTACTGAGTCCATGTTGTTTAATCGTTATATGCATTAATGTTGCCTAAATAAATGTATTATTATTATTAGTGGTAGTAGCATGTATGTATGTATGCATGTATGTATGTATGTATGTATGTAGGAATTATTTATGTATATCTATGTATTATAACTGTTTATTATGCTTGCATAATGTACTGAGTCCATGTTGTATAATTGTTATATGCATGTTGCCTAAATAAATGTATTATTATTAGTACTAGTAGTATTACTGAACAGAACTGACTTCCAACGCGACCGCTATGGTGGCCATCTTGACATCGCTAAGCCTCCTGAACTTTCGCTAAAACATTTCCTGTACTATCTAGTTGGTCCTAAATGAACATTATCGTATCGAGATGGATCTCTCAGTACAAATCTTCTTTCTAATTGTAATTGGGTCTTGTTTGAAAAAGGAGCTAATCTGATCTTGCAAAACTATTTTTTTCTTAACGGATGGTTGTATTAACATTGATATTCCACTGAAACAATTATTGTGTAGTTTGTCCAAAATGAAATATAAAATCAAAATTAAACATGTTTGTACCGCCCTTCATATTAAACAGATAGTCATATCAACATGATAGTCATATAATAGTCATATCGACATGATAGTCATATAATGGTCATATCAACATGAGGTTTTCACTAAATAAAATCTTGCAATATGTAGTTGATCCTTAATAAAATGGCGTCTACATGACCTCCCAATATTGCCATGAAATGTGCCATCGTGAAAATCTTGTTATTGCTACTCATTCTGAATGGATAGTCGTATTCACTTGGGATTTTCCTTAAACACGTCTTGCTCTATGTACTTGGTCTTATATTAAAATAGTGCAGCTCTAACCTCCGAAATTATTGCCATGACGGCCGTCTTGAAAATCTTTGTATGACTACCTTTCCTGAACTGATGGTCATATTGACATGGGTTTTTCACTACACACTGTAACAATATTTAGCTGGTCATGAATCAAAATAATGCTTATTTGACCTCCAACATGATAATCATAGTGGCCATCTCAAAAAATCTTATCACTCCTTCTCTTGAACGAATGGTGTCATTGCCATGTAGTTTTAACTAAAACACTTGTTGCAATATGTAATTGTTCGTGAATATAAATAGTGCAGATTTAGCAACCAAAATATATGTACTATTGTGAAAGAGTTTGAAAAAGAAAACTACTTGGGGTCAAGTCAAAGGTCACTGCTTGCATTTTTGTAATTTTGCAGAGTTTATGAACACAGTGACCTGCACCAATGCAAATTAATTTGGCCAGACGTTCTGTTTAGTTGTTTTTCAATAAACAAGTTGATGGTCAGCACTTGGACATTGATTTCAAGGTCAATGGTCATAAAAAAAAGGTTTTATATGTAACACAACACGTATGAATGGATTTGTATCAAACCCAGATTATATCTGTGTATATATATATATATATATATATATATATATATATATATGTATATATATATATATATATATATATATATATATGTGTGTGTGTGTGTGTGTGTGTGTGCATTCTAATTTTGGATTTATCCAAACTTGACGTGTGAGTGTATCTGAGACGAATTCAATGATCTTCTGTCCATGATATATCATGTTCAAAGTTTAGGGTCATAATAAACATTTTTATGCAGAACTTATCTTGTCAACATGCTAACTCAGACATATAAGAAAGTATTCTTTTTACCAAATTTGGTCTATTCGAGCTTCACAAGAATATCTGATATGGTCTCAATACTATGAAGTTACAAAGAACAATGCGATGCCAAAAAAGGACTTCTCAAGAATTTCTGCTGATTCGTTTTGGCCAGTAGCGTAGTTCCCTTCCAACGACCCTTGTTTTCTATCTTATTATTCTGTTCGTTTTATTACGTATAATCTCCATCGTTGTGACATATATCAGAGGATATATCAGAGGTGAAAGTTAACTTTTTAGAAAAGATCGAGTTGGTGTTTAAATTATCTTCATTATTTCCAAATAGCATATAGCAAAGGGATGTATAGGGAGGTTGAACATTTCCCCGCCTGACCAGCCTATGGAAGATTCACAGTGTCTATTTTCCTGCGAATGTTTATATATTTCAGGTTGTTGTAGTTCTTGGAAATCATTTTTTATAAGACTGTTTTAAAAATAGTCTTTGCATTGACTGACACTTTACTGGTCAAAAACAATTGGTAGAAACCCAGGAAAAGTCAGTTTTTTTCTCCTTGTATACTTTTTAAACTGCTAAATATTAAAACCGTACGAAATATTCAAAAGATATTCTAACATACTGAATTAGTTTGTTGGTTTTAAAAAAAATCTATTTTCTTATATCCTGTAGTTAACATTTTCATAGAAACAGTGCAGTGCAAAAATGTTAGTCATGACCTTTCATCTTGAGCCTGTTATCATGGATAGAATATCACTGATATCGTCTCAGATTTTGTTGAGATATCTCAACATGCAAAGTTTGGTTGAAATCCTTGATTAATAATAGCTTGCAGTGTTCTAGCAACAAGACATTATAATTTAAGTTCTCAGGTTATGACCACTAAACTGGCAATCATCCAAAGTAATCTTCAGATAAATCCACAAACCCGGTCTGATAAAAGTCCATTCACACTTGTCTGTGATATCATGCACACAAGACGTTACAGATAAAATCCTGACCATTATTTAAAACCTCATGTTCGCATGACCATTTGTTCAGGAGCAGTAAGGCTAATACAACTTTTAAACTGGCCGCTGTGGTGGCCACATTGGATGTATGAGGGGTACTATTTTCATTTGGGGTCAACTAAATCTCAGGATCAGACTGTGTGTCAAGTTTCATGACTTTCCTCCAAGTAGTTTAGGAGGAATTAAGACAAGAAATATTTGCTAACAGATGCTGGACGATAGACGCATGACCATCGTACAAGTTCTTCTGGCTTTCGACCAGCAGATTAAAAAATGCCACCTCTGTCAGGAATCGAACCAATGAAAGCTGGTTCTAAAATTAAATATTGTAGACCAACGCTTTTAGACAACTAGACCTTACATGTGATACCTTGTGCCGGGAAGACATTTTGTTGTCTTTTTGAGGCTGCGTGTGCTGCACACGGTTTATGCATTTTATACTTGTTGTATATTTCCATATGCAAAAAAGCCGTTCTCCCACTTTTGTATTTTATTTTAACAGCGGTAAATGAGGATAAATGCAACGTGACTGGTTACACAGCCTGGTCATTGATGGACAATTTTGAGTGGTCAAGTGGCTATCATAAAAAATTTGGCATACACTACATCAACTTCAGCGATCCGGAACGGAAACGTGTACCCAAAGATTCTGCAATTTTCTTCCAGAAGCTCATCGCCGACAATGGTTTTCCCAGACCTAAACAAAATAACGCAGTTGTGTGTTCGCAGAATTTATTCATATCACTGCTGTTAATATTTCTCTTTGGTATTCTAGAATAGGTTGATCTTTTGGTACTTCCAGATATGAGCTTTCAGTTGCAAAATGAATTCTAAGCAAAAACATCTACTCTTGAATTATTGAGCACTGAATGAAAATAGCATTATGTTTTAACATATCATCGTAAAATAGTAGAAATATATTGGAACATAATGACCAAAATCTACAAAATGAATAACCGGTTGTATTTTTGTGAAATGTTATTTCAAGAAAAATACAATAAAAATGTTAAAACACCTTTGCTGAGAAATTTGTAAGATGTATTCTTCTTAACAAAAATATAAACATTTTTCCTATGTTCATTGGTTTATAAATGACTGTCACTATCTATACTGTGAATATTGATTTACTTTATGTAATGACGAGATGAATTTTAAGCATGCGTTTAAACCAATTAGAATACCATTCGGCCTTTCCGTCAATGTCGAAGAGTGGCCGAGTGGCCTAAGACGCTCGCCTTCACAGATCACTGACATCTCTCCTCTGTCCGCGTGGGTTCGAGTCTCGGCTCAGCCAACGTGTGAATGTGAGAAAGCTTCCAGTAGCTTCCCGTGGGTCGGTTGTTCTTCCATGTTTTTTTCCGGGTTCTTCCTCCACAAAATGTACTGGCCGCCATGTATAGCCTATCACGTGCTGACAAATGGCATTAAATCCACAAAATCCTACAAGTCAATGTAGAGACAAAACCCAAAAGATCTGTTAGTAATTGTAGAAATACACAATATTATATCTGCTTCCGTTATTTGCCTCCTCATATGACGAAAATGGCCTACTATGTTTCTATTTTTACATTGTATTCTTCCGCCTTCACATTGTGCCATGTGAATGGTCATATAGAGCCATATAAATGTAAGTAGATCTAAATCTAGTTTTCAATGGGTCGAATTATATCCGAGGTTTTTTGTGATCAGCGAGTTAGGATATTCTGATTGGTATTTAAACTTATTCCGATTTATCTTTTAATTTTGACCCTTTAAGCTTAACGTCGTAGAAGGCGTTACTTAGAATGTATAGGAATAACTTAGGCTGTTGTAGCCGAAGAAATCTTAGTAACGACTTAAAAGTAAGTTATTGACATTGAGGTTTTATTTAAAATAAAAATGCAACGTTTGCATGGTAAACAATCCATTTAATTTGTAAGACTACATGAATGCTAAACAGATATAAAGTTTGTTTAAAGAAGGCTCTGTGTAAAAGGTATATGCAGATCTTTTATTTACCTTTTCCATTTCGACTTGCGGATACATTTTTGAATAATCAATCTTAGTTTAGACCGATATATTTCTTTTCACATGGGCACTTTCTATGTAATCAGTATCAGCGGCAGCGATAACTTTCGATGTGTCATTAATCATTTTAATGTTGAAATCTTCACTCAGCCGTATATATGAAAGTGGATGACAATTCGACATTTAAACAGTCTATTATGATGTTGTTAATTTATTTTGACATACAGACACACTGGGCGTAAATAGAATTCGCCTTGTTCTTTTTAGAGACTCAAACATTGCAATCAGTGACATCAATAGAATGAAATAAAATATCTCTAATGATGCTGAATTGATGCAGGATGTGTTCAAGTATGGTTTACAGCCTAGTCAAGGAGAATGTGAAGTGCAGTGGGAAGTTTGTGATGAAAGCAAGCCACTAGTCTAGATGTCTTAAGGGGACCCAAACTAACAATACAAAATGTGTTGGCAGTCTGGGAATTTGCTCTGGTGTCGGCTGCAAATTATTGAAAAATAGTTCCAAAGTATCGGCCTGAAGCCATTTTGGTCAAAGAGATAAACATAGTTGTAAGTGTATAAAGTGTACCTTAAATATGTCCATATGAATAAAAACATAAAAATACAGCAATCAGAGCTGCCACAGGCATCTGCTATGCCTTCATAACATGAGTTTAGGAAAAACAAAATTGTCACGTATATGTAAACAATGATCAAGTTTTTACGTCTTATCAAATGTTAACATGAGCCGATGAAATAGTCTTCTGGCAAGAAATTATTCTAAGTACTGCTATCACTCATCATATAAACTGTGTGTATTAACTATAAATTCTGACATTATAGACCAATCTACACATAAGTCTTTGTTGATAAGTGCTAACAGTACTATAGGGAAACGTACATTTACTATAGGCTTAATATTTAAGAGTGTACTGCTACCACATAAGCAATCTCCATATTTTCAAGTACACCAGATAGTTCACAGGAATATATCAATATCTTTTACCGCCTCCTCCTCCTCATGCACTGGCTCTGCTTGTTCCATGTTGTCACAATGTCGGAACAGCCACAGATGTCAGCGCACCTGAACCCTGCTTTCCGACAGGTGCACCTTGCTGTTTGGCATCATGGCTTGGTGCAGTCACGCTTCACAAAATGGAGTACAGACTTTGGTGCTGGAAGCTGCATGGCCATGACTGAATCCCACTCTTTCCCTTCTAATTTCCAATCATATTCTTGGGATGACGAGATCTCACGGTTTGCCGTGGTGTCATTGTTACAGAAATTGGCATTGGTAGTGAGCCCGTCGAATCGCTTATATTAATGCATCTGGTGTAGATGGTAGAATGTCTGATTGTGTCTTCTTCTTTGTCAACAGTCACCACCTCAACTTCTCCACTTTTGATATCTGAGTTTGAGGTAGGTACACCGTACAGACAAACTGCTCTATAGCAGCAAAGGTGTCACCAGTAGGCACTGAGGTTGTGCCCAGATATGCAATTGCAGTTATGCTGTTATCACTGGCATCTTAGAAACCTTCCAGAAAGCTAGTTCCTTTCCGACAAACTGCCTGTATCGTCAGCATCACTGATGGCATGAAATTCTGGCAAGGCGGTAGGCTTGCTCGATCCAAGGGCTTCATAGATGGGTCTCAGTGGGATGATGCGGTGCCTCTGACCAGTTCCAATTACAAACCTGGTGTCCTTGCATAATCCTGAATACCGTAAGATAGCACAAAGACGTCGTTATGTATCTGGTGAGTGAATGCTGATGCTGGAAGCCCCACAGGCTGATGCAGCAGCAGCTTTGTATCGGCTTCTTCTTGATCACTTTGAAGGTGGCTCATATCCCAGTGAGTTACTCTGCACTGAGACCCCCATGCCACCACCATGAATTTTTCATTTGCGTGTGCCTGGTAGCATGCGAGTTCCATCTTCGTCTTCACAGCTGACAAGAGTCGCTTCATGTGTACCTTTGCTATGTTTGTTGTATATATTATTTGAGAGGATATTACTGGCTGGTTTCCTGTCTCCTGTCACGGGTGGCCGTCTTCAATGACATAGGCACATCGCAATGGTCAAATATGAGGCGCACTTCATCCACGTTGCTCTATCTCTCCAGTATACGGTTGCTGAAGTGATCAGCCAGCAGGCTGCAGTTTTTTATGCAGTCTGATTTTTCCAATGACTGGACTTCTGCCATTGTATCCACATGTGCCACCTTCACTTAAGCAAGCTTGCCACCACTGGAGTCTGCCATATCTTCTGTATCATTGCTGCTTCTGACTTGTTCTTCTGCATGCTCATTTGTGTCAAGCACTTTGTCATCCCCTTTTGCAGCTTCTCGAGGATGGCCATCAGACTAATCTTCACTTTGCAGTGTAACATTGCTCCATCAGCTGCAAAGATCGACTTTGCAACGTCGATTTCTGGCCTTAACTTGGACACCAACAGCATGCGAGAAAAAAAGGTTTCTCTTCTTTCATCTCAGTCTCATTTGCTTTCCTGTAGTTTTTTTTAGGTCTGTACTTGACGTTTCCTCTTTGGGGTCCACAGGTTGGTCGTCCCTCACTTGATGAGGTTCAAGACAAATTTAACAAGTAGCTTGTTGCCATATGTTCTTTGTCCACAAAAATCGTTCTTGACCTTCTCAGGCATAACTGCTTTTGTCAACAAGTTGAATAGCTCACCAAAGTCCTTTTTGAATGGATTAGTAAAGCTCCTCAGAGTGGCAGTGAGGGCTTCAATGTTCTTCTCTTGCCTCGTAAGCATTAAAGTTGAGAGTGCGTGATGATGCATTTGCATAGCTGACGATATGCCAGCTATATGTTGAGCTTCTGCTGCAAGCCCCGCTAGTTCTGGCGAGAAATTTGGTACGAACACTTGCATTCAGGATGATACCTATGAGTCCACCAACTACTTTCTTTGAGTGGTTGAGACGCTCCAAGGCATTATCAGCTCCAATGACACAGGATTGCACATGTGGATTTTTATTCACAACCCAGTTGCATAGACAAGCTTGTCATGAGCAAAGAAGTGCTTGTTGAATGCCTCGAGCGCCATTTACAAGTCACCGACTATAAAACGAAGTAGAAGTCACGAAACATAGCGGTAAACATTGCATCACATTAACAGAGTTCATCTCTCCAAGAACTACAAAAACAACAACAACCACAGTGGATGTGGCGTGGAGAACGTGTATCGAAGATCAAATCGTCATTTTCTGTCAAATATGTGTGATATATCGTGTCATCCAATGACTTAGTCTCCTGTTTTGCTCCCCAGCGATTGGAAATTTGATTTGTGTTTGGAATAAGAAGATAAACATTTGTGGACTATTTTACTCAGCAGCTGTATTGGTTATCATCTTCCCAATCCTTCGTTGAAACATACCGACAGTAACAAAAACGGTAGACTCGTCAACGCCAGTCACAACTATTCCATTCACATTCCTATAGGACCCTTGGAAAATCATTTACTTTTGACATCGATTGACTGCTCGGAGACAAGAACCATCGAACTATGAATAATCAATTTTATTTAACATTAACTAGTGACAGTTCTTTAGATGAGTTCCCAACAACAAATTATGTTATTTCACGCCCCAATTACCTCAATGGATACAATTGGATCACGAAGCTCATTTGAAATTGACTTTGGTAGCAATCATTCATTCCACTCAAGTCTGGAATATTGTCGAGGATCAAACCATTTTCGTCGTAGAAATAGTGAACGAACATACCCAAGAACACTTAGACAAAAATTACACTAATCCAAAAAAGCCATCGCCAGCAAATCCCAGATTGGATATTTATGACATTAGAATTCCTGCAAGATATTATTTTAATGCTCGACATCTCGTCGAAGCGATTTGAACTGTTTTCAACGATTGGTTTGACAAAGCACTCAATAAAACTAATAGATGTGTACTGATCGAGTACCATGTACCTTTTTACCGTCTCAAATTGGATTTTTCCGACGGAAAAACGCTGTTCATCACCCTTTCTCCCAATTTGTTTGTTATTCTGGGTTGAAACACAAATTTCGCTCCTACCAAAGATATCATCAACAACAACCGATTCTGCAAGTATTTTCGCTACCGTATCGAATTGAACAAAGGGCTGGATTTATGTTTGTGTATCTGATGTTGTCGAGTACAACGTTGTTGGAAACATAGTCGCTCCGTTGCTGAGAGTCATTCCTTTCAAAGTGGACTCTGCCATAGTATCACGTTCACCGAGAATTCTTATATCCTCAATATCTTAGTATCAGTATATCGTATTTTGACAGTGTAAATATTAGTATAAAAGGAGATCTTAGACAAAATATTCTATTCTCCGAAGGAAAAGTCACCATGAAACTACATTCTCGAAAATAATTCTCGAATGAATTGTAACTGACGTATTCTGTGTACCGAGGATTAGCTCGACAACGAGGATATGGTTTGGGAGATATTCTAAACTCGTCTTTTCGTACGGTTCCACCTGTCTTGAAACCTTTGGTCATTCAAGGATTGCATACTTTAAAAGATGTTGCTTTGACGCAAGGAAAAGAATTTCTCCAAAACGTGGTCATCGTCCAGCAAAGTCCCTAACAAATTAAAGCAGAAATATAAGTGTTGATTCAGACAGGAAAAAACTTCTTGGTTGCCAAGACACGTCTGTACATTCACTTAACACTCCTGTCGAAGGCATTGATTCCTCCTCCACGTCACATCCAGGACAAAGCAAAAAGAAACGTAGAAAACCCTTCATATCTCACATCCAGAACAAGAATAAGAAAAGAAGAACGGTATGAGTTCTGGACGTTTGTGATTACTGAAAAGAAAAGGATGCACCGAGATTATTGGAAAGCTCCAAGACAAAACTCGATCTTTTTGCCATGGCACTGACAATGATGACGATGCAAGAATCCCAGTGGGTAGAATTTTATCCCGTGTCCTCTTTAACCACTTCAGCGGGTATCGAGTTTGAAATCAAAGGACAAACCAAAGATTACATCATCTGAATAACAGTTACATGTACCTGAAAGTCAAAGTTCTCAAAATAGAAAACAGCAATCTAGGGGCCGATGCCAGAGTAGCTCCCGTCAGCAATTTCATGCATTCGTTGTTCAGCGAAGTGGATTTGTACTTGACTAGTAAACTGCTCAGCAGTAGCATGAATACTGACCTTTTCCGAGCTTACCTGGAACATCTCTTGACGTAGGAAAAAGGAGCCAAGAAGGAGCCAAGAGCCAAAAGGAGCTAAGAACATACATATCGATCCATCAGTGGTGTGGAAACCTAACACCTTGTGTGCTTTCAGCAACACAGTGTTGACAGAAAATAATGATCCTCACAATGTTGGATTTAACGATTGCCAAAAGAAAATCAAGCAAGGACGTAGTTTAAAAATGATAGATCATTTGCACTTGGACTTGTGGTTGCAAGACAAGTATTTGTTGTATGGTGTGGATGTACGTCTGAGACTGAATCGAAGTAGTACCGTGTTTCATTTGATGGAAAATGCTAACGAGGTCAACACTATTATCGAAAAAGCGAGACTCTGCGTTCCACGTCACGAAGTCTTAACTAAAGTGGGAAACGATATCGATCAAACTCTGACCAGAACAACAGCCAAAACGTTTTCTTATTGGCACCGACAGCAACTGCCTAAATATTTGCTTATTGGCATCGTCAGAAATGCTGCCCTCAAAGGAGCTATTGATCAAAACCCTTTCCAGTTCCATCACTACAACGTGTCCAAGATAGGAGTCTCCCGAGATAGCCAGACGTTGTGTGCCTTTTGAATCTAACTTTGCCGAGAAAAATTACTTGCGATCATACTTGACTCAGTTTGAACAATTATAAACCAAAATGTAGCCACGGAATTTTGTACGACTATTATGCAAGAGGATATGCTTTGTGGGGATTTTATTTCACTCCGGATCAAATCAGGCCAAGTTCGCGTGGAACTTCAGTTAGCACTTGCCCTCGAGAACAAAGTGAACGTTATCTTGTATCCAGAATTTGGAAATACTCTGGAATTCAACAGTGTGAGAGAAGTGATAATAGACTGTTAAAACATGAAACACGAAGTCATGCACATAGGCGAAGAGGATGATGATTTCCATCCAGAACATCAGTCACAGACACTAAGTGGAGAAGAAGAAAAGAAAGATACAGTCATGATGTCACAATGGCCAGAAAGAAAACAACACTTAGTCTCCTGTTTTCCTCCCCACTTGGCTGAAAGAATAACACTACTGACCAGAGAACATTGTTATGGTTGTCAAATCAATCATCCTAGTAAAAAACAACACGACCAATGTTTAATGATGAGTCAAGAATACAAATTGGAAAAGTATCTGGAAGAAGCATGGACACTCAATTCAGAAGTGGTATAAAGATTTGTATCGAGGAATATGATGTCATTCAAGTTGGCAATAAGCTGGTAAGGGAAGTATTGGGTGAACAAGTGGAAAATGAGAAGAGAGAATGGGCAGAGGAAAATAAAACAGAAGGAACAATACCAACTGTTCTTTCAATGGCAACAAAGTCACCAACAGCTGCAGCAACCACAGCGTGAGCCGAAGTCACTCGCTTAACAAGTGGAGGACTGGGAAAATGAGGCTAACCAGCCTCACGTTTCACTCTCCATGTTCATTATCCTTTGAGTGGGAAGCAATGGAGACGGAGATGTCCTGCCTCTGGATCACGACCCTGGAGGTGCGGCCACTAACGGAAAGTGAGTTTGAAAGATAAAACCAAACGGCCCTTTTCAGGGTCATCCAGGTCTCTTAAAAAAGAGATACTATTCAATATATGTGTTTTATGTTTGTGTATGTCTTTTACAACTAAAACTTAAATCCAGCTCCGTTTAATAGTATGTTTGCATATTGTGTGAGCACTCCTACCCTTGTGTGTGATAGTATGTATGTATACGTGGATGCACTCCTAACCGTTGGTTAGTAGATGATTGGGTTTTGGTCACTCAAACAGCGTGTTGGATAGTAAGTGTAGGTGTTGAATAGTAAGTGTGGGGTGTTGGGTAGTAGATAACTGGGTGTTGGTCACTCCAAACGGCGTGTTAGATAGTAAGTGTGGGGTTTTGGTCAATAGATGAGTCGGTATTGATCAGTCCAAGCAACGTGTTGTATAGTAAGTGTGAGGTGTTGGTTAATATATGAGTGGGTGTTGGTCAGTCTAGACAGCGTGTTGGATAGTATGGATGTGGTGTTTGACAGTAGATGACTGGGTATTGGTCAGTCCGAACGGCGTATTGTTTAGAAGTTTTAACATTAAATTTCCCATTAGGGACCAGATTTCCTTAACTCAATCAGCACAAAAATGACATTCTGCCTAGAAAATGCAATTTTTCCATTGAGGTCAGAGGGGCCCATTTTGAAGCTAGGAAATGGGCCTCTCTGGCTTCAGCGTTAATTCCCACTGAGATAGTAGGGACCCAATAGACGCCATATCCGCCGCTGTTACTACTTATACCATTAGCACTGATCGTTATAGCAATAGATATGCCATTATTTTAGCAAGATTTTAGTACTGTAAGGAGTAAATTATAAATTCGAATAGAGGGTACTGGTAGCCCTGTTGACAGTCTGATTGGCTTGAATTGTCACTAAAGAATTAATGTTTCTACACAATGAGTCGTCTGCTACATTTTTCATAAATTGCCTTAAACTCGTTATAGAAATAATTGAGATCTTCTTTCCAATCTTTGTGGATTAAATTTTTACGGGGTACGAACATTAATTATATTCTTTATCAACTATGAGATATTTGATGGATAAGTATAATTATGCAAAAATCACAAATTCGGTGTAGCTGTCGCCATTAATAACCCTTACCGCCACCCCCCCCCCCCCCGCCCCTTGTTTTTCCACATTGTATTCCCTTTAGCTATTATTGTACTACTGCATTGAGATGATTTTGGTCATTTAGTATATTTATTTTAAAACATAAAACCAGATTGTGATCTCCGTGGAGTTATTTTTCCTTCGAAAGGTCTGAAATATTTCGTAATGATCTTCAAATGTATTTACTAACAAGATCTTTCCTCACATAGAAATAAGTCAATATAAGTTAAAACTTCGCAGCTTCTGTTACGTTTCTATACTAAAACTATGTTTTTACCATGCTAAAGTATTTTTGTCTTTAAAAAAAATGTTGGTCCTAAGTGTTTTAAACGTAATTCTGTGCCTACACATTTTTCAGTCCTTGTTAGTCGAATCTCTAGTCCTCGGTTTCTACCTTGCGATGTCAGGCATCGTTCTTGTGATTGACTTGCTTCCATTCGGACATTGTTTTCTTCAGCAGAGTTAATAGTTTTTATAAATAAATGCTGTACAAGAGTATTCAAAATATTTCACATTTAGATGGCCATAATTTTGCATTTCATATGCGTTGCATTCGAGCACAGATGAGCAGCACGAGTATGCCTTCAAAATGAACAGCCGTCACATTTAACATTTGGGGATGATCGCTTTGAATTTAAAAAGTGCAGGATCCCTTTTCTCCTCTCAATAATTTGCTTGACTACCTCAGAAGATATAGGAACATTTCCGTCCCGTTTAAGTTTCCATATTTTCTGGGAAGAACGCTCTTCTCTCATTATAATTAGTCATTGGAGCCCCAAAATGTTTAAAAAAACAAAATCATCAACGTTTAGTAAAATCCGCCATGAACTTAAAGGAGCACTAATGGATATATGTTCATAAACTTTACTTTGCATTTGTTCTTTCTGCTTGATTCAAAATGTAAAGTTTGAAATTTAGCTTGTGTTTAATGCAAAAGGCTAAAACTGGAGTTTAAAGGAGGTCAAGCTTTGACGAACGTAGGGGTTTCCTCGTCTAAAAATAGAGCTTGACTACGCGTTATATGGTTACGTGACGCATCAACATGGTAACCTAAGGCGCAAATGTCGGGTAAGCCTCGTGCTTGAGTGTTGATTCTTTCACATTGATTAACGTCATAATAAAAGACTATTTTCTGCTGTGACCGATGGGATGAAATAGTTTTAATACATAGTAACGTACTCTCCTATTAGTCAAGCCTTTTTCTTATGCTGCTTTACAACAATAGATAACGCAAGCCAGTTGTTGTTTTATGGGGTCATAGGGTATTAATGAGTGAAAGTTTACGTTATAACATCCTCTCTCTCTCTCTCTCTCTCTCTCTCTCTCTCTCTCTCTCTCTCTCTCTCAAAACAAAATAATTAAAAAACTAGCCTTCTATCTATTTTTTTGACCGAAGATATGGAAAATTAGGGCTGCATCGATATATATATATATATATATATATATATATATATATATATATATATATATATATATATATATATATATATATATATATATATAAGGAACGATACTGGACATTATAATTGAAAACTTGTTCTAACGGACAGACAGACGACAGACAAGGGACGACGGACAACAGGCCATCCCATAAGCTCTTCTGGTCTTTGATCAGTAGAACCAAAAACCGTTACATATGTTATAGACCTGGCCTTGGGAATGACACAAACCAACTTTCAGATCTCCACCTACAATACTTAAAAAATATTGAACTTTTAAAAACAATTATCCCCAGCCCCTGATCACACCCTCAATGGTCATATTTAACATCTTAAAATCAATTGTGCACATCTAAACCCCCCCCCCCCCCCCCCGCCTTCCCAGTCATATCCCAAAGTTTCAAGTCTACCTTCAGTGGTATGGTGTAGGAGATACACTACATTACTAATGGTTGGACAGACAGACAGATGGGCATGAAGAGATACTCTCCACCTTTTTTAAAGTGCACAGGGATAAAAGGAATTGTTCATTTTGGGGGAGTTATTTAAACATTATGACTGTTAATGATAATTATGAAAAGATTTCAAATACTATCAATACTTAGAGAAAAATCTTTGATTGGTTGACAAAGTATACCTTCCATGAAACAGCTTTTTCATGACATAAGAAACACAGACTACAAATTTACATATTGTTGAGCTTAAAGATATAACTAATATAACTACACATATGAACTATTTTCATACAAAGCATCAGTTCCTTCTTTCCATGAACACAAATCTAAATGTATTTTTAAAACAGAAACTAAACCCATTCATTGGATGCACTCTACGTAAAGTACAGATCAGATTAAGGTAAAAAATATACATAGAATCCTTCACCATAGCAGTTACATTTCTATCATTGTAAGCCAAGTTCACGGATCCTAATATATGAGATTCACTGTCAGGCCTCGACTTTGTTGGCCTGAATAGTTTTGTTAAACAGGGGTTTTAAACGTCATTTATGTGATGTGATACTTGAAAAAGAAAAACAAACGTGTAATTAATAAGGAATATACAGTAAAGCAAATTCATTAAGTATGATGCCCTGCTGAATGCATCTGCAGTATATACAATCCGCAAAGAAAAAATGTTGAGTAATTGTGGTTTAAGAGTAATAGTTTTTATATTTCAATCATTTTATATAATAATAAGAAGAATAGACACTTTTCAAGTTTTGCTTCCATTCACAGGTGGGTAGATGAAATCAATTGGCATATGAATTAAATTTACCAAATCCATGACTGTTCAGATTAAAGAAATATCTGCAATTCTAGTACAGTCAAGCAATAACCTGGAGTATTCGGGTGAATGGTAGATCCAGAAATATTGTTTATGGGCCGCGTAAACAAGTAGCCGATGGGTCTGTGCGACGGAACCCCTGGCGGAAGCTCCTGCATTTTCAGCGTTTCCAGGGCATTATTGTCACCATATAACTGTAAAGAAAACTTACTCTAGAAAACGTTCGGTTGTTTCGCGGCATTTTTAGAAGGGTTGAAAGAGGGGGAGCTGCTGAGCCCCGCACACTCCGATCCGCCACTGCGGGTGATAGAGTTTTGTCTTTCCATCATTCTCACGTGACAAATATCTCTCCTTCTTGACGGCCATGTTAAGACAGGTCCGCTATCTAAGTTCAACGGACAAATGTTCATCATCAGACAGTAGTATCGACACTGCGTTAAAAAAACAAGTTCAATCACCAGTTGCAAAAGGCAATCAACTGGTTTGTAAAAAAATAAAAACATGGGAAGATAACATTTTCAAGACAATCAACTGGTGCGTAAAAAAACGCCATGGAATGATAACATTTTCAAGGCAATCAACTAGTGTGTAAAAGAAAAACATGGAATGATAACATTTTCAAATCAATTTTAGGATTTTATAGATTGAGTTTTTTATATTCTATAAACTGATGATGAGGGAATTGCTCTTTAGTCTTTTAATCAGATAAATAGTTAAAGCGTGTTAATCCATGAATTCAGTTAATATCAATCAAGTGTGCCAATAGGGCTTGGTCTAACACAGTCAGAACACGTGTCGTCAGTAATCAATAGAAATATAAAGATTCGCCTCCATCAATTACATAGAAATTTAAATGATAATTATTTTTACCGTGCAACTTTATTTCTCTCTCTCTCTCTCTCTCTCTCTCTCTCTCTCTCTCTCTCTCTCTCTCTATATATATATATATATATATATATATATATATATATATATATATATATATATATGCTCATATGTATAAATAGGGAAAATAACAATTGTGAGAATATTGTTCTTTTTTTTTTCATGCGTCTTAAAGTCTTTTATGTGGTCCTCTGTGGTCCCTCTGTATTCCGCTGTTGTTCCTTTGTGGTCCCCTGTTGTATTTAGTAAGACGCGTGCAACCCCAAATGCTTTTCATGTACTTAATGGGTCAGGAAGTTGTGTTTTTACAATTACAATAAATTCCTAGTTGTCTTTTTATTTTCTATTTTTTTGATGATATAGAGTAATGTAAAAAATGGAGAACTGAATTGTCGAAAAATAGTTCAATATAGCGACCTGTACACTACTGTCTACGATCATGAATTATTTCTTTTTATCCAGGTTAAAGAGTCTAGTTACAAAAACACATAAGGTACCAGAAACCGCAAGTAATGGCCCTTTCACGATCTCGTCTGATGACGGCACTGCCAGAAGTTCTCCCTCTATAGAACATAATCGCAATCGAGAGCTACCGTATTTCACAGAGACTACTTTCAGTAGCAGTAAAGCAAACAGGCTCTTAGACAAATTTCTTAACAGGAAATATCACCATAATGATACAGGTCTTGGTCTTATTAACCCTGAACTCAGGGAATAGGACGATAGAGATACCTATAAAATAAGTTATCATCGCTATGATGTCAGACTGAATAATACAAGGCCGAGTGATGTGGAAACAGAAGACTCTACAGATTCAGATAAAAAAAAAGATATTCAGAGGAAACACGAAGGAAATCTCAGGCGGGTTGGGTATTTGATACGTGGCCTTTCAAATACATCATGCAAGCATTCTGTTGACCCCCACATCCAAGACGTTGCAGTCATTTTCTTTGGTGAACCAGTTTTCAAACGCGAATCACATTGTCAACACAGGATATGTGCGATCGGTGTCGAGCGATTCCGATCAGCTAACACACGCCAATGATTATTTTTGCAGAAACATTGAATTGAAAGACACCCGAGTAAAATCGATAATAAGACGACACGCCATGGCTGGTTTCCAGCTCATCTCTTCAGCTGTATTTGACAAGCGTGCGGTGGAAGCATTGTCAAAAGCAGATGTACTGGTGCTGTGGAAGCAATCTGATATCGAACTGCAGACCCAACAAAACCAAATCGAGGCACAAAACAGATACCCGCGTCATATTATAAAATTACACGAGCTTAGTAACAGAGATAAAGAAAACCCCACATAACAAAAGAGAAACGACAAGAAAGTTCTAATATCAACAAGATTATGATTGAGATAAAATCAGCTTCATAGTATTAGTTTCATATACCGATTTTTATCTTCTAAACACAGACCATGTAATTATGCCATTCTTTTCAAAAATGATTAAATTAAATATGCTGAAAAGTAATTGTGTACCAAAAGCCTTGAAATGGTTTATGGAATGAAAATTATATTATTGGTTTCAGCGCCCACTAAACAATTATTCATTTCCGCTTTAATTCAGAAAACATTAATATTGACATGTTATTGTAAAATTTAAAACGAGGTTTTCTTCGATATAAGCTACAGGTATATCATTCTTCTCACTCAAAATGGCTCAGACTTGTCTTGTATTAAAAATAAAAAACTTCGCATCTTCATTGATCAACACCACATCTGGAATTCACAATATCGATCATTTATGTCCAATGGTTGTCAAAAGAATTACTCTGTAAAAATTACTGTCGAAATTTCTACCTGCCCAGTAGCTTGTACTTTATTTTTCTGGATATATACTACCACTTATACTTATAGAGTACGGCTGTATCATAAGGGGAAAAACGTCAACTCAAAATTTATCTAGAATTGATAAACTCCAGAAGAAGGCCGCGCGAATAATTCTTAAACTTCCTATTTCGACTCCCCCTAGTGTTTTGTTTTCATGTCTACAATGGCTACCAATACAAAAACGTATTTTTTATTTTAAAGAAATCATGACATATAAGTCTATAAACAATCTTTCTACAGATTATATCTCTAACCTAATTGAACTAAGATCATCAAATACTGAGTGCAATCTCAAATCTCAGATCTACCACTAATAACGAACACCATATTCTGAGGTCGAGAACCAACCATTTTTAAAGCTTATTTGTTGTGTCAGCAGCTACCCTTTGGAATTCACTACCCCTGTCGATACGAAATTCAAATTCCCTTCATTCTTTTAAAATCTCATTAAAGAAATTCTTTCTTGACCAGCTGGAATGATATCTTAAAGCCTCCCAATACAGATTTGTGTCATTGCATCCAGAGATAATCTGTGTATTTTATTCTACGTATGTCAGTATGTCTTCTGACTTGCTGAAATATGTATACCTGAGTAAAGTATATGTTCATATGAATTAATCTATTTAAAATCTGTATCCTTCCGTGTGCGAATATAACTGAGTGTTTTGCAAGGGGCTTATTTATAACATAACCTGTTAATACGTTGAGGACCACGTGGCAGATGGGTCTTTCGTGACCAAATGTGTAATCTTTGTTATATAAAGATTATTATTATTATTATTATTATTATTGTTGTTATTACGAAGTAATTCATATAGAGAGCATCAAAGCAGACCTAGCTGCATATCCTATGGGTGGCCAGTGTCTTGAGTTAAAGGTGCACGCTATATATAAAACGCCTATACGTCCAGCGGCCACAAAAACTGTTTCCTGACCTTAGGGTCAGGTCCGTTTTTCGCTACTAAGGAATAATAATAATAGTTTCATGACAATAAATGAGAGCGAGGCTGATATCATTTGTTGGAAAGAAACTGACACACGGTAGTTTTAGCAAAACAATGTTGAGCAACCTGACCTTTTCGGTTAAGACAAATTCACCATTTTTTTGCATCCGCAGTATCCATGCTTCTCTTTTTGGGCACGTTCAGTATCAGTCTGTCATTTAAATTCATGGGAAGCGTTTCGAGGGATTGAACAGAGTGTCCTATTTAGTTGAAATGGATGGCGAGTTTGTATTGACCTTGATTCTGATATGGCTTTTGTGATTGTCCATTCTTTTCCTAAAGTCATTCGTTCCCCCAACATATTCGGTATCGACTGATATTATATCCAAATATGGTTTAAACTCGAATAAATTTAAATTTTGGTAAGGCATAGATCCAGATCATTCAGAGAGGCAAGAGTTCCAATTCTAGATACAAATTTTCAGCAATTCATTCTAAAATTAAAAATTATTTTATTTTTCGCAGTTATTGCTACATGAAAGGAACAAATAACTATTTATCACAGATTTTCATTTAGCGTTGCAATAAATACATAACGTTCCATTTCGTGTCTCGCCTTTTCCTCTCTTTTTCTGTACGATTTATTGTATTGCAGAAAATGGAACACGAGAATATGACGAAATGCACTCAAAATCAAAGGAAATCCATTTGCAAAATTGCAACTCATTTCCATCGTCAAAGTGCGCATGTTGTATTCTCATGACTGAAAAAGGTTCAATCAATCAATTAGGCTTGATATTCATTCATCATAATTTTTCAATAAAATAAGGTGAATGAATATAATTCCTTCTTATCTTTATTTAAGAGTTTGGATTTTGAAATGTCTTTCCTGCTATTGCTAAACACCTATCGCCCGCTTATAAATGTAGTAAATAAGCGCTTTGAACTTTTGAACATAACTGTTATCTCTTTCTCTGCTGGTTAGTACTTAAATATCACGGTTAATATTTCATCAAGGATTATAAAGTGTTTATATGTATATGTATTAGTACACAGAGCACTACAATCGTTGAACCCACACGCCTTTGAATCTAGTTACCTAAAACTTGGATTAAGACAGAATAGTTAATTCCTTAGAAGTTACGATGGAGAGTATGTCAAAAATCGGAACAGGCGTTCGGTGATATATATAGTGTAAGGACATCCAGTATTGAATATCAGATTTCAGCCCTTCCTTATGCTTAAATTTCGTAGAGATATATGACTATTTTGATCAACGTCCAAGAGGGTGTACAAGTCAGAAGATTTCCACATATTGTGTGAGTATTTTCACATGCATTTTGCATCTATAGAACGTTACACAAGACCAAACATCATTTGCATAACAAAAATGTTAACTATTATTAGATTTAATACAAATTATAGAAACTCTGATTAATCACTGAAGTCTATCGGGGTGATATATATATATATATATATATATATATATATATATATATATATATATATATATATATATATCACATTATTTGGCCTATCAATCATATGACGAGAAATCAATTTGACGGTAATTTTTGCACATTTTACTAGTATTTTGGAAGATAATATTGTGAAAAATGTAACCGTGATTTTAACAATTTCATATTGTACAAAATACAGTAAATGCCTAGATGGTCACGATATGATATCTTCCCGGTTTTCACAAATATATTTTTAAAAATAAAATATCATTGTCACTTATTAGAACAAAAACATTTATTTATTTTGACCTGGTGTATAAAGATTAATTTTTATCATTAAATTCTCTGTGACCAACATCTACAACTCTATGAAAAATACCCTACTATATAAAGTAATTTTTCTCAGGTGATTTTGAGTATAACTGGTTCCATGTTATTATTTCACAGATTCTTCATCGACTTTAGAGGTGAATGAGTCAAACGAATGTAATTGACATTGGATGTTATAAATTTAAAGAAAAATCTGAAATTGTTTAAGCATGGCCATTCATATATCTACTTCAGAGAATTTCAATCATTTGTTATGCAAGTTTAAAGAACAATCCCAAAACGTTTATACATATTCTATATAAGCACATCAGTACAACAAAGGTCTGCTTTCATAGAGTACAATACTGTATTATAAACATCCCTACATAATTAATATCACATAACGTAAAAGTTTAAGAATAAAACTCACCAGCAAAATCAAAGAAAACAAAGTTGTAACAGAAAGATCTACTTTTTTAAGAAAAGGAGCGAAACATCAATTTTTTATTAGCCATAAGTGATTACAGTGGCAATCCAAGAGTTGCGGGTTCGATAACCGCCCGCTAAAATGGAGACAACAAAGATATTCTAATTGGAGAAATCACATTTTATACACACTTCCATTGTTCTCACAATTGAAACGCCAACAACAACAAAATAACGCGCAGATATTCTTGTATGTGCAAAATTGCATTAAGATGTCTAAAAGTATTTCATAAAAAATCACAATATTTTGCACCATTTTTTTTTCTTTTGGGTAAGAAATGCTTTTATCACACACACACACACACACACACACACACACACACATATATATATATATATATATATATATATATATATATATATATATATATATATATATATTCTATCCCTGAAGATCAATTAAAAAATATGACTTATGATAAAACACTACTAACATGAGAACATAACGTATTTTTTTTGTCGTGCAAAACGTTATATATATATATATATATATATATATATATATATATATACACACACACACACACACACACACACACATCTCCCATGTCAGGCTTTATAATTATTCCAATGCATGTTTGTTGCAATACAATTTTTCTAGGGTAACGCGTTAACTCGTTTGGGGTTCAGCGTTTTGCAGTGTTAGGGAAATTCCGACCTGACCTAGTTTTCCCCGAGTTCAATTGTACAGGTATATTGGCGCTAGACCGGTGTGTCCCAAAGACGTAGGTGGAATCTCCATTATATTACTAGAACTCGCATGTACTTCTACGTAGATTGAAGTGGATTCGTGGGCGTTTTCCATGTAATAAGCTTGCTCTTTGCTATGTAATATTCCACATTGAAAATCTACCAAATGATATCAGTCAAAGCAATCTGTTGTGAATGAAATCCATGAATGAAGAAGTCATTTAACCTTATTTCACTTTTTCTCTTTATTGGTAGCCTCCAGATCCAATAATTAATCAATGTTATTACTGTTTATGTAGCGTCCCCTCCTGAAAGGTCTCTTGTGTGCCGTTCTTGGCAAGAGTATCCCATAATTTGAAGGTTTTAACGCCTAATTTGCTACATCGGCAATCGCTAAAAAATAAATGCCAAAATTTTAAACTCCTCCTCTTGGAAAAAATTCCTAAAAAAATAACACTTTACGGTAAGTTACATTTTTCTTTGAAATTCATGTCATTATCAGCTCAGGAATGGATTCCGACATGCCATTTTTCCTGATATTGAGCAACGTCTTCGTTCTTCTTCTGCTTCCCGTAATAGGGGCCGAGTACTATGGGAAGTTTCCAAACAACTTCATGTGGGGTCTAGCTACATCTGCACATCAAATAGAGGGCGCTTGGAACGATAGCGGTCAGTAAGAGTATCCTGTGTTGTATGTCTTATATAAAAAATCCATAATTCTATATATTAACAGTTAGAACCAATCAGAAGTCGGCAACAGTTCGTTCGAAGAAGTGCTTTACCTGATATTTCTCTGTACAGATTCCTTGATTTACAGAATCCAATATTAAACAGTGCTTTTACGTTGTTCACGAAGAACTATGTGTTAAAAAGAAAAGCATTATACAAATTCAAAACTTGATAGGCCCTACAAGCCCCGGATGCTTCAACTTACCGAAAACGGTTCTAACCCATATGTTGCAATTGTGGATATTAAAAGTGCCCGTCTTTTGCAGCCTCAAAAAGCTTCAATTACTGCCCAATGACTTAAGACAAATTCAATCTGACAAGCTGGCCCCAGGCATCCAGTATGAAACATCTGTTATCCGTTCAATAGGTAGGCGAAAGGCATAACGTTTGCTATCAATAGATAGGTGTAAAGCATAACGTTTGCTTCTAAGTATTGGCAGAATGATAATGAAACTTCAAATACATTCCAATCCTAAGGTCAATGTGGGTCAAAATGTATCATACCAGAATGATTCTTTCATGAAACATACCTTGATATTTACAGTTTACCTCAGAGGACAAACGGACTTATCTCCCTGGAAAATGGTCCCAATGAATCTTCAGAACCTCTTCATCTACCCTCCCCTTGCCCCTTCTCCTTGACTGGTATCTTCCGAAGATATGTCATCCAAATCTTTGGCTGGAGTATAATGCTATAATCAATTGTAGTCTGAACTATTTTCATGCTTAAATACGTTAATGTTTGTTATCTCAGAACTAATCGACACTATGTTTTCTTATATAATTACGAGTATGAACTTTTGAAATATATATTTACACCGACCGACTAATATTAAATCATTGATATATCGGTAAGCGTTGAATATTTCAGGAAAGAGTGAGCATATTTGGGATAGTTTTTGCCACGCGGGGAAATGCTGGTACGGTGATACAGGTGATGTGGCTTGTGATAGTTGTCACAAATACATGGAGGATGTTCAATTGCTGAAGAAAATAGGGGTATGTCATATACATATATATATATATATATATATATATATATATATATATATATATATATATATAGTGTGAGTGTGTGTGTGTGTGTTATACAGTGAAAACGCTTATAACGAATCTGTTGGGACCCTAAAATAACTTCGTTATATTCATAATTCGTCCAAGCCTTATACTAATGTATACAGCACGCTTCATCGGGTATGGGACTTCCTTTCTTTCTAAACCCAAATTCATTGTATTGCTGTTCGTAATATCCATGTTTAACTTTAAGGACACACTGAGTAGATATGAAAGGCTCAATTTAGGTCATCCCCACACCCTTGGGCGGCCCCAAACTGAGGGAGCCTTTCTAGTGTCGACTTGCACCAGAACCCCCCCCCCCCTCACGTATCAACTGATCCAAAAAGCTATTTTACCAGCCGATCGTTACCCTCTAGGTCGACCGAAACTGGGAGTTTTAAATGCAGTCCTGCCACTCACTAAGGGTGAAGTGTGGTTTGTGGCAACTACTATGACACGGCGGGGCTTAAGAGGCAAATTACTTTTAAAAATGAAATATGTGATGAAAATATACCGGTGTTGTGTTCGTCACAACAGTGTATGGGTGCTACATTTGCGGATGGCTTCTACGTGGTAGGTATTATGAATGTTGGGATCAATGTATGAAAGAGTACTGCAATTTTCACAGACAAATGGTAAGAAGAGGCAGTATTCCGTCAGTGCCATGCAAGTTTTGTGGGATTGAAACACAGTCAGGAACAGCACTTTGGCATCGATGCGGAGGCAAGGAATCAAGTGATGAGTTGCAAGGAATTAAAAATGAAGGCAAAAGAGAAGTTCAATTTATTAATAGGGGAGTTGAATGGGCGAACACAGTGCCTGGTAGAGCACATGCCAAAATACCCACCAAAACTAGAATACGATTAGACTCTCAGCAGGTTTGGGCTCGATTAGCATCACGCTGCCAATTAATGCTGCCACGCGATTTATTGTTTTTTTATGGCGTGCACATAAGGGTGTTATATTAGATTCAGCAGTGTGCAGACATACTAATATTGATTGATTATAAGCCTCGAGCAATGCCTACTATCATAGCTGTTCTGAAGATAACAGATAACCCAAAGTGAATATGATGACGCCCTTAACGCACTGCTAGCGGGAGAGACTCATCATCCAGCCCCACAACCAGTTCTTGAGGCTGAGACGGCCATTGACAAATTAATAGCCATATTGCTTCAGCAGCCGGCCAAGCGACCAGTTCCAGCTGAGCCTCCGGCCCTGCCAGCCTTTGTAGAGCGGCAAGGCAGGGAAAGAGTTCCGCGCCATCGTGCCAGAAAATCACAGGTTAGAAGCCATGGCATCTAATGCGAAGGACGTCATCCACAGGGAGATCAAAGGACTTCGCAGCCTAAAGTTTAGCCTTATGCTGACGGTGTTGCTAGAGAAGGCTGCAACAAGCTAGTAGAACATATGCACGTATGCGACGAAGAGGTTGGGTTGTGACGACCTATTTTCAGACCAGCGCTACCGCGGCCATGCAAACTGATGAGGCTGAGCAGCTGGTCGCCTAAGCCAACTCAACAATTCAAGGACGCATGGAGGAGTACATGCGCGAAATGTCCGAATGGTATTTCGAGTGGTGCGAAACACTCGACCTGGGAGTTTGGCATTACCGCCCGTTTCGAAGTCAGAGCTACATTCCAACGCGAAAGTGCACAATCCGTTATCAATGTGAAAACAAGTGGGTTATTCTGTCGGCCCTATACCCAGCAGACGATAACCTTTGGAGAAAATAAGTCTACACGAGGACGACCTACTACTGCTCGCCGAGGGCTGAAAGAGCCATTACGTCTGGATTAAAGACCTCAGCCTCTTGGTATTTATTAACAGCAAAAACAACAAAAAGAAGCACGTCTGCCACCGATGCCTCCAGGCCTTCAGCTGGGTCTACCTATTGGAAGCCCATACTAAAGACTGCCGCGGTATAGGCGAAAATTCCCAACGCATGTCCTTACCGGAGGAAAGCAGGAACTTCCTTGCGTTCCAGAACTACCACTGTTAGATGTGCGTTTCATATATCGTTTATGCGGATATCAAGGCACTCAACATACAAGTGGAAGGCTCACGCAAAATATCGCTGATCAGGTCCATGTGGGTTTTGCTAGATATTCATTCGCTGCGACGGAATCTGCAAGGAGCCGCTGTTATACCGCGGAAAGGAGGCTGTCACCACCTTCATCCAGAGTCTCTAGCGCTAGATGGAGGAGATCCGGGAGCTGTTCGTAATCCGGCCGAGATCTACATGGACAGAGACGAACTTTCCAGGAAGCGGAAGACTGCCACATCAGTGGCGAGAAGCTGGACGTCGACCCGACGCTGGACCACTACCACATTACCGGCAAGTACAGCGGCACAGCCCACAAAGAAAGTATCCTTAAGCTGCGCATATTCTCAGATAAAACAAAGGTGCCAGTTGTCATAATCTAGTGACAACAATGGTCGCCTTTTTATGGAGGCCATCAGAATGACCCCAAAGGGAAAGAGAAGCTTTTGTCCAAATAATATGGAAAATACATGGCAATCTCTCTGGGGCAGTTACAGTTTATGAACCGAAGCCTCAATAGGATGACCGCCAACATGGATAAGGAGGCGTATCACGCCACGGCACAGTGCACGAAGCACGACATTGACCTTCTGCTTTGCAAGGACGTCTACTTGTAAAAATACATGAGCAGCTTGGAGCCCAGTACGCGCTTAGGTGGTAGCTGAGTAACTTCAGGTACACTCTGTAGTTCCTCGAGAACGAAGATTCTACGCACAGAACCAGTAACCGAAAATTGGTATATAGATGGCTGACATGGGATGCCAAATCTGACAGTCAAAGTGAACTCTCCGAGAGACCACACAGGGTCAGTAGTATCGCGTTGCCCACCTTCCAGCTCTCTAGGCGAATATAGGCACCACACCACTGCATTTTAGGAAGGGTGCTGCTCTTTCAGACCAACCGGCCGCGCTACAGTCGTCACTGACTTCACCGACGTAGCACGAATTACATCAACAGGCCCTTTACCTGTGAGTTGTGTTACCTCTCCATTAAGGTCGCAAACCCCGACTGGCGGCCGCTGAACCCACTCAGTGCTACGTTTTGCAGTCTTGCTTTCAGAACAAAAGAATTTTACGGGCAAAACATTCGCTCGGTTATTATACGGCTGAACGTCTCCACAACCCCACCCCGTCTCACCTGCACGTTGTGCTTGGTCAAGAGTTGCGACACGGCTCTCATAAACTCCCGGTTGGGTCAACCTGCAGCAGTTTGGGCACTTTAGCGGCCGTCGCTTGTAGATACGTGCCAAGGCGTCGGCGACTTTGGAACCCTCCTCTGTGGTCAAGAACTCGGCCTCCTTGTAACGGCTGGCTACATCAAGCACGGTCAGTGCATACTTGCACCTGTATCGCCCAACCTTGTTGTGCGGCAGAAACAAGAGGTCGGCCAGGTGCATATTACGCAACATCGCTGATGGAAACAAACAGGTAGGGCACTGGCGAGTCTGTGCGCAGCAGAAGCTTGCCAAAACGTTCCATTTTAAGAAATTCATAGGCCTCCGCTTGACTGGAGGCCTCAATGATAATGTTTTCTCTCAGTGTGTCCCTAAATATGTCTTCGTCTATGCAGTAAAAGAGGGCGATCGACGAGGTCTTCTTTTGTGTTATGACCCACATACTGATGATGGCATGGCGGTTGACACAGGCGAGCTTAGAAATGGTCGTTTCCTTATGCCGTACGTAGGAAAGACAGGAAGAATCGTCGAATAGAAAAAGCGTGGTGGTTTCCTTTAACTTTTTAGCGAGCGCACTCAGGGTTGACTATAAATACTCCAACGTCATTCTTGTTGCGAGTCCACGGCCTTTCCTACGCCTTGTTGAAGCGCATATTAGGTAGATGATGACGATGAAACCGAAGTGACCCTTGAAAGCCGATTCGAGCAGTTCGCAGGCAAACGCACTCTTGCCGCAGACGAGGCGACCGACGATCATGGCGCTGTGTGTCTGTAAGCTATGGAAAACCTCATGCAGGCTTTCCTCTGGGGTGTGGGCTTGCCACGAGGCTAGTAGATGACTGACAGAAACTGGCTATTTTGTATACTAAGCTGCGCGTCCTCGACGAATATTACTTTTGCCATCGTGCTTTTGCCAGAGTGTTCAGATTGATGTTCCACACGGGGTCTTTCTTGTGTATTACCACTCTGGTGTACAAGATCTGTGCGAGATCTGTGAGGGTCACGACATCGAACTCCAGAGAGATACCTATGATGGTGTGGCTCGCCCCATTGTTAGAACTCCAGATCACCCTGCCATTGTTGTTTAACGTCAGGTCAAATGTTAGGCTGTCTGACGGGCCAGACTGGTACTATTTAATATACTCATTTAGCCCGGAATTATCTGGTCAATCGTGTCGTTCTTACTGAAGACCGCAGGGAATGCCGTTGGTTGACTGGCCGGAAACCTCGTGGTGCTTGTCATCACGATAGCTGTTGTTTTCTTTGCCTTTCTCCGCTCTCACATGGAACGCTAGGCGCTCAGTGGAAAAAGCAAAATGGATGCAAGCCCCACTGCGATGCCGCATACTACCAGTGCCATTTTATTGGCTTCGTGGTCTTTGGCTTTGTGCGACGACAGCACTTTGTCGTCGGTTGCCTCCTGAATATTGTTATTATACCCACATAGGTGCCAATTTTAAGTTCCGTGTCAGACGGGATCATGTAAAGGACACCACCCGAGGAAGTAATCTAGCTTGGTTCTGATCTTTGTGGTCGCGTAGGGGTAATTAGCTTTCGACCTTGGGACGTCTACAGCGCCAGTGATTTATGTGTTTACGATGCTGAGCAATTCAAGTTGCGCATCGAATGCCTTACCTACTCCGATGATTGAGGTAAGCCTGCGCGCCGATGATTGCCCCCGCATACGTCCGGACGCTATTGGTCAGGAAATCGACGACAGCCTGCGTGAAACCCTGCGACCTGTCCAGCATAGAGTGCACAAACCCATTCTTGGTTGCTCCGTCCTCGTTCTGTGCGAAATATGGAGCGAGCTGTTTTCCTCCTACCAGCTATCCCTACATATAATGCTCGGTTTCAAATATAGTGGGGTCTGGCACGTGGGTGGTTAAACCTTCGCCTATGCCTGGGTCAGCTCAGTGGGCTGCTACTCCCCCCCCCACCCCCCACCCCCACCTATCCGGAACATAACTGATATGCATCGTGCCCAGACCGTTGTTTCTGCAATGCTTTAATGCTTTATCCGCCAGTTGTCCACTCTATTCGCGAGAAAGTTATCACAGACGACCTCGTATTATTTCAGGTCAATTCCAATTTCGAATGGGTTCCACCCTGTTTCGCCCCGAAAGAGGCATTTCATCTGATTGAAAATCTTTCTCACTTGGTAGTAAACATGAAAGCGGTATAAGCTTCGCGCCAACCCTGATAGCCATGATATTCCGACTGGCAACAGGTGGTTGCAAACGCTGACGCCGCAATCGGTTGTCGAAAGTTTACTTGATTTTGCCAAAATCTCATTTAATAGTCAGCATTTCCTGGGCTCCAGTGGCTATACACCTCTTTAATCTTCACGCAGGCAGCGAGTACTTTCGAACACGAATTTGTCGTTCCTGAATGAAACGTCATCCCGCACGTACACGTCAAGGCTGAGCAACATTTGACGAATCTGCGCTCTCTCTGCGTCGCTATAGTTAAAGACGCCTCTGACGCAATATTTCGCGACGCTATTAAAGCGAAGTACTTGTGGCAATACGATCTCCACGCACTAGTGCTGGCTCTAACAAAGTACAATAACAAATGGACATCGAGCACTGGGGTTATCCAGACCACCATAAGCCAGCACGCGGTCAGCTTGGACTAATTGCGCCTTGTCTGCAGCAGGAACAAAACACAAAAGTACTGCCATCGGTTGTCGCTGGGGCGATTGCTACTACAATAGCAATGTGGTATTTGGCGAAGCGCCGTTGACAAATATCTCATCGGCAATAACCTTTCATTCAGGATATGTAACGCCCTCTATCACTCGGCTCATCAAACCAAAAGCAAGTGTGATTTTCGACAAAGATATATTCTGTCACATTACAGTGATCCGCCAAAAAAGCAACCAGCCGCATGAAGAAATAAAACCTGCGAACAAAGAGCACGCTGGTTGTGACTCTTGGCGAGCGTGATGGCGGGCGTGTTACAGATAAAGATATTAAGGAAACTTACATTTTCTTTCATTACATCACTGTCTTTCCAGTATTCCAAAATGACAGGTTAGAGGTGGCTATCCGTTTGACAGCTAACCCCCACCCCTAGACCAAATAAACTTTTATATCACTCTCCTCGTACAGAAATTATAATGTCGCTATACCCAAAACTCCAATACACACAAGATTTTCGCCTGAAAAATAATTTCAGAGGTTGAGTAAGCCCTAAGAGCAGGGGCCAAACAGCACCTCGGTCTTTTCAAAACGTACCGGCGCGCAGTAAACGTGGTGGATGGCGTTGATACCACTCTGACAGCTGTGTCTCTGGGCACCGGTATGGCAAACATCGGGATTCTGTCAACCATCATTACTGCCGTAATCGCTGTTGCCCTAGAGGTCGCAGCTCTGGCCTGTGGGCAGGTGTCTATGACTGCAAATTTTGCCGGCTGGCGACTCTTCCGTGAATGCAAAAAAAGATAAACACGCTGAAATCCCCCTTCCTAACGGAAACCAAGCTGAATACTATCGCAGAGCATATTTATATTACCCTGGAAGACAATGCCCTCTCAATGGTGAGTTTAAACTTATCCTCGACGAGTATCACAAATATACGGCCATGAAAAATGAGATACGGACTGTATCGTACAAGGCACACACTTCCGTCACCATCAAAGAAGTGACAAAACAACGAAAACGAGCTGATGGCCAGTATAATGGCTGAGGCCCACTTGGAGATCTTGAAAAAACTAGCTACGGCTGGGGATGTATTATAAACTGCGTGGTATCCGCCAAAGCCGTGGGTAAGTTAGCTGCAGCGGAAAAACCGCCATAGCAGCGTTCTGCCCCTCAGCCAACCCCCAGTTTTACTAGAATATTTGAAAGAACTGTAGCCGCCTCACGTGCTGTTGACCGTATTCGATATGGTCTGCAAGTTTGCAGTAGAAGGTGTAAACTATCAATATTGCTGTTAATATTTTCGTTTTTACGAGGAGCGTATATATTCAACCCCACTACAACCAAGGCTGCCACAGCCAAAATTGCCAAACGTACGAAGGCATCAATAAGAAGGTAGTCAGTACACAATTTAGCTGATGGGTTTAATACGGCACCTCTAAATTCTTGTTATAAACCAACTAGTGTCTCCACAGACAGTGCCGGGTTTGAGGGGCTAGACCTCTAACTTTACTTCTACTTTATTTGATCTGGCAAAAACATTCTTGTCATTCCAGGCCTAGGTGAATAAACATTAGCACATTCTTCGATGTATATAGTGTTTTGACTTGCCACGCTATGTGAGAGTTTTATTAGGTTAAAATTTGTGCAGTGTGTAGTCAAAGATTAAAGTATTCTGCGTTGAATCTAGTGTGTTTTGGGCTTACCAATCTCTGGAGAGTTATATTAGGTTAAAATTTGCTGCGTTGGTTTGCTACTCTCTCTCTGAGAGAGTTTAACTACGTCAAACTTTCAGTCGTTGTGTCACTCGTGTGATAAAAGCGTCGACGTGTGACACTGAATACCGACACAGGAGGGAAGCTACAACAAATGTAAGTCGTCTTATGGTGGATGACTGGCGGGACTGCATTTGAAACTCCCTGTTTCGGCCGACCTAGTAGAATAACGGTAGGCGTGGAAAATAGCGTTTTGGATTAGTCTATTGGAGGGGTGGATGGCTGGTACAAGTCAACGCTTTAAAGGCTCCCTGAGTTTGGGGGTGTCCCCACCACTCTCGAGAGATGGTGATGGGGGTGGGAAGTGGTGGTGAATCAAGTTTGAAGGCATACACTTCCGGTATGTCACGCAGTTAATTAGCTACATTCAATTCTGAATAGTGTTATTGTTTAGGTTCCGCTGTACAGTTTCGCACTTTGCATAGAGTTTGATTTTTAAAGAAAAAGAATGTCCCATGTTTTCCTCACTCATTATCCTGGTTATTTAAAAAAAAGACCCTGCATGTCTTAGGTATTGTTAAATAACTTTTAATTCCCTTTATGTTGGTGTATAATTGATGGGTGTAATTTGAGTTTTAGAGTATACAGCTCGGCTTTGCTTCAGATGTGCACCTCTCAAAGACTGCTAGCTCCAGATGGTCATTTTCACTTCTCACTTCCTGGACTTCAAAGGTAAATTGGAAAAAAATCGAGCCGATAACTAATTTTTAAAACTTTTGATATGTTTTACAGTTCATTTATTGCACTTTCCGAAGCTGGTATTATCTACTCCGGCAAATTTTATTTTCTCTATTTTAATAACTGCTAAAGTTAGTATGCTTTGGACTAGTTCAGACTCACTTTTTTAGCACATGGGAGCAGCCATTTTGATATCTGTATGCTTTAGATAGTACAAAGTTTCCATAATTACTAAAGAGCTTTCAGTCGCAGTACATGAAAGTGGCATAGAGTTATGCCAACTTTCTGTCGATTGTGGATGTTGCCAATGCAAACAACTTCACCTTAGACCGGTTCCTCTCTCAGACGTACATAATAACTGCAGAGCGGAACCTTACCCTGAACTGGAACACGTGGCGTAAAAGTGACTATTAAATGATCTGTAAAGTACTTAAATTGCACATAGGAAAAGATCGGAATGTCTCCTTTACGTTGATATAAGTTATGAGTGGCAAAATTTGAACTCGCTTGAGTTAGACACCCTGTGTTCATTGGTAGAAGGGGAGTGGATATTGTCAATAGTTTTTTTTCTGATAGGAACGAGTGAATGTAATATTATTCAAAAGATATCTGATTTTAGGTGACCCATTATCGTTTCTCGCTGGCTTGGACCCGAATCATTTCGAATCCGCAGACAGGGATTGTAAATAATGACGGCTTGAACTACTACCGTAAGCTGATCGACGAGCTACGACGGAATAATATAATCCCTCTGGTGACCATTTTCCACTGGGATCTGCCGCAATCTCTGGAGGAAATAGGTTCCAGGGCTAACGAGTCTCTTGTCGGATACTTTAAGCACTATGCTGATGTCGTCTTCGGAGCGTACGGAGATCAGGTACTGATAATTTTATCATCGACTTCATCGAGGGTATTACCTAACCAGAAGTTATTCGTTCATTATATATATATATATATATATATATATATATATATATATATATATATATATATATATATATATATATATATATATATATATATAATCACTGCTTCTGTGTTTGTGACGGGAGGAGGGAGATAGAAATAACATTTTTCAGTACTATCTCGATGAATGTGTAAATTTCTGCTGATTAGAATTCTTAAGATTCACTTGTGAAAAGGTACGAATAAACCGAATGTTTTCAATTACCGGACACCGAATTCTCACCAGTATATAGTACTCTTTCTATTTACTGGAAAGTCAACAAAAAATAGAAGCTTTGGTGGTATCTAAAACATGTTCCTTTTTTGATGGTATGATCTTAGCCGATGGTAAAGGTCTTTCAATAATTTCGCACAGCGGAGGCCAAGAACAGATGCTGAGGATGGTAAATATTCAATTCCAATTTCAAGATTTTCTCTGTGGTCTCTAGACAAGTTTAGTTGTCTGTCACTAATGTTTGGAAATATTTACTAAACTTTTAACCGAAGTAGAGAGCTAATGACTGTTCTCAAGCACTAGTTAAATTTAAATAGTAAAGACCTTCTTTGTCGCGGGCTGGGTCCGCGCACAATAAATAAGCCAAAATAATTGATTCATTCAAATACCACAACTCTCATTAACCCCGTACTCTAGCGCACCCGCTACTGTGCTCCTAAAATCATAAAACTGGCGCAAAACTATCAACAACTGGATTTGTTCCAAACAAACTTATTGCTGGAGCACTTCCTTATTGTTTAATTTTCAGAGATGTGGCAAAATTTAACATCAAATCATTCATACTTTTGAAAAGAGAGAAACAATGTTGCAAATTGTTCCAAATAAAAGCACCAGTAATGGATGAAGGTTCTGTTGGCTTGTTGATCACGCCAAAAGAACATTTGTCAAGCGCAAAGTACTATCTTTGTAAATGGCTGACAATGAAGAGTATTTCAGAGATTTTATTATTGCTTACACAAATATCTATCAACAAAATTAAACAAACAATATTAAAATAAAATATACCGAGTTGAAAGAATTATTAACCAAACACTCTACCTGCACGTTACACAAGCAAGCGAGTGAAACATTTCCCCTTCAGAACGGTCTACGTTACTCACGTTGATGATCAGTGGCAAGCAGACCATGTTGACATTCAAATATATAAAACATACAGCGATGGATACAAATACAACCTGACAGTGATATATGTATCTTCAAAATACGCATACCACAGAGAGCAAAGACAAAAAAGGAAGATGACAAAACACGACATTTTCACAGACATATTCACACGAAAACAGATTGAATAGATATAGTTTGATAATGGGAAAGAAGTTTTCAACCAAAAGAGTCAAGAATTTGCTGGACAAAGAATTATTTGAGTACTATTCAAGTTACTCGGACAAAAAGCATTAGCAGGAGAAAGGTTTAACAGAACTATGAATACTAGAACCTGGGAGTATTTAATTCAAAAGGAAATCAGATAACGGGTTGACGTTTTACCACAACTAATTAGAGGATACAATATCACTCATCACACATAAATTTACATGACTCCAGTTGAAGATACCGACGAAAACATTAGAACAAAATGATGGATAATCTATTCGGTTATTTGACAACTGAATGAGTAGAACATCAACATTCAAAATCGGTGAAGCATCATAAATTTCAAAATACAAAACAATTCTTGTAAAGGGCTATCTTCCTAGCTTTACTGAGAAAATATTCTAAATCAGGCAAGCAATACTCACCAATACTCACCAAGCAATACTTGGTGTTCCGGTAGCTTAAAAACTGCAAGACTTAAATGGAGATGATATAGATGACATGTTTTAAGAGCAAGAGTTAACACTAAGCGATAAACAAGATGACGTACACAAAGAAGAAAGATTTTTTAAAGATAAACAGAATGAATGGGAAAAAGTATGTACTTGTGCAATATAAGCTATATGATGATTCGTTTAACGGTTAGAAACCATCAGAAAGCATTATTCCATTAATATAAATGGTAGAAGCGCAATACATATATAGCAGTATCAAGTAGAATTTAAATAAAGATAAGAAGTTTGTAGAATGTGACAGATGTCGTAAAAATAGTGCATTGCAAAATGAGGGAGTTAACACGTGCGCGTCATGCGAATTTGTATTAATCACGAGACCAGAGGGGGGAAAAGAAACTATCTCATAAAACCATTGCAGTTAAATAACGAAATTGTACACATGAAAAACGTGATAAGGCGACTACAATGGAGTCAATGTCATGTAAAAGGTATAAAAGACATTATAGAAGAAATGAAAAGAGACAACATTCGAAAATGTGAAGTTGATTTAAACTACATTTCAGAAAAGCTGAAAACTAAATACAATGTGCAAGATTACAAGTTGATGTACGAGATTTTGAACAGGGTAAAATGGAATGAAAATCTAATAGACGTTGATACAATCAGTAGGATACCCAAACTCCTCTTAAATTTCATTAAAAGAATGTATGGTAGACACAACTCAATCAACAAAACATTTTTCCTATATAAGACATTTATCATGAATAATTGTAGCATATCTATCAAACCTTCATTCACAAATAATTACCACAACATAAACCAGAATCAGCTGTTTTCGGAAGAGTGTTCACACCAGTACACCTTTCTTAGGGTGCCGACATACAGATTTTGAAGATCTGGTTTTTACAGACATTCAATAGTAAATAAAATTTAGCTACTTAAATAAATATGCAATTAGATGTACAATTCTTGTAAAATGTTACATAGGAAAGCTTGTGGAGGAAATAGAAAACGAAATACAATTTACCAGAGATGTATAAATTGCCTGAAACAAACGAGATTAATTTGTGAATTACGGAGGAGGAAATGTTACGATTATATATCGAATCAACTGCAATTTGGGTCTAAGTGTGGAATATAGGAAACTATATTTTTACATATGAGAAGCCAAATCCAGATTATTTATTTTTAGATTACATAATGAACTTCAGAGTTAAAGAACAAGCCAGTACATCACTTTACCCTCAAAATCATCATGGATGAGATTTCGGACAGTATTGTTTAACCTATGTTTCCTGTAAAACTTTACTGAATAGTACACAGCTACTTATGTACGGACAGCTATTGCAACGAGTGTGGTTAAAGGAACAAATATATCAGTTACAAGGAAATCTGTATACATCTTAATTATTAACCATTTTTTCCAAATTCTTTTATTTCATCATTGCATTCTATTGTGTTGTTGATTTCAAGTGCATGTTTAAAACTAGATTAATGACAATAGGTTGGTGAAATATCTAATTGCATTGGATGTCGTGTAGTTATCATTAAATTCATTTGGTAAAATGTGCTAGTTGTCGATTGGAAGAGTTTTGTTCATTAATGATGTCACAAAGGAAATTATAAAATCTGAAAATGATTTGGAGATTTTTCCAGCTCATGCATTGATACATATTTTATACCTCTTTTTTTTTTTTTGTTGCTATTTTCTCATTGATGTTTTCCATCTCTATTTCACCGGTTATCGCTTTGAATGTTCGTTTTAATATAGGTATATTCAATTCTTGATTGTACTGTTTAATTTCAGGTACTGCTTTAGGATAAATGGATCTATTTTTGTCTTCAATAACTAGTCACGCGTCACTTGAAGTAAATTCCAATTCTTTTTAAATAACCCAAATATGGCTAAAGGTGGTGAATATTTTGAATTAACAGAGTTGTATGATCCTGAATATGAAAGTGATCATGTGGTAAATGCGCAAATTTAAACAGGGTTTGATGATCTTGGCAAACTCACTGCTGGTTTTGACGATCAAAATATCGTTAGTTAATCCTATACTACATACTAAAAACAAAAACAAGTCATGATGGAGAGACAATAAAGCAGTAACAATGTAAGATCATACTTTAGAAGAAAATGTTTATATCCTAGAGATAGTAATGGGAAATATTATATACAATCCAAAGAAAGATATCGTAATCCAGTTAAAATAAGAATCATTCAAAATAATGGTGAACAATTTTTATCATCTAGTTAAATAGAGACAAAGCCCGGATGGTCAATATTAGACAAGTAGAAATTGGGGAATTTAGAAAATAAAATCGATGATCATTCTTATAGAGAACCATTATAAAATGAAGATCAGATAAGTTCCGAGGAAAATGTAACTTATAATTCCATATCATATGATTACTTTATTAGATTAAAAGAATTCGAACAAATGCTTGATACTTGTTAAATTCCAGTTCTTACTACATACACATAATAGATGAATGTCAGACTAGATTAAATATACTTAGATACAAAGAAGAAATGTCAGAGACACAACCTAAATATCTGATTGAAAGAGTCAGTCATGATCACACAACCAATACAAGTACTCGAGTAAATTTAGATGCACACAATAGACACAAATGAGCCATTGGAACAGCAGGTAAGAGAAGTAGATACTATAATCAATGAACATCACAAGAAAGTTCAAAATGGAGAACTTCCATCTGCAGAGAAAAGGGAATATGTTGTTGCTGTTGAAGTTGTCAAATCAAAAATAGAGTTCAAGAAACTAGATGTTGAAACGTATGAAAGACAGACTGAAGAGTTTATAACGACACCAGTAAGGAGAAAACACGATGGAATTGTTCCTTAGATGAAAGGTTTAAACCACTGTTCAAAGAAAGGGCTACAACAATGGCAGCAATTGTTACAGCGATTACAATGACAATGTCAACAGTTGGTAAGATGTACTGCTTTTCTTACTCCTCATACTCCTCCTACCCCATCTCCACCTACCTCCAGGACAATACTTTATTGAAATGATAAAAAGGCTTTAAATATTTGACCGATTATTTATTTGGGTTAGTCAAAAGTGCAGCAGTTGCATTATCTGAAATTATTGATCGTGTGATAAGCTGGTTGCTTAGGAGCACAGGACAAATTGCTTCGTTCCTTTCTGAACACTTTATGTTACTTGTGTTGTCATTTTTTGGTATGTTGCCTTCATATATGGCAGGAGGTGTAAACAAAGTGACTAGAAGTGTTAAAGGTTTGTAACCTATTTCAAAATACCAACGATACCAGCTCTCACAGCTATGAGTATCACGAGTATCACAATATTTCATGGTCAATGTGGTTTTTTGTTTTTTGCTGTTTCTAAATTAGACTTTGTCCACACTTCGTGGTTACTATATGTCTTGCGAACGTCAGAGAATCTAATATAATCGACAGACCTGATGTTGCCGCCGTATCACGACAAGGTTCTCCCTAAAGGGACGATGACAGTAAGTCTTTCGTCATCATAGTTCTTCTTACCTGCATAATTGTTATTCTCTTTGCGTTCATGTTTTTCCCCTACTGCTTTTTGTGGTACTGTTAATGGTTATTTAACAGCCTTCAAAATCGCTCTCTTGGTTACCTCTGTTTTAATGGTATGGTTGAACTCCGATTTAAACGAGACAATATATTTCAGTAAATTATTTTAATATCCAACTATAATACCTATGGTCGTGAGCATGTCACTAGGTAATAAAATGGTACCGTCACCTCTAACAGCATAGTAAATTTCACTTTCAAATGCGTTATGTACAATTTGAATATAGCCATGGTAGTGCCATCTGTCTCGTAACCGTGCTGTCCTAGAATTAGCACATCCATCAACTTTTTTACAGTGTCTGATACTGTAGAAACGAGCTTCATCACAGATGTTCTGTTTTGAACATGTGCACCCATGATGCAGATTACATTTATCCAATCTAGATATTCCCTTATCTGTCACGTCATTAATGTTTTGCAGAAAGAAGTTTGTCCAGCCTGTATGTTCTTCTTTGTCTGTCACATAATTCATTCTATCAGCTGGCAATGTTGTCTAGTATTCAAAAGTACCTGCCCTATAGCTATATGTACGTTTGTAAGCGACTAACGTAAATGCCAGTGGAAGTTTCCCAAAACTTTGGTGCAAACTTTTATGTTCTTCTGATTTATTATCAATCAAATATTTGTTTATGTCCTTGATATATCTCCAGTCATGTCGTGCTGGAATTTGAAATTGTTGCAGATCAAATTAAATTGTTTTAAATCTACGTTGTTGTTATTCGATTTGAATGTATCGTCATCAGGCAAAGGCATGTAACATTCAGATAGAAACTTTCGCATCTGGAAATAAATTTAAAATCTGTATACTAATTTCCCTAACTCTGGTATGTTTGTATCTATCAAATACCAGTATGAAATACGGCTATAAGATATTGCCATCCACATTGCCCAGATTATTTGATTCTGCCAATATGTCATATCACCTTGTGATCTTTATCTTTTCATTGAGTCATCACTGTCAAACTTTAGTGAGTAGCTTTCGAAAACGTTCAGTGGATTTATGTGCATTTGCATCTCGTAAACTATTTTCAAATACACCGGTTCACTGGAGAGCTAAGGTAATGCACTGTATTTTTTATATATAAAATCTAAAGTCCATTATTTAGTATTTTAAGATTAAAGCGGAAATGGCTACTTTTGTGCAAATGCATTGATCTTCTATTTGCTGTTTTCTACACTCGCAAGAAATTGTATTTCATTTTCTTCTTTTTCTTTACCAGCTTTTGTTTGTTTATCCACATACAATAAAGGTGTACTGGTATAGACTTTATTGTGTCAAAACTCTTCCGAAATCAAGTGATTTTGGTTCATTTTATGGTAATTCTTTGTGACTGATAGTTTGATGGGCGTGCTTAAGCAAACATTGTCAATCTTTCAAAAGCATGAATAATTTTAGATTGATGTCAAATTTTGCCAATCCATTGGTTGATTCAGAAACAGCTACATCGCATATAGTCACCATGTGCTATTTTGACTCTATCTTTGTTTTTTCTACAAATTTGATCTCTGTTTTTGATGAATCTTTGTATATTGACCTGATTAAGTTGATAATATCTTAAAGTTTTGCCACACATTTAGTCGAATGCAAATTAGTCCACTTGTATACACCAACTACGTAATTTAATCTTTCCTCGTACTGGACAGTTTTGATCAGCTTGCTATTAGGGCTGATAATGTTTGTCTCAATATTTTCATCATTTAATGCAATATTTAAGTCAACATCTTTCTTGAAACATTGCAGTACATCTTTTTATGTTTGAAATAGGCATTTTGAAATTACATTTTTGTAATATCCTGAATGTTGTTTTGTATCACAACTAACTTGAACCAGACTTAAATCCCGTCCAAACTTGTAAACAAGTACATGTTATCTTTTAATACTGAGTGGTTGGTTTTATGTTGAACTCACTGAATATTTATATCACCTCTCTGAAAACATGAGGCGATCACAATGTAATTTTTGATTAGGCATTTGTCTTGTGCGGTTAATTGCAAATTACTTTGTGTTGCAGTTTTGCAGTACCACAATTGTATTTTTTTATCATTTCTATTTAAGGTATTAGTAATGTTTCAATAGTATGGTGTGTTTCAGTAATAAGGTGTCTGCCGATTCTGGAACACATCTCTAAAAATGTAGTAGTAAGAAATAATGTTTGTAAAAAGAATATATGCAGTAGTTGATAGTTTTGCACCAGTATTAAGGCTTTAGTAGTACGATAGTGGATGCTCTGGAGTAGAAAGCAAATGAGAGTTATGGCATTTTGAATTAATCAATCATTTTGTTTAATTGGTTCTGCGTGGACATAGACCACGAGCAAAAATCTTCACTATTTTGAATGTAACTAGTGCACCACAACTGTCATTAGCCCGTACTAGCCAAAAGTGGTTAGGTGTAGCTAACTAGCTGACTGACTGACTATGTATTTAAGTAAGTATGTAAGTAAGTAAGTAACATTCTGATATCAAAGGTAAAGCACTGGATCACATTTAACGAGCCATGGGTAATCTGCTGGATGGGGTATGGAACGGGTGAATATGCCCCTGGGATCAAGGAGCAGTCCACACGACCCTACAAATGCGCCCACACCATCATCAAATCGCATGTTGAGGCCTATCACACCTATAACGAAAAATACAGGAAAACTCAGAAAGGTAATTTTATTGGTGAAGTGAACATGTGTATGGGTAAAGAAGCAGCAGCATGGCTAATAGTGGTGGTGGTGACGATGCTACTGGTAGTAGTTACATCAGCAATAATTGTAGTTTGTCGATATTTGTATTTTCTTCATTTCAGTTATGCTCATCGTTGTCATCATTATTATAATTATGATCATTTCGTCGTCATAGTAATAGTGGTAGTAGTCTTTGTGATCATCGCTGTTGTCGTCGTTTGTGTTGTCGTCCGCTGTGTCAATTTTTGTTTTCATTGTTGCTTTTTATTATGTTGTTGCTGCTGTTATTTTTGTTCTTCTTCTAACTTTCTTCACCGATTGGTCTTTTTCATAGGTTTTTTTTGTTTCATCTGAACTACAATGTATATTACACTCTTGTCAAACGTCCAATCACCGTTCTCTTGGTGTGAAATAACAGGCGCTACTGGTGAATAACTTAAAGAGATGAAAAGTAATAGACAAGCACACAAAATAATTTCTACCCTTTCACATAAAAAAAGAGAAAAGTAAACATCAATTCAAACCGTCTGTTTTTGTCACTCTTTTGTTCATACTACATTGCGAGGGAAGTTTGTACATGAAACATGAAAAAGATTGGCAGTCGATTTGTTATGTCTTCTATTTCAGTTGCTAATGGCATTTCTGTAACTGACGATAACAGACACTATTCAACATTAACACGTTACTAAGAACGTTTGACAATTTGATGCTGTGAAATGGGCAATTTAGTTCTGACACTTTTTGTAACCATATTGAAGTCAAGACCCTATCTGGGATGTGAGATCCTTCAGTGACACAATGCACAATTAATTTCCACTTCATTTACAAAAGAATATCATAATCAAGAAAGTGAATAACTGGCTAGTTTTTGGTCTTGCTTTTAAAAAAAAAACTTTTCGTGATTTTCATATATATCTCCGTAAAATAAGTTCACAATGAAAATTCTCCACAATAATGCCTTAATATTACGTTACCGTGGTAAAAAATCAACATAAAAATAGCAAGCAAATATGATGACGGAAAAACAATCCATGCACAACTATCGCAGTCCTCCTTTATCAAGTGATTTGAGGTCTATTTAAGTTTGACACAATAAAACCATGTATCACAAAACGTATCAGAGTTCTGTGTAAAACTTTTTCAGACCAAAGTTTCAAAGAATCTGTTACGAGTATTGCACATGTTAGTATGAAAGCTTTCTTACTCAGTGTCTGCGAGAGTCAAGTAATTTATCTGAAAGTAATGATTTATTGGCACTTTGAATAATCGATCCTTGTTGATTTTCTGTCAGATAATGATTCCATAGAAATATAATGTATTTGAGAAACAAGATGCTCGAGTAGACAATTCTGCGCAATCGTAATTTCATTTTCTTTTTTAAATATAATTTTTGTTTCATTTGTCGTGTGCCGTCCAGGGAATAATATATTGTTCCCTTTATTTGATTAGTAGACTTAAGTATCAATCAAGATAATTTTGTCTCTTTTATTCCTCTAATGTTCATATTCTCAGCGAATCAAAGCTGCATGTTGCAATCTCTTCTATTGAATTGGAGCGTAAAACATGCATCAATTAACAGCATACAAAAATAATATCTATCTATCTATCTATCTATCTATCTATCTACCATCTAACTATCGTTTACCTTTTTCTTGTTGATCCTTTATCGTGTGATCCACGTGAAAAATATAAATCCAATTAAATACATTATTATTGGTGAAAGCTAAAATATTAAATCTGTATTGTTCTAATTGATCATTGTAGATAGCACTTTTATAAGTCATTAAAATATGTGGCAATGTATGTCTTCATTCTTGTATATATGGAGATAGATATATAGATATGTAGAAGCGTAGATGGATTAATGAATTAGACGGATGAGTGTAGATTATCCATCCTTTGACACGCTTGAAGGGACTAGGCCAATATCATATATAAAGATACGACTAAATCAAGAATATTTATATCATTCAATAAACCTTGGAAAATAATATTAGTTCTACTTTTTAGGGCAGGTCGACATCACCATGAATACTGACTTTATGGCCCCTAAGGATCCGAAAAATCAGAGTCATATAGAGGCTGCGACGAGGGCCCAGCAATTTAGTCTGGGCTGGTTTGCTAACCCCATATTTAAATCAGAGGACTATCAGACGTCATGAAGGAATATGTAGCCAAGAACAGCCAACCGGGGTTATCCAGGCTACCAAACTTTACTGCACAGGAAATCACCAGAAATAAGGGTCCGTACTACTAATAGAACTACATTCTGTCTCCCTGTCTTTCTTTCTTTTTCTTTCTTTCGTTATATATATATATATATATATATATATATATATATATATATATATATATATATATATTTCTTAGGTGTTTTGTTTCGGTCCTTCAGTTCCTTTTCACCTGTCTCTTGCGATCACTAAATTTTTCCACCTCTCCCCTATCTTCTTTCAATATGAGAATTCTCCAGACTCTGGCTTTTTCGCAATTTAGAACGTGGTCCTAGATTATCGGTTTCATTGACGTCATTTCAACTTATGATACAAGTGTATCATCACCCAATTAATACTTTTCCATTAAAGATATGGCTGTATTATCAACTTTATTTACTGATTATATGCAAATCCAATTTAATGTGATTATTTTTGCCTAAACCACAGCAAGAACAAAAAAGACTAAGCAAATAAATACAGAGGAGTGCACAAATAGTGCACAAAAGTAATATCTGATATGCAATCATCGTTAAATTTCTTAGGAATATGTCAATAGCAGCAGTGTGTTTCAAAGACATTTTCGTATGATTTCCAAAACTAAGCTCAGTTCTTCATTTTTGTTTCTCTCAGGATCTGCAGACTTTTTTGGACTTAACCACTATACAACCTCGCTTATTGAGCCAATAACACGATATGGCAACATAACAGTGACCGGAGGATACATAGATGACCAAGAAAACATTTTCTCACATGACCCAGCATGGCCAGGTTATGATTAGGAGCAGGTTTGTCGTGGGGGAAGTAGCGTCTTTATAACTGTGTTTGTGGAGAGAGAGACAGACAGACAGAGGCGGAGGGAAATGGGGGAACTCCTAAAATATGATATTAAAGAGTGTTTTATTAATTACAAATGCTAGTAATATAACATATGCTATATATGTGAACAAGAAAGATTATTACATATATTTAACTTTGTCATGCGTTTTAGGGCACGATGTTCGAAGAACAGCAGCTGCGACAGTTATTTTTTGTCTCAGTTTTGCAACAAAATATCTTTTTTTACTATAACAACCGGCGGTGGGGGGAAGTATGAACTATTTGTATATCGTCTTCATTTGTAAATTAGAGAGATATAGTTTATTATTTTCTTTATTATGAAGATCCTGTGTTTTGAAAACATTTCAAAACATTACTTGTTTTACCATATTATTATCATCAGATTTTATATGAATGTAGTAATGGAATAACACAAGAAAGGGATCTCTTCAAAACCTTTTTAAGGAGTTATGTGGAACCCTGTGCCGGTGAACTGCATGTCAGAATCTACGTTTGAAAAAGTTAATTATTTTGCAGTTATTTGGTTCTCTTGGTTCTCTGAAATGCAGTTGATTTTGTGTTAATCGTAGTAAGAGTTTTGAAAATCCAATGAAAACCTTAAGAAAATAATGTATTGAGTCTTACGACTGGAGGGACCTCTCGAGCATCCAGCTTAGTGTTGGGGTTATGTGTATTGAACCTATAACTAAGCAAGCTTTGCTAATGTGCCAGTAGCCAAACCAATTTGTGCTTGAGACGCAGCCCGATATCTTGTCATATTGCATTACTACCGTAAAAGGATGATCGATACTTCTTAATGCGTAAGTTTGGGTCGTCCTCCACGGCGAGCAATGGGGCTACCCTGTGGTGCACAAGAGTTCTTCTAAGCAGTTCCTAATTCGGCGTTGACCCAACTTGCACAAGGGAAGGTCGTCGATTTTTTAGGAAACCAGATCGCACTCTCTGCGAACTATTATTGCTCAGAGAGAGAGAGAGAGAGAGAGAGAGAGAGGTAATACTGGCTTTCCCTGTATGTGATATAGGATGGGAATCGTAAATATGATTCTATTATTTAAGTCAATCGTCTCTGGTTTTTGTTATTTTATTAGATATCAAATAGTGTGTGAGTGGGCAGTCTGTGATTTGTTCGTCAAGGATTATGTTACAATAACCATTATACTAAATTCAGAAAGGTTCATGAACTGCAATGGAATTTTTTGTACCCCTAAGACTTTACCTTCGTATTCAACAATCTCCTTTTTTACTGCAAACTTTTGATTTAGCTTAGTTTGCTGTTTAACGGAAGAGCAATACTTTGAAGGTTATATCGTGCCAAACGACACACCACGAAATCCGATTAGGGTTGATCCGATGGTACCCTTCTGGTCACGAGTCAAACGTCTTAAACACTGAGCTATCGCGGCTGCGAAAAATGTAGAATGTCGCCAAGCATATATAGTCACTATAATGTTATATTTAATTACAGATCTGGCTCGACATGGCTATTTGTCGTTCCCTGGGGTTTTCGGCGTCTACTGAACTGGATCAGAACAGAGTATGGAAATCCCCAGGTGATTGCAACGGAAAATGGCGTGACGGACAACAACCGAACTTTACGGGACCAACATCGCTTGGATTACTATCGAGACTACATCACAGAAATGCTCAAAGGTAACTAATGCTTTTTCTTTTATTGATTAATAACAAATGCTTGTTCTCCACAAATATAGAGAAACAAAAATGTGGCTCGACCAACGTGGGTATGTGAGAAAGCTCGCCAACAGCTTCCGGTGGGTCTGTGGTTCTTTCCGGGGTCTTCCCGGGTTCTTCCTCCACCACATATACTGGCTGCCATGTATAGCCTACCATGTGCTTAAAAATGCCGTTAAACCCCACAAAACCAAACCAATTATTCATTCTGCTATGGTTTAGTTCTCTGAACTTGTAAGTAGAGTTATTTGTAGGATTTCGATAAGTGAGAGTTTTTAGCAACCATTTTGACGGACCAGTTTATAACGCAGTCGTAGTCTTGGTCTGTTTTTTACCAATTTCTTTGGCCACTCATTTCTGTTTAAAATTTATTTTTAACGGCACTCTGGTTTAGATTACTTCATTTTAGGTCCATTACTGCAATGGCATGAAGGAATATACGCTCTGAACTGTTGAGTGCTTCCGCAACTCACTTGTACTATCTGCCATTGTTTCAAATAATTTGAAGCAGTCGTTTGTTTTTTACTACTGTTATATTTTCAATTAGCAATGTAGATAGAATAAAATACTGTTTTGGGTAGACAGAGCGGGAATGGATTAATGAAGTTACAAAGGCCAAGATGTCAAGCAAGCAAATTTATTTTTCAAAAAGGAGAGAAATAGAACACAAATCTACAACACATTGGCCTTTTTCTGATACCCGTTATAATTTTAAGACGAACTTCAGTGACTGAATGTGAACAGAATATAATATCATTAAAATGCAAAGGTCGCCATCTTAGAACTAAATGTATGAATTGAGTAACAATACACCTTCTTTTTCAATAAAATGGCTTACGTTGCACACCAGTTTTCCTTTTCAAATAAAAGCTTGAATAATATTTCAAACAAACATCCGCTATTTAGATAGTAGGTTTTGGAAAAGCTGCTGCTCAAATAATATGTGACAGACATGTACTAATCAATAATGGGTTGCAGGAAATGTCCTATTCAGTAATATATGGCAGACAACTTAACACCCCCTTGTGCGGGCATGGTTTCTTCCTATCGACACGGGTGTATTCTCTAGAAAGGCCTGTCAAAACCAAAGCTACACTGAACTAGGCCACACGTGATCATGAACCCGTTTGGTTCAACTTCAGTACTGCCATTTCGGGTCAGCTGAAAGTATACTGAACAATGTATTTCGTTTGTGGTACACATACAAAAATTAAAGAATATATGTGTGCATACATAAAAAATATCCAAGTATATACATCTAAATCTACCCAAAATTTAAATAACTAAATACAGTCACAAAAAGTTTAAAGTTGTCCATAATATGCTTTATATACTATGCATATATGCTACAGAGATGACAATGACGATAAATCCGGAGCTAATAAAATAAAATTGTCGCTCGTTAAGTGATCGCTATCTACTCAAGACAGCAATGCGCAATGTTAAATCGGACTGACACAAGGACAATCTAGAAAAATCATGAATTATTCTGCAAAATGCAGGTGGTGCATAATTCTTCCTGAACCTGATTAGACCGGCAACATATTTTCAATACATGTCTTACGTCTGTCAAGCCGAGACAGAGTTATACAATCAGCAAAATGCATCAACACTACCTACGAAACATGTATGAAAGAAAGAAAAATAAAAGTACCCCTTCGGCTGCCGTTAGGATGTGGCGACCAATGATTCATTTCCGACACAAGGCAAACGAAATGCTTTGTGTCTACACTAAACATAACCCTTTTATATTCGCGAGAGCAAAAACCACGATTGAGATACACACAGTAAGCGTGAAAGCATAGGTGAGCCGTAATCGTATATGACTAATTAAAAAAGAAGTCAGTCAAATAAAGTGAGTAAGGCTGCACGCATTAATCAGTTCAGTATAAATTATACCGGAACCACGACAAACACAACGGGTCAAGCAGTTCACGTAAAACTGGGGCAAAACAGAATTCATACTGCATATACATGGAAATATAATGCAAGCATGAAACGAATAGCACATCACTCCGTGACAAATGCAATGGCTATTCTATGAGATATTGCACATATTATTAAAATTAGTGCAACGAGTGGCAAGAAACAAATACCACCTTATTTCCATAGCTACTTAATCCTCCTCGCGCTATTGTCATGCCATGCATCATAAGGCGTCAATTAGGAACCACTTCATTCCTGTGTTTTATTTTCGCTCAACATATCTCCACGTGAAACAAAATTTATTTCATTGTCTAATCGACATTTCTGCTCCAAGTACCTTTCACATCTTTCTTTGTTCCCTTTTGCATTTGTTTCCTTTTCATAGCTTTTATTAACATGCCTTTGTTATCATTCTCAATATGAATACAATCCACAGCAATCATTTCTGAATTTTAAACTGATGTAATTCGTATATCTCTAATATTTCCTCACTGAAGTTCAATCACATCCTGCGTCTTCACTCTAACAACTCTTTTTTCATAAAATTTCCTTCGAAATCGCGTAGATGCCTGCCAGTGGCTTTTATATCTTTGTGATCCATGCAGAATCTATGCAAGGACGCTGATCAAACATTTCCTTTGTACTCTTTTTTGATCTTATTATTCATGTTCTTGCTTTTTATGTTTCCCGCACAGGGGCTAAATGGTGTCGCTGTTTTTTGAATTCTGATTTTTTTTTTTGCCTTCCTAATTTCACTACCACTGGTCAAAGTGCTCTTTATAAAGCCAAAATGTTCTGCTTCTTCCATTTTCTAGCTACACGACATATGGAGCATTTATACTTCGCTATCACTTTTTATGATTCTTGATAAAAACGAAGCCTACATTAACATGATCTAAGATGAGCTTCTGTTGCATCACTCTAAGCAAGACCCCAATAATTGCAGGAAATGTGTACATTGTAGTTAGTTAGATGTTTCATAGAAAATGTGTAATCGACACGAGGCTTGCTAAACCATTTTTCTAACATCATTTCGTAAATAAAAAAATTTCCCTTTGCTCTTAAGTGAATAGCTCATGTTATTGTCGTATGGACTCCATTTGAAAACAACAAGCCCCCTCACTTGTCGTCATGTCTTGACGATAAGGTACTGTAAGCAATATTTTAGTCGGGCAACAGTTTAATACAAGTGCCCATGAAGAGAATGGAATAAACTATATACATTCATTTTTTTATTTTAAAATCATCCTTTTTGATTTGTATATTCTTAACTAGTGGAAAGCTCTGTGTATTGTATTATATTTTTAGTTGTACTGGTCAAAGACAAGAAGAACTTATACACAGGCATGTCGTCCGGTGTCCGTTCATCAAACTCTAAGTCGCCACAACTTTGTCGCCTCTACTCCTAAACTACAGAAAGGATTGCCATAAAACTTTACGGATAAAGTCATCCTACGGTCTAGTTGGTCCAAAATGAAAATGGTGTCCCTCAGTCATCCAATATGGTCACCATAGCGGCCATATTGAAAATATTGTTATCGCTACTTCTCCTGAACTGAGCGTCATAGTGACATGGGGATTCAATGATATGTAGATGTTCCTAACTGAAAACCTCTAACTATGACCTCCAACATAGCCGATAGCGGCCAGCTTTAAAATCTTGTTATTGCCACTACTCCTGAATGTATGATCATATCGACGTGGGATTTTCAGTGCGAGACTTCTTATAATATCTAAATGGTCTAAATGAAAATGGTGCCTATCTGACCGCTAACATGGTCACCATGGCGGCTAACTTGAAAATCTTGTTATTGTTACCTCTAGAGAGTAAAACAGTTAAGACTAAATCAGGCTTATAAAGTTTTCTGTGAGCAAAGTCCATCTTATATAAGCCAAAGATTTATAAAATAGTGATCATCACAATTTTGCTACAAGGAGCAGTAAATTTATTTTTGTTACATCACGTGTTAGCAGCGTAGCCTCTGTGTCCATGTTGTTTAATTGTTATACATATTAATGTATTATTATTTGTTATTTGCTGATCCTGCCTAAATAATGTATTATTATTGTTACTATTATTATTATTATTATTATTATTATTATTATTTATACTGAACAGACTGTCGCATCGACATGATGTTCGCTAAAACAATGAATATTGTGCCAATCTGACCTCCAATGCGGCCGCTATTGTGGCCATCTTGACATCGCTAAGCCTCCTGAACTTTCGCTAAAAGACTTCCTGTACTATCTAGTTGGTCTATTATCGTAAAACACTTCTTACTACATGTACTTGGGTCTTGTTTGAAATAAGTGCCAATCTGATCTTGCAAAATTATTGTTATTTCTTAACGGATGGTTGTATTTACATTGACATTCCACTGCAACATTTATTGTGTAGTTTGTCCAAAATGAAAAAAAGTCTGACATCACAATATGGCTGTCACAGCAACCAACTTCTAAATTTTTACCGCCTTTCCTCTTGAACAGATAGTCATATCGACATGTGGTTTTCACTAGAAAAATAATTCTTGCAATATGTAGAAGGTCCTTTTATCCTGCCATCGTGAAAATCTTGTTATTGCTACTCATTCTGAATGGATAGTCGTATTGACTTGGGGTTTTCTCAAACACTTCTTGCACTATGTACTTGGTCTGATATTAAAATAGTGCAGCTCTAACCTCCGAAACTTTTGCCATGACGGCCGTCTTGAAAATCTTTATATGACTACTTTTCCTGAACGGATGGTCATATTGACATGGGTTTTTCATTAACACTGTAACAATATTTAGCTTGTCATAAATCAAAATAATGCTGATCTGACCTCCAACATGGCAATCATAGTGGCCATCTAAAATAATGTTATCGCTCCTTCTCTCGAACGAATGGTGTCATCACCATGTAGTTTTCACTAAAACACTTGTTGCAATAAGTAATTATTCCTTAATACAAATAGTGCAGATTTAGCAACCAAAATGTCTGTACTATTGTGAAAGAGTTTGAAAACCAGACCTACTTTGGGTCAAGTCAAAGGTCACTGCTTGCATTTTTGTACTTTACAGACTTTATGAACACAGTGACCTGTACATATGCAAAATATTTAGTTGTTTTTCAATAAACAAGTTGATGGTCAGCACTTAGACATTGATTTAAAGGTCAATGGTTATAAATGCAGGTTTCATTTGTAATGGATGGCTTGTACGCATGATAACACATGATAATGGATTCATATCAAACCCAGATTATATATATATATATATATGTGTGTGTGTGTATGTGTGTGTGTGTGTGTTTTAATTATGGGTTCATCCAAACTTGGCAGGTGAGTGTATCTTTAAAACATCTGAGACGATTTCAATGATATTCTATCCATGATATATCAGGTTCAAAGTGTAGGGTCATAATAAACCTTTTTGTACAGAACTTATCTTCTAAACATGGTAGATCAAACATATAAGAAAGTAATTTTAAAACCCGATTTGTTATATTGGAGTTTCTCATGAATATCTTATATGGTCTCAATACTATGAAGTTACAAAGAACAATAGAATGGGGGGAAAAAAAGGACTTCTCGAGAATTCCTGAAAATTCTTTTTGACCAGTAGCGTCACTCCCTTCCAATGACTCTTGTTTTCTAATTTATTATTCTGTTCGTTTTATTACGTAAAATATCCATTGTTTTGACATATATTACAGGTGAAAGTTAACTTGTTTAAAAAAGATCCAGTTGCCTCTAAAACATTTTAAATTGTCTAGCGCCAAAATGGAAAAATTGGGTTTTATGATAGAGAGGATTGTGGCAACAACAAACAACAAAAACAAAAACAAGATCTGTTAAAATTATCTTCATTTGTTTTGGCTGGTAAACTGATCCTTTTTCCAGATAGCATATAGAAAGGCGGGTATAGGTCGGTTGAACATTTCCCCGCCTGACCAGCCTATGCAAGATTCACAGTATCTCTTTTCCCGCGGTCGTTTAGGTACTTCATCACCAAGGGTTGTTGTTGTTCTTGGAAGTCGCTTTTTTAATAAGTCTGTGTTATCAAAAGTCTTTGAATGGATTGAATGCTCTACTGGCCAAAAACAATAGGTAGAAACCCAAGAAATGTCAGTTGTTTCATCCTTGTATTCTTTTTAAACTGCTAAATATTAAAACTGTACGAGATATTCAAAAGATATTCTAACATACCGAGTTAGTGTTTTGTCTTTACAAATATATTTTTTTATATGTTTTAGCTAGCATGTTCACAGGTTCAGTGCAGTGCAAAAATGTTAGCCATGACCTTTGATCTTGAACCTATTGTCATGGATATAAGGTCACTGACATAGTCTCAGATTTTGTTAAGATATCTCTACATGCTAAGTTTGGTTGAAATCCTTGATAACTAATTGCTTTCAGTGTTCTATCCACAAGACAGTATAGTTTAAATTCCCAGGTTATGACCATTAAACTAGCTCTCATCCAATGTTATCTTCAGATAAATACACAAACCCGGTCTGATAAAAGTCCATTCATACTTGTCTGTGATATTATGCACACAAGACGTTACAGATAAATCCATAGTCACGTCATTTTGATCTTGCAATCAATATCAGAGTGTTGACTATCAACTTGTTGTTGAAATGCAGCTACATACACAATCTGGTCAAAATCCATTAGTATATGTGCTGAGGGTCAGATCTTCATTATTTTTATTTCCGACCAACTTCGTGGTGTAAGATGTCCTTAAGAAAAATATTCCAATTTCTTCACAATAAATAGCAATAACAAAGTGTTTCAGCATGTTCACCATGACTGACATGTTCGAGGTCAAATCTGCACCATTTTCGTCTAGGAACAACTACATCTTGCAATAAGTGTTGTAGAGAAAACACTAAGTCAATATAAGCGATAGCAATATTTTCAAATTGGTCTCCATGAAGACCATGTTGGAGATCATATTGGCATCCTTTTAGTCTAGAAGTCTTTTGGTGAAAACCCAATGCAGATATCAGCATCCGTTAGGAGAGAAGCGAAAACAAGTTTGTTTTTTTTTCAAGCTGGCTGTAAGAAGTGTTTTAGTGACAACACAATTTTAATACGATCATTATTTAAAACCTTATGTTGGCATCACCGTTTGTTCAGGAGGAGTGTGGCTAACAAAACTTTTAAACTGGCCGCTGTGGCGGCCACTTTGGATGTCTGAGGTGTACTATTTTCATTTGGGATCAACTAGATCTCAGGATCGGACTGTGTGTCACGTTTCATGACTTTCCTCTAAGTAGTTTTGGAGGAACTTCGACAACAAATACTTTTAACGGATGCTGGACGATAGACGCATGACCATCGTACAAGTTCTTCTGGCTTTCGACCAGCAGATTAAAAAATGCCACCTATGCCATGAATCAAACCAATGAAAGCTGGTTCTAAAATTAACTGTTGTAAACCAACGCTTTTAGACACCTGGACCTCACATGTGATACCTTGTGCCGGGGAGACATTTTGTTGTCTTTTCGAGGCTGAGTGTGCTGCAGACGGTGTATGCATTTTATACTTGCTGTATATTTCCATATGCATTAAAGCTGTTCTCCCACTTTTGTATTTTATTTTAACAGCGGTAAATGAGGATAAATGCAACGTGACTGGTTACACAGCCTGGTCGTTGATGGACAACTTTGAGTGGTCAAATGGCTATCATGAAAAATTTGGCATACACTACATCAACTTCAGCGATCCGGAACGGACACGTGTACCCAAAGATTCTGCAATTTTCTTCCAGAAACTCATCGTCGACAATGGTTTCCCCAAACCTACACAAAACAACGCAGTTGTGTGTTCGCAGAATTTATTCATATCACTGCTGTTAATATTTCTCTTTGGTATACTAGGATAGGTGCATCTTTCGGTATTTCCTGATAAAGTTATGACCTTTCAGTTACAAAAGGAATTCTGAGCAGAAACATTTACTTTTGGATTAATGAGCACTGAATGAAAATAGCATTATGTGTTAAAATATCATCGTACAATAGTGGAAATATACTGGAACATAAAGATGTAAAAGATGAATAACCGTGTGTATTTTTGTGTACTGTCCTTTCAAGGAAAATACAATTAAAATGATAAAAACACCTTTGATGAGAATTTTCAAGATGTATTCTTCATAACAAAAATAAAAACTTGACTATGTTCGTTTAATTATAAATGGCTATCACTATCTATACTGTGAATATTGATCTAATTTATGTAATGACGAGACGAATTTTAAGCATGCTTTTAAACCAATTAGAACGCCATTCGGCCTTTCCGTCAATGTCGAAGATTGAAGAGTGGTCTAAGACTCTCGCCTTTACAGATCTCTGACATCTCACCTCTGTACGCGTTGGTTCGAGTCTCGGCTCAGCCATCCTGGTTATGTGAGAAAGCTTCCATTTGTTTTCCGTGGGTCGGTGGTTCTTCCAGGGGTTTTTCTGGGCTCTTCCTCCACGAAATATACTGACCGCAATGTAAGGCCTATCACGTACTGAAAAATGACGTTAAACCCACAAATTCCATGCAGCCAATGTCAAAAAGAAAAGAGAGTTACTGTAGAAATACACGTCATTTTATTTGTTTGAGTGATTCGCCTCCTGATATGATGAAAATGGCCGACGATGTTCCTATTTTGACATTATAGTCTTCCGCCCTCGCGATCGGTTCAATTGTGCATTGTAATTATAAGTAGTGCTAAATCTCTTTTTCAATGGCCTCTAATTACATCCGAGGTGTTTTTTTATCAACAACTGAGGATATTCTGATTGGTATTTCAACTTGTTCAGATATATCTTTTAATTTTGACCCTTTTAACTTGACGTGGTAGAGGGCTTTACTTAGAATGTATAGGAGTTGCTTTCAAAGTTTTCATTAGAATAATAACTTATACTGTTGTAGCGGATAACGTTGAGGGGCAGCTTGACTTCGCCCAAAGGTAAGAGCACTTGCCGAAGAAATCTTAGTAGCGACTATAAATTATGATATTGACATTAACGTTTTATTTAAGATAAAAAATTTAACGTTTGCATTGTAAACAATCCACTTCATTTGTAAGACTACATGAATGTTAAACTGACAGAAGTTTTGTTTAAAGAAGGCCCCGTGTAAAAGGTATATGCAGACTTTTTATTTACCTTTTTCATTTCGACTTGCGGATAAATTGTTGAATAATCAATCTTAGTGCTTAGACCAATATATTTATTTTCACATGGGCACTTTCTACGTAACCAGTATAAGAGGCAACGATAACCTCCGATGTATCAATACTCATTTTAATGTTGAAATCTTCACTCAGCCGTATATATAAAAGTGGATGACAATTCCATATTGTAAAGAGTCTATTGCGCTGTTGTTAATTTATTTTGACATACAGACACACTGTGCCTAAATAGAAGGCGTCTTGTTCTATCTAAGGACTCAAACATTGCAATCAATGACATCAATAGAATGAGATAAAACATCTCTAACGATGCTGAATTGATGCAGGATCTGTTCAAGTATGGTGTTCAGCCTAGTCAAGGAATATGTGAAGTTTGTGATGAAAGGTAAGCCACTAGTTTAGATGTCTTAAGGGGACCCAAAATAACAATACAAAACGTGTTGACAGTCTGGGAATTTTACTGTGTCGGCTGTCAATTATTGAAAAATAGATCCAAAATATCGCTCTGAAGCCATTTCGGTCAAAGAGATAAACACAGTTGTAAGTGTATAAAGTGGACAATTTATACCTTAAATATGTCCATATGAATCCAAAATGAAAATACATCAACCAGAGTGGCCACAGGCATTGGCTGTGGCTTCGTAACATGAGTTTATGAAAAACAAAATTGTCACTTTTATGTAGAAGAGGTACATTGTGCGTTTTAGACCGGATAGCTGGGGATAAGTCAGCCCTTCTATACCCCATGACTTTTTATCTTACTCGTCACACTCGAATGCATACGATGTTGGATTATAAAATATAATTATATCTCTAGTGTGAAAGATTTTACGTAGCGAAATCGGCCAGCGTAAAGTTTTGGAAATATAATTATTAATATTTGCAAATACAATTACTACACCCTTTGATCGCGTAAACGCAAAGCAAAATCTGCCGGCTAACATTTACTTCACTTTTACTGCCTGCAAATCCACTACTGCATCAACTTTAGCATGGTAAACAAAACCGACCACTATTATTGGAAATGCCATAATACACACTCCCAACTGAAGTTTTCAGTCAGGCCTATATTATTGATTGTAACTATACTACAATGTGAGACTAAAAATACTACAGTGGAAAGTAGGATTATTGATCGCCAGAATACTGTAGAAAATATTTTGCTTGTATTGTTTTCTTTGTGTAGCTATATTTTACCCTGACTATGGCTTATAGTTTCTATCAACGATGGCATTGCAGGATTATTCATCACATTATACTGTAGAAAAATATTTTGCCACAGCTATGTTTTACACTGACTGTGGCAGAGTGTATTCGAAAATATTATATTAGACATTTACCCCGATATATATATATATATATATATATATATATATATATATATATATATATATATATATATATATATATATATATATATTCGACGCATATAATATATATATATGTATATATATATATATATATATATATATATATATATATATATATATATATATATATATATATATATATATATATATATATATATATATATATTCGACGCATATAGTATTCTAAAAGAATTTATGAAAATATCCGAGTCCGGAAATAATCTATCAATCCAGTGGAGTGTGCGAAACGTCAAAGAAAAGATTAAGTCGTTGTTCTGCTTTAAACACATCGCACAGATTTTCAAAGAGGTTCAAAAGATGTTGTATGATTTTTCAAACACGTATCCGCAGCATCTTGATAAATTAATCAACTTGGGAGTTACCTTGGAAACACAGCGATGTTTACTTGGTCAAGCTTATGAGAGAAAGTCTGAAAAAACATTATTTGATATCGTACAAGAAAAAATAAAATCTCTGACGTTGAGTACATCACCTAGTACAAATAGCGAAACGAGTGAATACTATAATGATGATGACCTCGAAACATCAAGCCAATATAGTAACAGTAGTGACGATCACCAGGAGCAAATTAATTAGAGAAATACTTTTGGTATTATAATATAGAAAAATTTTGTATTATAATATAGAAAAATCTCATTAAACTGAATAATGAAGATTTTGATGATGACGAGTTACAAAGATATATAGCCTGCTATAGATTTATTAGAAATACAAAACAAATGGAAGACTATTTTTTAAAAATAAGCAATGGCTGGAGAAACTGCTGAAAAGGTTTAAGATCCAGCTGATAAGAAATTAAATGATGAAGAGTTGAAACGAATATTGCAATGTCACAATTCCAAGCGGACATCGCAATGTAATGAGATTTGTGGAAAGATATTTTCAAGTAAAGGCACAGAAACTATACAGTCAATATACAAAAAACAGAACACAACATTTCGTGTTATGGGATGTCATTGTAATCATTTATGAGTTTGGTATAATATTTAAGGATACTGGTGAGTATGCAGTGATTTGGCCAAATACCGAATTGAAGAAAATTATATTAAACACAAAAATCTATTTGAAATTGATCTCCAGTCGATGTCGCCTGGTGACCGAGTGCGTTTACACCCCACTGCTGAGAATTTGGAAATTACTATCACCGGTGAACAGTCTTTAACAGCAAATGACCCTACAATCAAATACTATCGACTATAAGTATCTTTACAACCCCTTATATATGTACGCGATCATTCGAAAACATAGATGATTATATCTATGAAAACATCGACGGTTATCTCTATTAGAGAATAAAATTTTTAAGTATATAACAAGTTCAATGGCATTAGAACGAAATCAGTGCAAAGGTGTATGCCTTGTAAAACATTAACTCTGCTGCAGAACATGCTTTTACGAATACTGTAAATCACATTTGCTCGCGTTACGCGTTGGTCCAGGTGCCAGACCATGTCTTCGATGTGGTATCGGAGTAAAGTCTCGTAATCAGCTTTGCTGACCATGCGAATCTCTTCGCGAGTATTATCGCGCACGCTGTGAAAGATCCGCCTGCGCAACAGCAGCGGAACCTATTGCGGAAATACCCAACGTTAACACCCCTAACGACTTTGATGAAAACGATACAGAAGTAAATGAAATAATAGCCAGGATTGAGGCAATTGCCGTTTCCAAGCCCGGTAAAGTAAGAATTCTTAAATAATTTATTGACGGAATTCACAATTAGATAAAGATTTTTCCTTATATAATAGTATGCCGACTGTGATTCAACCAAAACAACTCCCGGAACAGCATGGGATACGAATAACAAGCCGTATGCGAAACCTGACATACTTACGCTATGCGGACTCGTAACTGAACTACAACCGGTTACACAACCGCAACAAACAGTTACCGCAACAGCAACGGTACGACAACGGAGACAATTCGCGCGCGAGCGTAACATACCAATACCGAGAGGTGCAAGAAAAGCTAACATGCTAACATGCTTACGTTATTAGATATTGTAGCCAAACGGCGCCAGACCGTGAGACAGCTTCGTGAAACAGCAGCACTATTCAGTATCGAAATTCTTCCTCGTTTCAAGCGTGCGGAAATTACAAATATAATCCAAGATGAACAAAACCGTCGTTGTGTCGTAGCCTCAATCTCCGCTGAGACAGTCGTGTATGTTAATGAGAAAAACCGCCGTGGTACCGCAGCTGCTATCGCTGCTGAGGCTGCTGCATATGTTCGCGAACATTAAGCACCTGATTTTAAGTTTCGAGAGCGTAAGGGTAATTTAGAAAATTACCGTACGATTATTCCAAACGCGTATGCGCTAAGCTAAGACGTACCGATGTTTCAACGCCCTGGCACCATCGGAGTTAAAATGAATATTGCTGTCCATGCACATTTGACTATGCCGCTTAATTGCAAGTCATCAGACAGGGATGGATTTAAAATCATAACCCCGTGGCTTCATGGTGGTCCACTTATAATCCAGAATCGCACAGACACCAAGGATGCCAATAACGTAATTGATGAAGGTATTGAAAAGATTCTCCACACGTTGGAAAAATTCACAACCGCCGGTTCAGGATGGACTCTTGACAGATGTACGGAAGTTTAACTGCATATTTCCCCATACATACCAGTTCGTGGATCTAATTACATACCAACACCAGAGCATGTTCTACCGCGGTCAGTGATAAACGTAGAAAACAATGACAATCGATGTTTCGAATGTGTGATCACGTCAGCGTTACATCCCGCGAGCGATCACACAGATCAGCCACGGAAATACCAGCAATATTTGGGTGAATTCGATTTGGTGACTTTGAATTTCCGGTGCAGGTTTCTAAGGCTACACTGAACAAGATTGAAGAACTTAACCCGGGTATCGCCGTTACCGTGTTCGCTTGGGACAAAATCTTTTATCCGCTTGCACTATCCCCACATTTGCAAAGCAAAAATATGCATGGACGGACCAAGATTAATCTGCTATTGATAAGTGGCATGAATGGTTCAGAGTCGCTGTTTCATTATGTGTGGATAAAGAATCTTTCCATGTTGCTTAACCGACACAGTACGCGCCACGGTAAAAAGCTTCCCTGCGCATGTTGCCTGCATTTATTTAGCTCCCAGCATGACTTTTATTGTTGTGGAATCAGTGAAAAACCTCAGCATGCAATTATGCTGGAACCCGGCAAAAACATTCTGAATTTCACCGCCGTGGAACGAACGATCAAAGTATCGTATATCATTTATGCGGACTTTGAATGTTTTAATGTTCTAGTGAACGCCACCGATGAGGTTCCGTCGAATACAACACAAGTTGAAGAACAAATCTCATGCGGGGCTTGTTACATTGACGTCAGATGTGATGGAGCACGTGAGCCACCAATATTTGTTTTGTGTTCAGAACTCGGTTGAGGTGTTTCTTAAATCGCTCGAGGTTATCAGAAAATTGATCCGCAAACAGCTCTACACGCCCAAAGACATGATCATAACCGGTGATGATATTGATAATTTTATTGCGGCCAATGATTGCTGGATCTGCGGTGGTGCTTTCAGTTCACTGATGCGAAAGTTCGCGATCACTGTCATATCACTGGCGCGTACCGAGGAACCGCACACAACGCATACAATCTACAGTTGTGGATTTGCCCCCAAAAAATAAAAATTCCTGTGGTGTTTCATAACCTGTGCGGGTATGATAGTCACTTGATTATGCAGGCAATCGCAACAGCATCGAATGCGCTAACAAGTGTCATCCGCAGCACCATGGAAAAATGCATGCCGTTTTCGGTGGGTCAGTTGCAGTCCATTGATTCGCTGCACTTTTTGTCTTCATTATTGGACAAACTAGTTAGCTACCTTGCGGTGGAAAGCTTTAAAATCACCAGGCGATATGGTGCCACCGCCGACAAGTTAAAGATAACGCGAAAAGGAGTGTACCCATACCAGTACATGAATGGATGAGAAACATTTGACGAAACTCAGTTGCCACCAATCGAGGCATTCCATTCGTCGTTGTCTCGCGACGGTATTTCCACCGACGACTACGCACACGCAAACGCTGTTTAGTCCGCACTCGAATGTAAAAACCTCGGTGACTATCACGATTTGTATCTACGTACGGATGTGTTGCTGCTCCTGGATGTCTTTGAAGTTTTTGCGATACCGCCAAGAGAATATACAATCTCGACCCCGCGCACTATTTTCGTCACCGGGAATGGTCTGGGATGCGTTGCTGTTAACAACAAAAGTAGAGTTGGAACTGCTCACCGATATTAATATGCATCTGTTTATCGAGAGCGAATAACCCAGACATGGCCAGATATGACCCCGCTGTCCCAAACAGTTACAACATGTATCTTGACATAAATAATCTTTATGAATGCAGCCCTTGCCGGTTGGTGGATTTTCGTGGATAGATCCCGCGGATGTGAACATACAAATACACGTACATGATCACGACAGCAACAGCGACCACGGATACTTCTTTTAAGTTGACTTGGATTACCCAGACGAGCTTCACCACACTCATAACGACTTCCCGCTGAAACCGGAAACATTGTCGTTGCCCTGCGAATGGTTGTCCCCGTATCAGTGTATGATCGTTGACGAATCCGAACACAAGTTTATCGAATGCACGAAACTTGTTCTAAGTCTTCGGAGGAAAACCAACTATGTAGTTCACGTACGAAACCTGCAATTGCATATGCGATTGGGAATGCGTGAAAGTAAAATTCATCTGGTGCTTAGATTTCGCAAACACTCTTGGATGGCTCCTTATATCCAGATGAATACGAATCTGTGAACAAATGCTAAAAATGATTTTGAAAAAGAATTCTTCAAACTAATGAACAATTCAGTATACGGCAAGACAATGGAAAATCTTCGAAATCGAATCCGCGTTGACCTTGTCCGTGATACCAAACCTGACAAGCTTCAAAGGCTCATCGCAGACCCTGCATTTGGATCCCGAAAGATCTTCGATGGCGGGCTTGTTGCCGTACATAGTAAAAAATCAAAACTGAAGCTATCTAGGTTGGCGTGTCCGTGCTTGATCTTTCAAAGCTGCTCATGTATGAGTTTTACTATGACAAAATAAAACCATTTTACCACAATTGTGTCAAGATGCTTTACACCGACACAGACTCGCTGCTGATGCATATAACCACCGACGACGTGTGCGCGGATATCGCATCAGACACACTTGTAAACGAATTTGATAACAGCGAGTGTCCGAAAGAACACCCGTTGTTTAACGACACCAACAAAAAAGTCATAGGAAAATTAAAAGACGAGTGTAAGGGTGATCCTATCGAAGAATATGTGTGACTGCGCCCCAAAATATACTCGATTGTGGACGGATCTGAAAACAAAAAGAGGGCGAAAGGAGTTCCTGGGGTTATTGTGAAAAAAGATTTCACACACCAGATGTTTGTGGAATCTCTTTGCTAGCGACGCGAAATCGCACATACAACCAACATGATCAGGAGTAAAGAACATTACATGAGTGTATACCTATGCACCAAGGTGAATTTGTCACCTCTGGACACCGAACGATTGAAATTTCCCAATGGAATTACCACATACGCGTACGGCATCATGCCATTGTTAATCCGCTTACGATTGACACACTAGTTTTAAAAAAATCTTGGCGGCAGTTCCGTATTCACGGGAACAACTTCCAATTCCTCTCGCACAAATGCTCTGTCGGGAAGCTTTGCCGATTTTTCATCCACTGGCGCCAAATAATAACGTGTTGGTTGCCTTGGAAAACCAATCCGGGCCGAGATAGTAAATACATCGACGGACCATACCTGATCAGTGCCACGACGTTGTCCACCTTCTAACTACCCACGTGCATACAGATACCGAACAAAATTGTTCCTGAGTCATTATAACGGTGGTGAATGTGAAACTGATATCACAACAGTGACAGTCTTTCGCCGAATTGCATCAGCGGGTTTTAATCCAGTTGCGCGTGTGATTTCATTATTCAACGTTGCTATGACTGAACAAAGCCGTGTTACCCACTCGTGAAATCGTTTTACGATCCGAGATCGCTGCAAATTGCTAGCACTTTGAGACTTTATTAACAATTCTTGCGCGTACTGATGTCCGAATAATCGCTCCGCAAGTGTGCGGTTAAATCGTTCCTAAATAGCTTTGTCACGATGTACGATGACATGTCCAACACGAACCCGCACATGGTGATTCATCAATAATGCAGCAACAGATCCAAGAAATTGGCAGTTGCCACAAATGTGAACTTCTTTGCAAGTTTACCATTACGTGTTGTAACTCGAGCTGGATTTGCAGTACGTGTTCTAGTGCGGCATCGGACAAAATATGGTGATTCATCAATAATGCAGCAACAGCAACCTCAGACCGCTATAGTTTTCTCACTATTGACTTGACTGGTGGACCTAAAAAATATCGAGCCGGTCTAGATAAAGCAATTTAACAACTATACCAAATATATAAAATATCAAAAACCGAGAAAGTTCCGCCTAAGAAAGCTCCGCTTTCCGCCAGTGATACCATAGCAGAGTATGGGAAGTGACGCAGTCAAGCTGCCCGCGAACACCAGGAACTGATTCGCGAAGTTATAGCCGGTCGCAAACGTGTCAAAGATATGTTACGGTCGCGGCAAATTCCACGAGATGATCTAAAAGAGAGCTTCGAACAAACGTTTGCACCGCTGATTAAACCAACAACGGAAACCGCGGAACGTGTGACAACAATGATGGGAACAAAAGAAAAACCGCATCCAATTCGTAAGATATCCAAACGCACCAAAGATATTAAAGCAGCCACGAAACAAACCGTGGAGGTTATGACACGCTTACCAGAGAAAATCCAAGAAGGATTAGATGAAACCATAGCGGAAATTGCAAAAGGCATCGAAGGTGATGAAGAGGCGACTGTGAGTTTTCAAGATGAACCACCACCCGAGTAAAGGTCAGACTTGACAACAAAAGTTCGAAAATTTAATGAGTGGACACGCCATCGGATCTGCAAAGATGCTTTAGATTTTGTCGCGAAATAAGAAAGCTTACATACGAAGAGTTACGTTGGTAAGCGAATTACCCAATGTGACGCGTCCGAGTTACATCCGTGAAGAATGGCCTAAATGGGTATTTAAGGAGTTTGTGGCCAGTTTAAATTAACAGGGATAATCCTGAGTGGCCGGAATTTATAAACTTGTTAATGCACATAGAAAATACGGTAAAGAAGAGGTAGAGCAAGACTGGCAAACTTATCGTAAAAATTACCCACCACGCTGGGAAAAACTACCCGAGGCTCTGTTTCCCGAGGAAGAACAATATTTCTCCCCAGCAGAGGAGGGTCGACCCAAACAGAGAAAAGGTCTTGGTGGTCGGGCACGCAAATGTGGGCGCAAGGGTTCTATGGCAACCAAAGGTTCTGTGACAATCAAAGAATACAAATGCGTGTCTGTGGACCAACAACAAGTAAATGAACTAGTGGATCGGTTGGAAACACTCGTGGGATCAGTTCGCGCGGGCAATAGCGAGCCAGTAATCATCAGTGGAGCCTCATCAATTTGTCAGCAGTTGCTCACCAATGACAGCATGGACCCATTGACGTTTCGCGCGTTACTGCATGAACTTGTTGAAGACATCGATGATTTATACAACGCCAATGATGAGTCATGAGGCGATTGAAACACTTTATGTTTTACGCGCAATCAATGCTACGTTGCAGCGTATTTTTGCAAACACAACCGCGAGCGTTACCTCGATGATCACAATATCGTCAATAAAACCGGAATACATGTAACTTCCTCTACACCAATCACAGCAAGGGAATCACGCACACTCGAGATTGCATTGGCATCGTTGCGAGTTTATTACAGTTGGCCCAATATTCGATCACAGCCGTTTGGCGGTCTTGGTGCAAATAAATCGTTTGCGTTTTCGGTAGACAGTGGCGCCACCTGGAAAACTATTTAACTTTTCGTGGGCGCGTACGACATGGAATCGATAAATGAAGAGATTCGACGGAGAATCACATTGGTGAACAACAGAGACTCTACAAATTTTATACGTAAAAATGAGCTCACACTCGGCTCTGTCATCGCGATCGAATCTACACCGTACGCGACTGATATCGCACGGTGGTCAATAATAACAATTTTAGGTTGGCGTGAAAACATTCCAGGCGACAAACGATATTTACGCATGGGATACCATATCGCGCCAGACATTGTCAATGTTACCTCAACGATTCAGATCAATTTAACCTGTAACGTCATCAGTAGCAGTTACGAAAGCGGAGCTCGCTTAAGCGTGGCTTCTCGGGGTTATATATTGTTTGCTTTTCCTCCAACTGTTGAACCTGGTGATTTGAGATCAATTATTCACGCGTCACCGGTGTATCTTCCATGCCACAATCCCCGGTTGACACATATCCGGTTCACCCTTGTGGACCAGGACGGGCACATGGTGGACCTGCGCGGGTGAGACCTTGACAATACAACTGTACATTATAGATGGACCTGACATTTAATATAATGACAGTCGTACGTGGACGTGTGATACCAGTGATTGTTGTAAACGCGAGAAAATCCATTTACGCGACATATTACGGAACTGGTGTTAGTGATGGTGTCTGGGGATTGTTCACAGGCGCACCAAAGGTACTTGCGGCCCTGACCTCGCGCGCTGCGCCAATTGCTAAATAAGTTGCAATGTGAGTCGTTGATAGCATCAAAAACGTTGCTGCGGTTCGGTTAAAAAATCTTGGGTCGCAGGCGTTTCAATCGCTTCGAGAACTATTACGTCGATTGGTTACTCGAGCACCTCGGGTTCAACCAAAACCAATTACACTTCCATCGACAAAAACAATCCCAACCCAGGTAAGTAAAATCATCATTGAAGCCGCTCAACAACGTCGGTCTGATTCGGCAATTGCAAATATGGCAATGGGGAGCGGATTACAGTTGTGGACGGGACGGCAAAGCTGTCGCGCAGAAAGGTATTAGACGAACCAATTAATGTATAAGTGTAAACAATGGCCCAATTCAAAGATACACCCAATCCCGCGTTTGTAATGGACGCGCCTGTGTTGGTAGATCGAAGTAAGAAATATTCTCAGTATTATTCGTACCCAGCTAGGGGCCACATTGACCAAAAAATATAATTTTTCTTCCATGTGAGGCTTTCTTGGAAATTGAGGGAAAACTTGTAGAAGACGTCACCGGTAAATATTATCCAGTTAATGCTCAAGTTGGATTTGCCAACAATGGTATCATGATGTTATTCAACAACACAAAATATTCCATTGATGGAAAGGAAATCGAAACAATTCTCGACAACGCTGACATTGCCACAACTATTCTTGAACTTGCCAGATACAGTGATGATTACGCGAGATCCGCTGGCCCAACTATGATGTTTATCACGGATACATTAGATAATGCAAATAATCAACTGTATGAATATAGATGACCTAAATTACACACCAATGATGCTAATGCCACAGATGTAGATGTAGTAATGGGCGCTAACAACAATTTCAACGGTGGATTCGCGCAGCGTCAAGCACAACTTCGTGGAGGTTCATTAAGGTTTTCTTGTGCGATTCCTCTCAGTCACATTTTTGGGTTTTGTAGAGATGTTTGTAAGGTTATATTTGTGACCAAACACACAGTCAAGTTAAACCGTAAGAACAACGCCAACGATGCAATTTGGAGTACATGTGGTAATGCCGGCCAAGTTGTGTTGTCGACATTAACATTGTGGATTGCTGTGCTAACCCCTTCACTGGCCATAGAATCACGTTGTCGTTTATTAGTTCCAGAACCAAGTCAACTCTGTCGTTTCTCGCGCACACAACAGACGCGCACTTAACAAGCGATATTCAGGGACAGTTTACACGGCAAATAAGTACCCAACATGGTCTCAGCTCACCAAAATACGTGTTCGTGGCGTTTCAAAATACGAATCTAGATAATGACCAAACCTTGGGTAAAATGATATTTGACCACTTAGAAGTGACTGAAGTTTATTTGCGGTTAAACGGTCATCAGGAACTCTCTGAAGAAATTTGGCTCGATTTCGTGGACAATCACGTCGCACGTGCATATCACAATCTTTGGTCGTACCTGTCCCGGCATCTAGACATTAACACAGGTCTGCAGATTTCCCAGCATCACTTCCTTACATTGTAGCCGATTTATTACTTTTCATTGGAACATTTGGAGTTGTTCAGACAGTCAGTGGTTGACATGTATTTTCATGCACGTGTAGGTGCAGCTCCCGCTGGTGGTTACATATGCTTTGCTGTGATTCTTTCTGACAGGACTCTGTTGTTGAAAGGCGCAGGTGGTCGAATGAGGGCCATTGACGCGCCTGTGAAAAACTCATAGTGGTCGTAATTGAACATGTTGCATTTGTAAATAAGAATGTCCTACCACAAATTTAAGATAGGCCTTAGCGAAAACCTGCTTGCAAAAATCAAAAGCGCAATACGAAACGATTGTGGGATCACATTGAAACTTTCGTCTGCAAAGTTAACTGGAATTGTCCCTGTGTGGTTGACGCAAATACAACTCGATCAGCTTAATGCGGCCAAACGAAAGAACACCTCAGTGACATTAACGTTATCAAAGTCAGAGGTGGCGTAAATGCAAAAGTTTGAATATTTTCATTTCTTGTAGCGATTCCAGCGTTGTTAGCGGATAAAGATCCTGCGGTTGCAAAAGCAGTTGCGCTAGGGGCTGTCGGAACTGCATGCGGAATGGCGCTGAAATAAAAACAGTTGGAGGCGGAGCCTCTCGCGGTGGAAACATTTATGATTGGTCTCGTAAACGAATACAAAAGGAAAAGGTCTTCGATTACCCGGAAAGAGTTGCAGAATGTTCTCAGGCAGAGGTCTTCGACTACCCGGTATAACTCCCATAAGGCTTCGCCGCTAACGAATCTTGATTGACTCGCGATGGTAAAATCAGTCAAGCGTTTCATAAGTGTCTTTATTCGAAATGAACTTGAATCGATGATTCCCCGCACGAAAGAAACCTGGATTGTTAACCTGGATTTAACAACAAAACCTGGCACTCATTGGGTTGCATATACGATAACACCTCGACATCTCTTGTATTTTGATTCGTACAAACTTGCACCACTACGCGAAGTTGTTGATTATTTAACCCTAGGTGGTGGCACTGTTTATTCAACGCTGCCGTTACAAACTCGGTTGGACCTGCCAATATGCGGACATCTTCTTGTTGAAGCGTTGCATGCACTTGCGGGAAGCAAAGCTTTCTTAACACCGACCCAAGCGCTTATTGATTTTTCTTTAAACTACACTTGATAGTACACAAAATGACTATTAACATTTACGGACGCTCAACCGCCCGACGACGCGGCGCCGATGTGAATTTGATCAGGTATGCCACCAAAACGGATTTGACCGAGTTTACCAGCCGGGTTGTTGCTGAGGTCGACCCGGGCGAACTTATGAGTTTCCAAGATCAAACTGGAAAAGTTAAAACGTCCAACGTGGATATTCAAAATATCGTTTTAAAAGCGGATTTGCCTGAGTTTATCAGCCGGGGTGACATCAACCCGGGCGATCTTGTGATTTTCCTAGATCAAACTTGAAAACTTAAAACATCTAACGTGGACATCAACGACTTTATGCTGAGGCTGCGAGGCGCTGTCGCGCAAAACCTGGCCGTGATCAGTGAAAACGCGGCAATTAGAGACGCTGGTGTGTCGGTTGTGTTTTTCAAAGACTATGTTGATAATGCTGCTACTACAACAAAACAATACGTGGATGAACAGATCTCAGATGTGCCTTTTGTCACCTCGCGTAGTAACATCATGGTGTAGATTCAGTGGAATATTAATCAAAGAAGGATCTGACACAAAATGATGGTATGGCAAATGGTCAACTTCTTTTTCTTACTGTTGGAGATGATTTTTGATGCACCTAATCGTAATATCTTAAAGGTGCGTGAGTCTGGATCGTATTTGTTTTCTATAAACGAATATAGTAGTGTATGGAGTGTACTGACGATAGTTGTAAATGATTCTCTGCATCGTCCATTAATGGCACGTCTTACAGAAGGCAATGTTAAAGAAAGTTTCCTATATACAGTTTTAATATCATTAGTCGCCAGAGATGAAATTCAGTTCCAAGGACTCAACATCTATCCGGAAGGGCAATTAACCGACTTCGGCGTTTGTGTTTAAGATTAGATTTAACATAATATATAAGCGATAGATTCTGACAGAGGTGATGAGGTTGCGGAATTTACCGACGGGGTATTGGTCGGCTGAACTGTGATGCCAAGATCGATAGTGATTTTGTTCCACTTGTCTGCTTCCAAATGGTGTTACCAGACCCTCGTATACGCTCAAATATAATCTACTCGAGGGTAAGATAGAAATCGATAGTTGGGACCACATGCCTAATGTACCAATACCAACTCGAAGCCAGGTTGGAATCATTACATTGGCACGTGAAAATACCCGATCGCCGACAGCACCGCCAAGTGTAAACACATCCTGGGATTGTTTCTACAACGATGAAGTGGGATTCACCGCTGAATCCATACCCGGTTACATTATCCAAAGAATATGTTAAACCGACATTGACTCAACCGAGGAGAGAACGGGCTCGACTGTTATTCAACAAGGATGCACTTTTCCGTGTAACAGTTCTTGGGCGAAGACGAGTACAATCGTTTCAGACACCAAACAAGGACGTTATCAATATGGTTCTATATGAACGTCGTGTCGTACCTCCAGAACGCAAAGCTGCTGGAGATTTAAGTATTCCAAGGGAAGATATTTTCTATGATTGTATGGCAGTTGAGTTGTACCAGTAAAAAAGGGCAATTAGTTAGAAATGCGTGTGCGTGTTGCACCCGAACAAGGCATGGTTGTCGAGCAATTGCACCACGCGGTTGTATTATTAATAGAAGAATTATAATGGACCCTCAAACGTACCGAAGTGAAAAAATAATCAAAGCCGAACTGCAACTGCGCGATGAAGTCGTCAAGAGAACCGCGTTGCTCGTGAAATACAAACGCGTGTGTGTGGTCGTAGATGCTATTTGCGGGCTTGCCGTGGCAGCAACTATTGGCCTTGGCGTTACTGGAAATGCGAGCACAGCAACTGTCCTAGGTACACCAATCGGAATTGTTGTCGGAGCCATATCAGTAGTAACTGGTGTCGCCGGCGGTTCCAGTAAAATAATTTCGTTACGGCTGCATTCGCGAATACGTATCTATTGAGAACTTCTCGCAGAGGCACAAAGTAGTCTGAGTACAATTGCGATGCTGTACTCGGTCACTATTGAGGATAAAATCATTAGCGAGACCGAGTTCGAGACCTTGTTGGTGGAAATGGAAAATTACAGGCAACTCCGAGCACAAATACGAAACAGAAACAATAGTGACCTAAAACAGGTAATTGGTTTGCAAACAGTAAAAGTCGAGTAAATGTTAGCCGGCAGATTTTCTTGGCAAAATCGTTTATGCGATCAAATGGTGTAGTAATTGTATTTCCAAAATTAATAATTATATATTTTTTTAAAAAATAATAACAGTTACTTAGTTTTACGCTAGCCGATTTTGCTACGTAAAATCTTTCACGCTAGCGTTAGAATTATATTTTATAATCCCACATTGCATGCACCAGCTCTCCTGTCTAAAATGAACAATGTACCTCTACTCATGTAAACAATGATTGAGTCTTTACGTCTTATCACATGTTAATATGAGCCGAGGAAATGGAGCAGTCTGGAAAGAAATTATTTAAAGCACCGATATCACTCATCATATAAACTTTGTGTATTGATTGCTTTCAATTCTGACATTTATAGACCAATTTACACATAAGATTTTGTTGATAGATGTTAACAGTGCTATAGGGAAACGTACATTTACTGTGGACTTAATATTTAAGAGTGTACTGCTACCACACAAGCAATGTCCAAAATTGCAAGTACACCAGATAGTTCACAGTAACATATCATTATATTTTCCCGCCTCCTCCTCCTCATGCACTGGGTTTGCTTGTTCCATGTTGTCATATGCCTCTCCGTGTAGCTGTTCACGCTTACAAAATAATATCTGGATTAGCCAGTTGCTCAACTCCCTGAAATCAAACGACAGTCGGCTTATTTGAGAGGCCTCTGATCAATAGGAAATCAAAAGATGCAGAATATGGTTATTTTTGTGACCCAAGAACCGAAACTTCGTCTTCCTTTACAGACAAGTTTTAAATATTGAATGGCCCCTGACTGCAATGAAAAGGGATGTAACTCGTATCTCTTCTCAAGTATGTATGCATGTAATACTTTAAGGTACCTCAGCACAAAAGTGACTATGTAGTGCCAACAAAAGGGTAAGTTCAAAAACTGTAAAATTGAATTCTACAAACATTTAGAAAGATAACCCCTTCCAAATACATGTATAATTAAGTACAACAAGATAAAATATAAAAAGTAAAGATGTTAACATTTCGTAAAATGTTTTTAAAATAACACATAAAAGTAACACATTTCAAATCCTTAAAACAAACGAACTTATTTCTTCATTCACATGCAGTAAGGCTCCTAGCCGCGACGTACATGTGTATTTCAGGGACCCTGATACGTCACATAGTATAGGTAATAGCCGTACTGGAAAAAAGCAGTAAGCTGTAGAGAGGTATATTTTCTCTCTCAAATCTCACCTTCTAAATCTTAAATGTAATATCTGTCTGTTTAAATGTATATTTAAACAAATTTTTCTAGAATTTAATTGTAAAACATAATATTTGCACTCACATCTAAAGTTTCTCAGAAACAATGGCTGGGAAAAAACTTGAAGAGTATTTTCACACAGAGATTGGCACTTCTGAGGGTAATAGAGTTCTCTTGGCACACAGAAATACTGGGTGCCAAATTTTGGACTGCAAAGAATGGCCCGAAGCAGAAAGACCCAGACCGGCAGACATTCTGAAAGCGCTGGTCACAAAGGGAGTGCCAGTAGAGGAAATAGGCGCCCTACAGAATGGGGGAAGTAACCGATATTTCCTATATGCAGTAGGGTACACTCCCATATTACCAGAAGGCTACTTTGAAATAAAAGGTAGACAAGTCAGAGTAACAAAAGCTCCAGCGATAGAGAGAACAATAGAACCCAAGGCGGTGGAAGTCCACTTTACAGGACTCCCGCTTGAGGTACCATCACTGGAATTAATAGCTAAGCTGGAGGCCAAATTAAAGATAAAAGTCATCAAAGAAAAAAAGGCCACATACTGGGGCTATCTCAGTATAAACACAGGGGTTAGAATAGTAATGATGGAAATGGAGCAGGCAAAAACCCTCCCAACATTCTTCTAAGTGATGGGATTTTTGATAAAATCTTGGTATCATCCTCCTTGCCGAGGTCATATAATGCAGGAGGGAACAAAAAGAGAATAACTTTAGCAGAGTATAGGGAAAAGACTAAAACCACACAAAAACCAAATTGGAAAAACGAGGATCAAAGTGATAATGGAGAAACAGAAACAGAAACCGATTTAAATTTAACACAATAACTTAAGGAATAATAACAACAACAATTAAGAATGTAAACTACAAATGTTTATGGTATCATGGAGGGACAAAACCTCCGTGTGACAACCATAAACATAAATGGAATAAAAGACAAAGTAGATCAACTTAGAGAATTATCTAAAACATTCGATATAATACAGATACAGGTAACTCATAATATAGATAAAAAATTAAAGAGGGAAATAGACGAAAAATTAAATGAGATAGTTTTAGAAAACAACAGTAATAATGAGAATTGGGCCGGGGTAGCGACAATGCTAAAGAACATATCTCTAAAATTAACATGGGAGGAAATTTTAACTGAAGGGAAATTTCATGGGAGGTTAATGCATATTAAAATAAATGGGTGGCATATATTAAATGTGTACGTGCCAACATCAAACAATACATATATAAATAAGTTTAAATTTATTACAGATCTAACTGAATATATACAAGAATTTTCCATGGAAAATTTCATAATTGGAGGAGATTTTAACTGGGTGACCAACAATGTAGATAGGAGCGGGAGTATGAAATATAAAGAATTAGAAGTTAGAAGGGGGGACATCATCAGAAATTTTATGGATAACAATGAAATAGTAGATATTTGGAGAACAATAAATCCAGACAAGATAGAATTCACATATGAATACGGAAATGGACAGGGAAGTAGACTGGATAAATTTTACATATCCAGAAGAGAAATAAACCAAGTCTTAATATGTACAATTCAAAAAAATAAAATATCGAAGCATAATCCAGTTACACTTAACATAAATACTAAAAAGAGGAATAAATGGGGACAAGGATATTGGAAACTAAATAATTCTGTTCTACTGGAAAGTGGTTATACGGAAAAAATAATAGAAATTTTAAACAATTTTAATACGGAAAGAACAACGAATATTTTACAATCATGGGAAGTTTTAAAAGAATCGATTAAGAAACTTACTAAGATATACAGCACTATAAAACAAGACAAAATAAGTGGGGAGGGGGTTGAGCAAAGATATAAAGATATATGTAATAATAAGGAAGCAAGTGAGGAGGAAAGGAGAAAAAAGATAAAGTTAGGAAGGAATATGATAATATACAAAACTACAAAAAGGATGGAAATAAAGTAAGAGCAGGAAAATTTGACAACATATACATAAAAGTAAAAGGCCTATATAGAAGGGAGGAAATAAGGAGAGGAGAAGAGAAAAACATGGAAACCATAAAGAAAAATAACTCAGTACTTACAGAAAGAAAAGAAATATTGCAAGAAATTCAAGATTTTTATAAAGAATTATACACATCGCAAAATATAGGGTACGAGGACATAAATAATTATTGCAAATATGCTCATTTTACAAAAATAAATGAAGACTATAGAATTAAATGTGAAACCTTTATAACAGCAGAGGAAATAAAGAGAGCCATAATAGAATTAAATAAAGGTAAATCCCCAGGGTTAGACGGTCTCACCGCTGACTTTTATAAAAAAAAATCAAATACAATTAATTCCGATTTTAGAATACCTATATAACAACATCTTGATAAATAAAGAAATGCCAGGCAAAATGAAAGAGGGGATTATCACATTAATATATAAAGGGAAAGGGTATACGCAAGAATTAAAAAATTGGAGACCAATTTCTTTACTGAATACTGATTACAAAATACTTAGCAAAATTCTATCTAATAGGCTTAAAACATGTATGGGAAAAATAATTAACGTAAATCAAAGTTGTGGGGAAGGGGGTTGAAGTATTAAAAATAATTTACTAACTAAACAAACAGTGATTGAATATATAGAGAATAAAGGAGATAAAGGAGCGATGATTCTATACGATCAGGAAAAAGCTTTCGATCGTATAGAACAAAGATATATAAAGAACATTTTAATAAATTATGGATTTGGACCTATTTTTTGAATAAAGGTATTTTATAAAAATATAATATCGGTAGTGCAAATTAATAGAGCGAGAACAAAAAGTTATAAGATCGAAAGATCAGTAAGACAGGGATGCTCCCTGTCAATGCTACTTTATGTTTTAGCCATAGAAGTACTATGTATAAAAATAAATAATAATACAAATATACAAGGTATTAAAATACCGAATCTAGAAAATTAATTTAAAATGCTTCAACACGCTGATGAGTGTACAAATTTTATATATGATGGCTTCTCTTTTAAACATCTGGAAAAAGAATTTTACGATTTTGGAAAGGCCTCGGGATCAAAAATTAATAACGCAAAGACAGAAATACTTTTGATAGGCAACTGGCATGGAAACCATCCCGGTTTACCACCGGAACTGATAAAATCACAAGTGAAGGCCTTAGGGATATATTTCGGGTATAATGCTATAGAACCAAATTATAATTATTTAATAGATAAAGTACAATCACAAATTGAAATATGGCTATGCTCACCTTTAAACTTAATGGAAAGGACACAGATTGTACACACATACACATACAGTACTCTATGGTACATAATGCAAATAGTAGATTTTAAAGACACATGGTTGGAAATTTTATATAAAAAAATAGTTCATTTTATATGGGGAGGAGGAATGCACCTCCTCCCAAGAGAGCACCGATATAAACCAAAAATTGAAGGAGGGCTGGGCATATCCTTCTTGAAATATAAAAAGAATGCATATTGTTAAATAGAATACGGACCTTACAGATAAAAAAGCATTTCGTGTGGGCGGCTTTATATATATACTTTTATGGATATGCAATTAGTAATATGCCTGAAATATATAGGAACAACAAATTAATTAAACTAATTGAACCACCAAGGAATCTGACTCCAATTAAAAACGCAAATATGAGACATAGGAACACTAATAAAATATGGACAGAGGAGGAAGACAATCTTATATATGAAATTATAATGAAGGAGGTAAATAAAAACATTCGCTATGAAGTAGAATTAGAAAACCCAGGAATAAGATGGGAAGGAATATGGAAAAAGTGGGAAAACATTAGGTCCAACCAAAAACAAAGTTTGATTTACAAATATAACCATGATATATGGGTCATAAAAGGCATGTAACTAATCATATAGCAATGTGCCCACTTTGTACTAGTACATTATATACAAAAAGACATGTGATGTTAAAATGCAAAAGTCCCGAAATAGATAGGGAAATAATAATAAATAGGATACTTGAACAAAATGGAATATATCATGAAGATGATATATTATACACAAACAATATAAAAGAGAACAAATTATATGAAAGCGTAATAACATATATTACCAGTACTATGGGAAAATGTTTGAAAGGAAATTAATAAATATTGGTGTTTTAGCAACACACAATTAATAGTGTTCTTGTCTGCCTAATAATAAATATAATAAATAAAAACAAAATGGGAACCAGTATGCCCTCCCATTAGAGGAGATGTACACCGCAAAGGCGACCTGGATCCTACTCACTCACATGTTAGAAAGGCCAGCCTCACAAAAATTGAACGTAAACATAATAATTAGTACCGGCCAACATAATATAGAAACAGGAACACTAGAATATAACAACTAACAACAAGGGAAATTCGCAGTAGCTAACATAAATTAACACTGCATATAAGAACAAAATGGAAAACACATAAACACGGGGGGGGGGGGGGTATGTGACTCAAAGTAAGATATGAGGACGAGTGACATCAATGCTACATGGCTAACGCGTAGTAGTACGGGTCACATCAGAGTATCTGAAGATTGAGGTATAACCAAAATCAACATGACGAAACAAGAAAACAAAAGGAAAACAACATCAAAAACTAACAAACGCGAAATTTTATCCCGCCTATACACACTACGGACACACAGACCTTTTTTTATATATATATCTTTCACATATCAGAGAGAGTGAACAACAAAAATGTATTAAATGGCTTTAGACCATAACATATATGGAGACAAGGGGAGCACAAAGTATAGCCCCTGAGACGGTCGCGGTTGTAAGGGTCGCCAACCCACATCTCCGCCACAGACTTAAAATGATGCACCACCAGTCTCCATTTCATAATCTCATCACAGAGATTGTATATATATTTATTTTGGAATTTATTGTAAATTATTTTCCTACATAAAAGTAAATAATAGCTATATCAAGATTTGAACAATTACAGCCAGTCCAAACAAGAATACAAGGGTTTATAGAATACGACAAAACATATATAGTAAATACACATATAGCACACACTGGACTCATAAAGATCCCTGGCAAGGATCACTAAAATACCATAATATAACATGGCAAGGAAACCAGCCACAAGGGTAGTACCTGAGCCGTAGTGTAAATTTCTTTCGGCTAAGGGCGGAACGAATGGGAAACTGGAAACGGGATCCGAATCAAGTACACCCATCTAAAATGTATATCAAGAGGAACCCTAGTCAAAAAGTTCAATAATAAAACTTTTTCTTCAAAATTCTATTTGATTTTTTCTAAGAAACCCACAACAACAGACTTATGTGGGTACATATAGATATATAAAAAAAAAACTTTTAAACTTTCGGCACAAAAGGGGGACACCTCAAAGGCCTCTGAGCTTAACATAGCTAGAGGTCCAAGAGGGGTCCACAAAAAACAAAAAAACAAAAAAAAAATCACAGGCAAATAGGTGAAGATATCGAACTATACTTGTCACACTGGCCCAAAAGGCGACTTCCATTTGTGCTGCGACAATACGACTACTTTTCCCACCATCCAGCAAACGAATTGCTTCGACCCTCTAGCCTAATGATAAAAACTGCCTCGCTTTGGAATTTGAAATATTGGCATCTTTGAGATACAATGACAAGGTGCCTGAAGTACGAAGCGGGATAAGAAATGTTGCACATCAATTCACATGATAATACTTTATCTAAACAATGCCGTCATTGTCAAACAAATATTTAGTTTCCGTAGCCTGAGCAGTCACTATACATACGCGCCAGTGACCGCTTAAGGCAGGAAGAAACCATTGTTTGGTTAGGAAACGAAACAGCGGAAGGCATGTGACCGTTCGTTCGTTCGTTTGATTAACGACGTGTGCGGCCATTCGGCCATTTACGTCGACCAGCATGTGACCGTTATATACAGGACATTTATATAGGAAATGTGCGGGGGAAAATTAGACTGGCCGTTGTGAACATACAGAGAGAGAGAGAGAGAGAGGGTGGGGTTGATATCTGCGGTTTTTGAGTATCACTCGTGTCAGTACAAAATGTTTCCACTTCACTCCCGAAATGTTTTGTGATCTTTATTCAGATAATGTAGATTTTCTTTCTATTATATATTTGATGGTGAAAAACGTCCATTTGCATTATTTTTCCCATTCTTTTAAAATGCGGTTAACGCTATAGACAAGTTGTATAGCTATATCGATGAAAAGAAGTTCCGAAAATGTATAAAAGATTACGACAGTAGCATTTTAAAAATTTCTCTCCTGCATCTCATGATAGAAATAGTCTCTTTTGTCCAATTAATGACTGTTTTTATACGAAAAATGAAGCGAATATTACCAGCATTTCTCATGCCCATTGATACCGTGAACGTTGTTATCGTGCGGGTAGTCGAATACCACACTAGCTCAAATACGTAGAAGCTTTAAACTAATGATTGTAAATTATATATGCTAAGTTTTGCTCGTCTTTATTTTATTTATTTATTTTTTTTTTTTTTTTATTATATTTTTTTTTTTGCATTTAAACGTGGTCTTGACAGTCTTGTGCGGTATGGTTTGGTAAGAGATGCTACACCCATATTTCGACAGTCGCTTAATTTCGGTTTGCAGTCAACTCCATATTCATCCATTGTTTTCCTAAATGTGAGTGAGATTAGTGTTGAGATTACCCAATAACTAACTCTGAGTATATTACTTAATCTAGATTTTTGGACTAAAACTTATATCGTTTGGAGTTTACAATGTATCAAATAGATACAGGTTATGATAAGTTCAGTCTGTGTCAAGTTGCACGATTCATATGGAAAATTGTTTTAAAAAAAGCTAATACATTAATCTATTAGATGGGTTTTGGAGTTTGTTTTGTGGCATTTTTTGACTTAGAACACCCTCGTTGCTTTACTACACTCAGAAATACTACTGTTTGTTTCAAACGGCATTGCAAATGGTACCTAGTGCTGCATCTAAACATGTATTAATGCAAATGGATTGACTGACCGACAAAGAGTTCCTTTGTCACGGGCTTCAATAATGTCATACCGTTATTTTCCCCATGAATGCGGACAGCATGCTTTGAACTCACCCTCAAAGGATCGATGCCCGCGTAGTGTTAAAACTGCCGTCATGTTGTCAAATGGATCTTCCTTGTAGGGGTGCACAGGTGCCAACTGCGAATCTGATTTCCAGTCAATAACTATTTCACTAATTTGTCTTGAACATTTTGTTTAATATTTTTTAAAATCTCCTTTCTCCTGAATGATCTTGTATTTATTATTATAGAGAAATAATTATTTTAAATTGCGACACAGACGACAGTCAGTCAGAACATTCTCAGCCTTTTCCGTAAAAACACATCGGATGTGTCGCAGACGCAGCCATTTTTAGATTCCAATCATGAAAACGAACCAATCACGTGATGAAATATTACGTCACTGTGTATAAAAACTAAAGTATTGATTCATTAAAAACAAAGATTCAAAAGTTAACTTCAGTTAGCAATATATTTATTAGTTTTAATATATTTAATTTACCTGTTATTTATTCCATATACGTTCAAGAGACAGATCATATGCTGCGTACTATTTTCTTGCGCAAGAACTTTGTGCTATTTGTTTGTTTTTGTTTTTTTTTTGTTTTACGCATCCGATGTTTCTTTTGACTTGACAGGAAAGGCAGAAGTTACTCTGACTGAGACGACAGTATCACGTGATTATTCAAGGGCAGTCACTCCTGTAGAGTTGTACGAATTTCTGGACACTCTTCTCGGGTGCGAAAGCCTTGAACTTTCGGTGGCGAATGGTATGCATAGTGTCCGCGTTAACGGGAAAATAAAATTATAAAATTATGGAAACTCATGTAACACAATAATTTTTTTGATCCATTTTTCAGACTGTTAGAGAAATAGATTTTTAGATACAGCACCCGTTATAGTTCGCGATGCCATTAAAAATAACTTGTAGGCGCATTTTATTTATGGTCTGTTTATCAAGTTCAGAGAGAGAGAGAGAGAGAGAGAGAGAGAGAGAGAGAGAGAGAGAGAGAGAGAGAGAGAGAGAGAGAGAGAGAGAGAGAGAAGAGGAAGAAGATTATGGTGATGAAGTAGAGTGAATGAAATAGAAAAATATATTTAATCCAAGGGCAGATTTATTTCCTAATAGAAAAATAAAGTTGTCCCAGATGTTATATCGCCACATATACAGATTTTATCGACACTGTATCGATATTATTTTTCCTCTCACTGATACATTAATAGTTAGCAAATTGCCGATACTGGATCAATATGTTTTGTTGTGCATTTTAAAACCTCGTATTGGGATACGAAAACACTAAAAATCAAAGTTAAAAACAAATGACTAGACAACTCGTATTTTATCTTTGGATTTTAAAGTCTCGGGTAGAGATACGATGTATTTTCGAGAACATCTCGCCTTTGTAGGCAACAACATTGCTGGAGAACTCCTTTTTTTTTTTTTTTTTTTTTTTATAACCATCTCGTATAGTATTACAGTGTTCCTTCGGAACACATCTTCCTCATAGACGACAACATTCTAAACCAATTATTCTTTGAAATCAATAAAATAAAACTAGACCACACAGACTATGAAGATATTTAGCAAAGCACAACACATATTTGAAATTTGTTACACAACAAAAATAAAGACACAATAAATGTATTTTTTAAACAAATGCTCGACCTGGAAATAAGTCATTATTTAATAATCAAGAAAAGATGTATTTTGCTCATACCTTTAACTGACACTAAACATTAAGCATGGACCCAAATAATAGTTAAGTGATAATAAAACTAGTTTTTAAGATTACAATTTCGTATTTCCAAGTGCTAAGCACTTTCCACTTGATGGGATGATCACGAGTAAATCAGCATGTAAATTTACAGTTTTGTAATAAATTAAGGGCAGGGTTAAAAATATATTTGTGTGGAAAGCGTAAATTTCTCCTCTTAAGCATTATTCAACAGCCTTGATTTGCTTCTTTATAATCCACTTAGCTCGTGATGTACGTGCAAAGTCACAAATAAATATGCCACACTTGGTTCAAATGGAGAATTTCTCCATGTTACTACACAATATCACATGACCAAAACGGCAAATATATAAATACCACGAAATGTCAATGTACTGTTTGACATGGACAACACATAGTTTAATCACCAGACAATGCGTCAATTCAATACAAGAAAACACAAATAAGATAAATTGTAACATTAAATAGTCATGTTAAGCATAACTATAACTTTGTATGGAAATACTATACACGTTGGACATTGCTCCAGTATGGTCATTGATCTAAACGCTACAAATGTCTAAAAATCGGACAGAATCTTATACAAAATTAAATTGGACACGGTTACCTTCCAGTATTCATATGTTCCCAACACCAAACTCGAGCCATGAACATCTTGTATTGTTCTAGAATATCAATCTAACTTTAGTCATCTCTGTCATTGTTCTTATTATCTACCGTTTTATACAATGATAATGTACAACCATATCATTGAAAGCATTGTTAGAGTTTCTTTGATCAAATCATTTGTTAATCTCAAATACCTATTACCGATCTATTTCAAAGGTACCAGAATTACCGCAGTAACTGTCAATCATTTTAGGCAATTTTCGATTTCTATATAGACCGTCATTTCAAGCAATACTTGAACTACTATATTTAAAGCTTGCAGCAGATTAATTTAAGCAACCTCAATCGGCTTTTGTTGACCAGTTTCAGAAACACCAGAGTTCACACGGTCAATCACTTTTACAAATGTTCAATGGCAACAAAACACGACATTTAGAGCAATTTTAGATTCGTGTGGTCCGTGATTGAAAGGATTGTCAGACTTTCCTTTGTCGATTATTTTAAACAATCTCAATTGCCTTTTTTGATAAGTCTAGCAGTATCAGAGTTCATATGGTGGACAATTTAAAGCAATGCATAATTTTTCCATGCTCCATAATTTTTCCATGCTCCATAATTGTTCCATGCTCCATAATTTTTCCGTGCTCCATAATTTAAAGTAATGATGGAGCTCCTATACGAAATAATTTATTGAATTGTTAATTGGATTTAGGAACTATCGTCTTTCTTCGATGTATATAGATCAATGCCAATAGTACCAAATGTGTCTGGTAACATAGATTCCTAATGCACACACAGAGTGTGGTCCCAATTACCATGTTAATAGTATCAAATTTTTCCCCTTTTTTTAATGTAAGCTGTAAGCACCTGTAGCTGAGAGGACTAGAGGATTCACGTGAGGAATGCGAGGTAGTGGGTTCGAACCCGCATAATATGTTTTCCTCGTGTCCGTTTTTAGAGAAAAATATTGTTGAATGATCCACAAGAACATCAAAAAGAAGACTCGTGACCCTTGGTTCTGATAGACCAATGTGACCGCAGGTAAAAAAAATCCCATAGGAATCTAACATTTGCGTAGAGTAATCACGTATATATACACTCTTTAAAATAAGTATCAGCAACGAATCCAGACCATATATGACTGACGGGGTTCAAGATTTGAAAGTACTGGTTTTAAACACGAGTATGATCAAATAAATAAAATGTACCAGCCCAATGGTAAAACTCAAGTCTCAAAACCTATTATTTCTACATTCATAGAGAATAATACCTTTTTTTATCCATCCTGCACGAAAGTGACGGGAAGGTGTATGCCGTACTCTCGTATTTGTATTAGTAGTAGTAGTATTAGTATTAGTAGTAACAGTAGTAGTAGTAGTTGTTGTTGTTGTTGTTGCTGTTGTTGTTGTTGTTAGAAGGACTGTTGAGGTTTGCGTTTCCAAACGTTCATAGTTCCAACTTCCTTGTCCTTTTTAAATCAAACACAGTGTTAACAATACAAATTGAACATACATCCTGAAGATGCTACACCGTGGTACCAAAAGTTAGCCACCAACACCTACGTGTCACGCTACATTTACTATGTTGATTTCAAGCATTTTAATCAAGGATATAGCAAGCGAATATCGCTGTCTTCCAACAGTTTCATTTTTTACAAGAAAATGTTTGTTCACTTTTGATTACGAAAGGTTCCCAGTTTTGCAAATGATTATAAACTCGACCGCACATGAAAAGAAGGGGAGGGGTGCGTATATATATATATATATATATATATATATATATATATATATATATATATATATATATATATATATATATATATTGTGACTGGTAAGTATTGTAGAAGGATGGTCTGCAGAGAATACTCCTTTCGTAAATATGTATTTTGTAACCTCCGTCTTCATCTGTGCCCAGGTTGCTAGTAATGATTTAAATGTAGAATTTGTCGGCCAACAATAACATTATGTAAATTAACAATTTATTCTCTAGAAAGTTACTTAATAACTGAAGCATAGAATTCACGCAACAAAAATATCTAATTCTTGGTCTGAGCAATATTACTGCAATGGATGCAGGAGTACATATACATATTCTTCCTTTTGTACGTCATCGCAAATTCCATGGAATAAATAGTTCGTGTAATGAATGCTAACGTAAGACTGATAAAAAAAATGTACATCAAGCATATCTCTGGTATTCGTGTATTACACCAAACGTTAACAGCAATTAGAAGCTGATCCCTTTTGCAAAAAAATAATCATATTACGCATTCGCACATTTGACAGTTGCTGGTGTGCTGATATCAAGCTGGCGAAATTTACCGTATTAATCGCTTATAAGTTGAACCCAACTGCAAATGGCGCAGACTCAGATCTGCCGTCGCATAAGGCGCCGGCAGATCTGGGTCTATGCAGTTTTTTTCGGAGTAATCAATAGAACAAACAACATAGACCCTGATATGCCGGCGCATTATGCGAGGTAAGATCAACGTCTATGTTGTTTGCAGTTGGACTCGGTTTGTAAGCATAGTTTAATAACTGATTTAGCGTTACAATAAAGTAAATGCATAGCTTAAGTCGGCATGTACAAGTTTAATTTACTGAAAAAAGAGCACGGAAGGATAGGTATTTACCGGAAATACTCGACAGACTGAAAAAATAATAGCAACGTCCCTCAAGAAGCTGGCAATGTTACTGCGGTACGAGAACATTTACATGTACCAAGAACAAAGACGCCGCAGTAGCGAAAGAAAAATCAGTTGATTTTGGATGTAGGAAAACTTTCAAACGGTTGCATCGGGAATCAAACAAAGAACTTTGAACTTCCAAAGCTTTTTATTTTTTCTTTCACCACTGGTCTATTCCACCACCACCCCCTCCCCATCCCAGTCCCCACAAGGCACATTTCAAACGATACAAGATATCAAGGTACCAAGTTCCTCAAAATACACATGATCTACTGTGGGCCAAACAATTCACCTGCACAGAGCGCCTGAAACTCAGATATTGACGTTAAAGTACAGTAATTTAGGACTGTTCATCTAAGACCTATTATATAAAAAGCACAAGAATAAAAAAGGAAACAATCCTATTCGGTATGCAAAGATAGGTTTCTGGTATGACGTAGGTTATTTTTAACATAATGTGTTAAACTGTATTGTCTCAATATAATATTGACATTAACTTTACTCAGACCAGGCTAAATGCCCTTGCGGATCTGTGCACGAATAGCGGAACTTTAGATTTTCTTCTCTTCCTTTTCTTTTTATTGACTTAAGGTAATATATATATATATATATATATATATATATATATATATATATATATATATATATATATATATATATTACAATTAAAATTACGCTGTGTTATTGTGAGAGCACCCCAGTAGTTATATGGGGCACTTGAGAGCCAAAAGGGGCACTTGTGAGCCATACGAAAAATTAACATGAAGAGGCATTTGCGGTCAAAAGTGTTCATAGGGTCAAGAACTGGATGCTTATTTGCAAAGGCTGAAAGGAGCAGAAGAAGTATTTCTTCAACAATAATACGAAAGAAGAAAACAAGAAGAAGAAGCACAGAAGGAGAAAACTTTGAAGTGTGAATGTCAGAACGAAGGGAATAGTGAAAACAAAACGGTGACTCTGCTACAAGACATTTTGGCTGAGTTAAAGTATCTGAGACAAATGTATCAGACTACTTTAACACGACCCAAGAGAAAGAGACCTTCAAGGGCTACGCTTTCTAAACCCATCACACCGTCCACTCTCACTTCCACTGAGATGTCACTACCAGTGACTACTACTACTGCCACTACCAAAGCAGCAACAACAACAACATGAGTTGGACTTGGCCGTGGAAAAGGATTGAGGCAGCTAAAGCTCATCGTGTCAAGTCCATGAGTTTGTTAAAACAACAAACACCCCAACGGTCGTTTTCAAGGCCACCCACATCTCTTAGAAAAAAGATACTACTCCATGATTGTCAAATCAAGAAAAACTTAAATACAATTACAAAAATGTGTGCTTGTGTAAGTGCGTGTGTTTCTTTATATAAAATAATCAAGACAAAGATACACTTACATATTCTCTTTTTGAATGGCAATGAAAATTTCATAACACATCACCAAAGTCTATTTTTCTTTCCCTGTCTGTATCTTTTCTTGAATTTCTTCGCGGTTATGTGTTCTTATTCCTCTTGTACTGTTTCTTCCAGCCTCTTGACTTCTTATATTTCTTGACGGGAATGGGTTCTTCTTCTGTTTTTGAAGAACCCTACGCCTCCTCCCCGTTCTGTTTGTTCTCTTTTTTATGTGGGCACCCTTAAGACCAATGTCATTTTTCTTGACAATGATAACAGGTATATTTACCTTTGTCTATCTTTTCTCTTGTCTTTCCTTCTTTGTTTTGACGTTGTTGACATTCTGGAGACCGATGTCCTTTTTCCTGGCATATATAGCAAGTATCTTGACTTTTATCTCGAGAGGAGTAGTCTGTGGACTCATTGAAAGTGGTATACTTTCAAATGACTAACTGTAAATCTCTGACGAGAAAGACAATCTGTCTTGACTCTTCCATCTTCACAGTTTGAAAGCTGAATGACTAATAGTTACTCTGAGGATGAGAAGCTCTCTCTATATATAAGGAGAGAGCGTGTGTTAAACTCAATCAAATCAAAGTTTGCAATCAAGATGAAACGATCACATAATTTCAGTGAGAAACCAGAAGAAGAAACCAAGAAGCGACGACGACGATTTTCCGTACCGCCTCACACGCAGTTAGCTGAAGTGTTAGCATATGTACATGCCAGTGATTTCGAAGAGGACATAAGTGAGCCCGAAACAACACCCTCTACCTCCACAAGACCAAGAGAGTTCACAGCTAAACAGAAAGAAAGTCGTTCCGTAGCTCCCAAAAAGTATTATCACAATCGAGAGACCCAAAAAGCGACTTCCAGAAAATTTAGAATCACGGCTTACACCTGCATTGTAAACTTTAAAGAGTTCAGGTCTGAAGTACCACCCAAGAAAGCAACAGGTTTCATTACAGATTTGTGGGATTCCTTGTTAGGGACATTGAAACGACAATCCCAGGCTAAAGGGGACGATTGTTGGAGACTTTCCATCCATCACGATAGTTTGAAGTCTCCTGTATTGATCGAGTTTATTACCCCGGCAGAATTAACAACGTCTAAAGTCATCGACAAAATTGAATACGTTCAACAATCCAAAAGACGAATTTACCATGACCGATGGAAAAACCACACTTCACATGACCCACGTTTCCCCTCCTAGAGGCAGCGAAAGACGAAAAGTGTTATTGCTGGACGACATTTGCAGTACCAAACGCAGTATCGTCCAAATTAACAACTTCCAAGACCAGATGAGCTTAGCCCATGCCATCGTCGTGGAGCGAACGTATGCCGACAAGAACGAGACCGTAGAATAGAAAAAAGTATGGATGAACATTCGACGATCGGAGAGGCCTCAACAACGAAAAGAAACAGAATTCCTGTTACAACAAGCAGACATATCTAAAGAGACCGTGTATGGCTTTCCTGAAATGTAAAAACTTCAAGACGTCTTGGCTTCTCGGTAGATCTTGAAAGTATACCCTCAAGTGGTTCGCGGAGCTCTGGTGTTTCGAGGACCCGATTTCCCAGATGGAAAATACATTCACATGTATCATCATCAAGAGCATTTCGATACCATCACCAGTATCACACGATTTCTTGGATACGCTTACTACTGCGAGAAATGTGACCAAGAATTTACCACTCGCGACCAACACATTCATTGCGGAGAGAGATATCGGGGTTGTTTAGCATCTAAACCATGCGTTCCTGAAGAACATATTCATTGCCCTTCTTGCCAACGAACTTTTGTCAGCCCCATGTGTTATGAACAACATCGTATGAAACAAGTTCACCAGCAGAAAAGTGCTTGTGACTTAATGAGATTGTGCTCAACGTGTGGACAGTTTATTCTAACCAATAACACAAAGGCACACGTTTGTCCAGGAAAGAAAAGATATAGTTTTTGTGACCAAATCGTGGACTTTGAACATCAATGTTACATTCAAAAATTTGACAATGGACTGGACAAAGACATCAAGGAATAGCAGCACAATAAGAACAAGATACAAGTGGATTTTATCTTTTTTGACTTTGAATGTACGCAAGCGACAGGTATTCACGTCCCTAATGTCTGCGTCGCTCATCGGGCTAATGAGAAGTGCATACAAGAACCTATCTTTTCCATTGTCCCCAGTGTAGTAAGATTTAAGGAGGACGTGAAAAAAATATGTCGAGGACCCCGCACTTTTGCCGATTTTGCCGGATGGATCTTAGACCCTAACTGACAACACTTGGAGCGAAGAGGACATCCATCGTTACGGGGACTGTCATCGAAACGCAACAGTCATGGCCCACAATTTCTCGGGATACGATGGACAATTTCTGTTGAAATATTATTCAGAATAAGGTACCGAATGTCCCACAGCCACCATGAATGGAGCTAAACTTATTTACATGAAAGTGGGACAAGAACAGTTTAAAGATTATATGAGTTATTTAGCCATGACTTTGAGTCGAATGCCTAAAACGTTTGGAATTGCAGAAATGGCCAAAGGGTATTTTCCGCACTTTTTCAATACCGAAGCGAATAAACATACTGTGCTCCCGCATTTGCTTGACGTTCACTATTGCGACCCCGACGGTATGCACACCGAACAACGAGAAATCTTCTACACTTGGTACCACACTCACGCTTCAGATTCGTTTGACTTTCAAGAAGAAATGTTGAAATATTGCTGATCCGATATGAACATTTTAAGCCGTTGCTGTCGAAAATTTCGAGAATTATTTCTGGATCACGGAGGTATCGATTCTTTGAAGGAAGCTTTTACCATTGCCAAAGCGTGTGGATTAGTCTACTGAAAAAAGTTCATGCTCGAGAACCAATTGGCCATCATACCCCCTGACACTTATTTCTCGGTGAGCCGTCAATGCTCTGCCAAAGTTTTGCGTTGGCTCCATCACTTGTGAGAAAGGGAAGACAAATGGATACAAAATGCGAGAAACGGTGGAGAAAAGAAAATTGGAAGTCTTTCTGTTGATGGTTGGGATATAGAAAACCCGCAGATGGTGTACGAATTTCAATGATGTTTATTTTACCGATGCCCCAAGTGTTATCCTGAACGAGACCTGAAAAATACTTTCTCAGGTTCCAATATGGAAGAGTGATACGAACAAACTTACCAACGACGCCTGAAGTTAGAAAGTCAAGGACTCAAAGTAGTAGAAATGTGGAAGCACGAGAACGATCCACATTTCAAAACCGATCTAGAATTTAGACGCATCGCCGTAAGTTACGACGTGGTATACATCGAACATTTGGACCCACGCGACAGTTTGTTTGGAGGACGAACCAATATCATACGCTTAATGTACGACGTAGACGAATCTCAAGGAGAAGAAATCAAATACATCGATGTGTGTTCGTTGTATCCTTCGGTGTGCAAATATATGCACTATCCCCTACCGGTCACCCTGAAATGATCACAGAACACATTGACCTGGAACACATTCGTCAATACGAAGGATTGATCAAATGCAAAGTTTTACACTCGACAAACTTGTACCACCCTGTCTTACCCCATCATTGCCAAAGAAAACTGATGTTTCCTTTATGCCGTACGTGTGCTGAAACATGTAATCAAGACCAACCTTGCAACTATACGGAGGAAGAGCGCGCTTTGACAGGAAGGTGAGTAAGCGTTTAATTGTTTCGTGCTAAGGATCGGGGATACCGTTTGTTAAAAGTATACGAAATTTGGTGACGCCTCGAATCCAGGAATTTTCTCAGGCTACGTCAAAGAATTTCTCAAACTGAAACAAGAAGCGAGTGCCTAACCCTCTCGGTGCCAGACACCAGAAGACAAAGACAAATTCAAAGAACAGTACCGTTCTATAGAAGGCATTACTTTAGAAGACGTGGAAAAGAACGAAGGAAGACGATCGTTTGCTAAAGTCATGCTCAATTGTTTGTGGGGAACGTTGGCTCAACGTCTGAGATTGCCCAAGACGGAATCAAGCCGTTACTTTAAACTATTGGACGACTAATGAAAACTGATTAAACACATGGAAATCATCCGTGAAAATTTGATCTTGGTCAGTTACGAAGAAGCGACAAAAGTTTGCACCCCACCCCCACGCCCGAGTTTGGCAATGTCATCATTGCAACTTGCGTGACAGTCAATTCCCGCTTAAAATTGTATAATGATACCTTGGAGGTTTTAGGAGATCAAGTTATGTACTTTGACACCGACAGTTGTATGTACATCCATCGTCGCGATAGCCGCCAACACCCAACTATCGAAGAGGACCGTTTAGGGGCATGGACGGACGAGCACCCACAAGATATGATTGTCAGTTTGCCAGCGACGGCCCCAATAATTAAGGTTACTAATACAGAGACCGACAAGGACAACTTCAACAAATGCAAAGTCAACGGATTGACACTGAACTGTCGGGCTAGTCAACGAGTCAACATTGCTGTCTTGAAAGAAGCTTTACAGTGCGGACAAGATCAAGACTTACGAGTGAAAACAGTAGAACTCCATATAATTGTACGTTTAGCAAACCACCAAATTGTCAGTCGACCTTTAGAAAAAAAATCTGTCAAATTGTGTACCAGAAACGAGTGCGATTCCAGACCACAACACTTTACCGTAAGGACACGCTGAGCTCCAGTATAAAAAAGGGACACGTTCCAAGACCAACACTTCATTGTGAATGCAAACACTGATCTAGAAAGATGAATTCCACACAGTCACTGAGTGAGGGACCCCACTATGAACTCCAAGTTCCATGTGTAGGTCAGTACACTGTCACCGATACTGACGAACTCGGCCTACTGTGGACTCCAAGGTCGATCATGAACTCGAGTGCGATGCTGGGCCTTGCGACGAGTGTGATGCCGTACGCTTTGACATCAGCGATGCAGCACGACCTTACCGCTCCTCTACTACGATCGAAAGTGATGTCATTCGTGTACCTTACGGCTCCACTAGCGAAAGCGATGCAGCACGCCCTGTCTTCTTTACCGGTAAACGTGATGCCGTGCGTGTACCTACCTACGGATCTCATCCATGCACCGGTAAATCACTCTGGATACCACTAGCTCATCGATATGTACCCTGCAAGGAAGAATACACGTTGCCTGTAGCTTTGCTGGCTATTGTGACTTTGAAAGTCGATTCCAGACTTCCAAAGATAAATGGCCTAAATATCTGGAAGGACCTACTTCCAAAGCTTTAGCCAGGGCCGGATTTGTCTACTTGGGAGAAGGAGATAAAGTACAGTATTTCAGCTGTGGTGTGACACTTCACGAATGGGAGTATAAAGACTCAGCTTAACTGGAACATGCCAGATGATCTCCGCGCTGTCACTACCTTCCTTTGGTTGGTCCAAAGAAGTAATATGTCAGATACTTTAGAAGAGAACATTCGTAGTTTGCCTCTGGAACTTAGAGAACACATCTACAAAGAGTTTGTCCAGATACAAGTGAAACGGAAAAACAATTGCATCCGTTACGACATATACGTTTTAACCATTGGTATTTGAATGCTGTAAAAAAAAAGCTGATTAGTGTCAAGGTATTTAAATGGTCCGATCTTGATCAACTAGTACGTAACTCCTTTAAGAACTTGGATGACACAACAACCTACAATGTGACAGTGATACACAGAATTCCATGGAACGAAGTCCAGGAAAAAATTAAAAACTTACAGGAATTAAAAAAACTGTTAAAAAAGTGTCATCTCAAGACGAAATTCCTTTACGACGTCTGATGTGTAGTGAGGTATTGAATGAACATTTTCTATATCCTTTACCACCAGATTCCATTTGTCATGAAGTTGATACGACGAGCTGACCATCAGTGGAGATGAGTTCCAGTACAAAAAACAAGTGTGTGATCAGATTGACCTCAATGTTTTTGTTTGCTCCTGACACAAAAGATGGCCCCAAGAAAGGCACACCAGCACCATAGTCGCCCCAAGAAAGGTGACAAAAGGACTATCTCCTAGTTTAGCTAAACATTGGGATGTTTTGTCAGTCCTGACTAAATCCAATCCTCCCATGCGAAAACAACTCATTCAAACAGCCCCGAAAGAAATCATAGATAATGTGTGTGAATGTTGTTTGAATGTGTTGAAAGGAACGATACCTTTGTCCAAGATACAGACACAGAAATTAGGAAAACATCGGAACGTTCTTCGCCAAATAGTGAAAAAGAAAATACCCTCAGTCAAAAGAAACAAATGCTAGTGCAACGTGGAAAATTTCTACCCATGCTGATAGGACTGTTGTTAAAAATAGATGCTCCTTTAATAGGACCAATTGCTGGACCCCTTTTAGGAGGAGTCATGAAATAAGGAGGGACTAAAAAGGACACTCTTCTCTGGAAAGACAGCACACTTGTACCTTTGGATCTTATGGAAGGACGAAAGCTGACTTTAGTTCCCTACAAACGATGGATGGAACTCCATCGTTGGTACGAACAACGGATACCTCATTTACCTCCGAATCCTAATCTCACTGAGATGTCACAGTTACAACAAGAATTACAATCGTTGATGGATAGAAGCGATTTGTCAGAAGCAGAAAAATCGCAACAGTACGGACAAATATTGCAACGTCTTCAACTCTTTCACCAGAAAGCTTTAGACGAAACAGCTAAACCGACTCTGAGAGATTTCAAAGCGACCATGACAAGCGAACCTAAAGTCACCCAGAAGACAGGGATGATAGAAGAAGAAGACACACGAGAAGTGCATTTGTGAGAGAGCATTCTCTTCCTAATGGCCTCGGCTTACGCCTCAGCCATTATCGGGGACGATGCCAGGCGAGATTTTACCCACTTAAATATCACGTGCTGTTTTGTACTTGATGACGATTTGTAATAAGTGGGACTCCGTTTGAGGAATAAAGATTTATTAGCAAAATATTACCAAGCACAAAAAGCTTTTCTTCTTATAGAAATGTTTATACATTGTAAGGTGCTTCCTTAATTAATATACAAAATAAGAATTCAGTCGTATGTCACAGACGAAAACGAGCTACTATATCCTGATAATAAGGAGAGTTAAAATGGACGACTTCCCTAGATAGCCCGAATGGATTAATAATGACTAAATAATATGGCTACGTGGGCGGGTCTAAATGCCAGTTATGGGTAATTTGTATTCATTTATTTAATACTTGGTATGTAGTGGGCGTGGTTACGGGCTTAGTATCGTTTGCTGAAACACATAGAGGAGGAACTGATTGGAAATGTTACACAGATTATTAATTACACTATAATTTGTGACACTTTCACCGAATTGATTTTTGCAGGGTGCATTACACTTTTTGCTAATTTGCGAAAAAGGGTCCCTCGCAATTAACAAGCATCATTTGGTTATTTCTTTCTTCTTTTTTTCGTTTTTTTTTATTTATTTATTTATTTATTTATTTATTTATTTATTTATTTATTTATTTATTATTTATTTATTATCTTTTTCTCTAACCTTCTAACGTGTCGCTACTCAGCACCATCGGAGCAACCTCTGTCTTGTTCGAGTTTGAACGAAAAGACCTTGCCACGTTTGTTAAATTTGGTCGATATTCGATGTAAAGTGGATGTTGCTTTTTATATAAAACAAAAAGCTACCACTTCAGGGCTAAATACATGTATCCACAATGTGGAATGTCATGATAGGATGTCTGGGTTCCAATGTCACATTCTTTACGTTTTAATTACGCTATCTAATTACGTAATATACATGTTAGTACAACTCCAGCTCACTGATATTGCAATGCAACTGTCAGTATCAAAACATGTAGCCAGTGAGAAATGTAGAGGTTACTAAATATATATGGCCAGTGGCGTACTAAGGTTAAATGGCGCCAGGGGCGACGATGATGGCCAAAAGGGCCAGAATACGAGGCCCGAATTTTTATCAGCTATTTTGGTGCCCCAAGACCTCTGGCACAAACAAACTAGCAATATTACTAGCTCTGGCATTGACCAATGCACAAGCCACGAAGTAACGTGTCTCTTTGTAACTCTGTCGTGTCTCTTTATAATATTGGTGACGCATATTTCATTAAATGTTACTTTCTCTTCTTTGCTTCGCCAGGAAAAAATCTGGACCCCATATTCTAATATCGATCGATAATCACCTAAGGATATACTTTTGGAAGTTGTTACGATTTTATGACATCATGCCTGTGGCAAGTGCCACTGAGACTTATATCTTTAAAGTGTATTAGAATGGGGAGGGGGAGGATAATCCTGTGTTTGACGTTTTGAAGACGTTACTGGCGGTTTTACAGTGGCAAATATCAGTTTTACGCTCTCCGCTGACGAGTTGCTGATAAATCTAAATTTGCGATAGTAGAACCGGTACTAATGTCCTTAAATTCTCAAATGCAAGACTGGTATTGTGATAATATTGATTAAGAAAGACTAATGAAGACTAATGACTAATGAAACTGTTCTTAGCATATTGGTTCAAAATCTTCCTTTGTCTTGCGGCAAACTTGTGAACATTCCAGCCTTTACATGTGACATGATTTGTGATTTTTGTCTGGGTCTTTTTGCCATTTTTAGCACATGATAGACCATATATGGTGGCCAAGTATGTTTGGTGGAGGAAGAGCCCAGGAAGACCCCGGGATGAACCACCGACTCATTGGGAGCTACTGGCAAGCTTTCTTACATACCCACATTGGTCGAGCCAAGACTCGAACGCAGGCGGACAGAGGTGAGATTTAAGTGATCTATAAAGGCGAGCGCCTTAGACCACTCGGCCACCTTGGGCCCCCAAGCTTTGCATAGTCTTTCTACATGTGTGGAGCTGTTAATCTTAGACTCACATGAATGACCATATAAAGAAATATCAGCTTTAAAAGTAAGCATATTACTAACGCGATAATTTTAAATAAAGTAAGATTTATAATGTCGATAATTTTCTGTAGTTTCATATTTCTTTAGTCAATAATCCAAACCAATTTTAACGTTGTTGTAGTAAATTACACTGACCAGTGTAAGATTCCTGAGCCCCTCGTGTTTTCTTTATTTTCTTTTTCTTTCTTCTTTCTTTCCAGAACTGGAAATTGTTGCTACGATACAGATTTAGGCAAGATGAGATTGACTCTGTGATAAAGGCTATTTAATGTTAAGTCAGTCCTTTGCAGCTTAGCTGATTTCTCAGTAACGTATGATCTCGACCCGTTCGAATTCGAGTTATATAAACATGTATTTAGTAATCAATAATCGTTAGTATCTTCGGGAATCTATTTAATTCGAGTAAATCGATATTTCGTGACAGTATTAATGAAAACGACTGATTGATTGATTAATTGATTGGTGCACATTAGCACATGGAAGACTATTTAGTGGTAACGCAATGGGAGTAAATTGCTTTGCCATGACACACCACGGCAGCCGACCAGAGCCGGTCTGGACATAATTCGAACACCCAATCCTGTGATTGCGTGTCCGGCACGCTAACTGTTTAGCCACAACGTCTCCCACCAAAGGCAAAATTAGCAGATTGTGTGTTATGAAACAATAATAAGTCGAGTTAATACATTATTAAAGTGGACGCAACTAAAGATTATTTGAGATAGCAAGTTATTAAATGAAAAGAATTAGTCGACATTAGTCAATATAACCACTCAACTAAATATATAGGCAAGTTTACAAAACAGTAAATTAAGGTCACCAGATAATCATTGGATACAACACGTATCATATTTACGTTACTCACATTACTCCTACTTATAGATAATTAGCGATTGGTGGATTTCAATGTGATTTAGAACAGAAGAAATGTTGGAAATATTATTGCCTACAGTTGATGTCATAGAGACAGCAAAATTAACTTCAGAAAAGTAGTGACTTGTGCTATTTTCGGATTGTCTCTAAATAAGTGTTCCAATATTTCGTTGTCCAGACATAATTTTTAAAAAAAATCTTAGACGAAAAAGATCGTAACTCGCTCTCCAGAAGTTGTTTGTGACCTCGTGATACCATCTTCCCTGGGTCGTAAAACACTAAAACCATCCAATAGTTTCCAATCATAAAAATAACGCTGTATTTGACAGTGGATACTTTTTGTATTTCACCAGCCGACAAAAAGTTTGTAAAGTGAAAGAGAAAACCCTGTTTTGCATAAATTTTTTATAACATCCTTATCTGTTGCCGTATATATGTACTCTTTGACTTCCGGTGTAATTTCTTCCTCAAATTCGTCAAATATTACATTCTCATTTATCATTGTCTATTTCCTTTTGTATTTTAGTCACATTCAATTTACTGTGGCTCTTCTTTCTTTCTTTCTTTCTTTTTAACTTGGGATCAGTGTTCATTTTAAAGGAGTCATGCATGGCGTATAACACCTTTTCCTCGGGGATGCCTTATGCGGGGACTCGTACAACGCCGTGTGTCGTTTTGGTCTCTTCAACCTAAGAAATCCTTTCTTTCGTTTCCCGATTAATTAAAAGAGAGACAGTTTTCAATTCTTGAGCTATAACATACGTTAAATTGAAACAGATAGTATCTTCTCTTTATAATGCGAGCATCGTTGGATCTGCTTTGTGAAAAAGAAAATATCCACTGGGTTGAAATAAAGTAGCAGCCATAAAACAATACAGTCAAGTCCCGTATATTCGAAAACAGCTAGGATTATGTAGAATTATGTACTTCGTCATAAGTAAACATGGAAGTGCGCCACTAGTTTCAAAAATTTTCCCGAAAAAGGAACTTGTTCATGAACCCGGCCAATCGATCAAAAACATGGGCGTCCTCAGCGGGGGGACCTCTGCCCCCCCCCCGAGATTTTTGTAAACATTCATTGTGCAGTATATATATATATATATATATATATATATATATATATATATATATATATATATATATATATATATATATATATATATAAAAGCTGCAAGCCTGCAATAAGATTTAAACAAACCTCTCAAATATTAAACCCCCAAATCCGACTGTGGGAGTTTGCATCTCCCATTGACCCAATTGGCATCACTTTAAAGGCTTATCCCTTTGATTTTGGCTTAGCCCCCCAGCTCAACCTCCACTTCCCGTGACGCCCACCCCACCCCACCCCAGAAAAATTCCTGCGGACGCCCATGATCACATTCTGTTAGCGCTATTTGTATGTTGGCGCCGGTGCGTTGGAAAATCGTTACCAGTGCGTTGTCATCGTTGTCGGTGTGTTATTATTGACCAGCTTGATCTTTGTAACCAGACAGATTATACGCGAGAAGCACTGGCCTAGGATAAATATATCGATGATCCATTATGAAGACCATTCAGCCAGAAGTCGATTGTGACTCCGTAGATTTTTTTTGTCATGTGTATGCAATACAGTCCTATGTGTACACAATACACACCAGTATCGGTAAAATACAATGGGACTGCAGTTTTAGAGTAGTGACTGTACTCGAATATTGTTTAGTTTGATCAAAAGCCGCCTTCAAAAGGGTGCAAGCACGGCGCATTCACTTGCAGAGAGTGACGAGTTATCTGGCACACGGATCGATAAGTATAGTAGATAATGCGTTAAAACAAACGGATTCTGTTGATTGGGGAAGTACAAGAAATTTTTCCCAGAAAGACGACAACATATTCTTATGGGGATCTACTGGAAGATGTGGACTTTATAAAGGTTCAAGGACAGGAGTGACGGTTTGTATTAACATGTGTGAATGTGAGGAAAATGTGTAATGGGGAGAAGTGTGTTAGGTATTCTTTCGTATTTCTTGTCATGGTTCTATGTTTATATATGTAAATCTGTCTCGTCATCATTCTATGTCTGTATATGTAAATCTGTCTGCCAGTCGGTACCTGTCAGCGCAGTAGACACTATCGTGTACTTATGGGATTGAGTAACATGCAACGCTCTTTCCAGCTATACACATATTCATCCCGCATGAATCCATCCAACTCTCTCTCTCTCTCTCTCTCTCTCTCTCTCTCTATATATATATATATATATATATATATATATATATATATATATATATATATATGTATGTATATATATATATATATATATATATATATATATATATATATATATATATATATATATATATATATACATACATACATACACACACACGAGAAAACCCGACGATCAAATATTCCAACACCGAGCAAGATACACGCCTCAAAGAAACATGTATGTTTGAGAGATTTATACAGCTGGAAAACATTGCGTGTGTGTGTGTGTGAGAGAGAGAGAGAGAGAGAGAGAGAGAGAGAGAGAGATTTTCACGCATAGCTGTCATCACACTTGCCTAGGCTGGCATAGAACTGGGTTATACAGTGCAAATTGACACCACACATGGTGGTATGGTCCATACAAATTCCAATGGGTTATACAGTGCAAATTGACACCACACATGGTGGTATGGTCCATACAAATTCCAATGGGTTATACAGTGCAAATTGACACCACACATGGTGGTATGGTTCATACAAATTCCAATGGGTTATACAGTGCAAATTGACACCACACATGGTGGTATGGTCCATACAAATTCCAATGGGTTATACAGCGCAAATGGACACCACACATGGTGGTATGGTCCATACAAATTCCAATGGGTTATACAGTGCAAATTGACACCACACATGGTGGTATGGTCCATACAAATTCCAATGGGTTTACTAAGAACCATAAATAGCTTTACGTTCACAGCTGGTTGAATATGAATGAGAGTATCTGACAATGAATCTCTCTTTTCTGTTACATTTCCTTTGACATTAAAATCGGACGTCACTCCGTAGGATAATGTACATATTCTACACAGTCTAGCGAGCAAAGTGTACGCATTGTTTGAGGATCTGCATGTTGGAGGCATCACAAAAATAAGTAATATTTCAACATTTCTCCTAATTTAAGTCAACGTGAGATTTCATTTTCGTTTCAGTATGTTGTGAATTGTCTAATAGTTAGCAAATATTACACACTACTTCATTCAGATTTTGGGGGATGCCAAGAGAAAAGGTTACCTCGGAAAGTAACAAATCAACGTTTTTATAAGAGACATCGGTACAAAATATTACAGATATTCATTGAACTGATTTAATCTAATAGATTATTATTAGATGATCCTTTTAACATGGGTACGTGTCTTATGCATTGATATGTCGGGAAACCCAAGAAAATAAGTTTGAAAGAGGTGCATTTCCGATTTGCAGGGTAGCGAGCAATCTACAGTGCATTGCGAGTCATTTACTACAGGTGTAGTATTTATGTTTTTTTGTTTTATTTTCTTACGTTACAGATGTCATCGACATCGGACATCGCAACACATATTTGCAGGTATCGCCCTGCCAATTTGTAAAGAAAAACAAATTACATTCACAAAATAGCGATGTTACCCGAAAAAATATATTTTTAATAAGAGTTGTTTATTGTGGCTCAGCAAAGGTTAGATATAAATCCGATAGTAAAATATTATTTTTTTCAAACCGTTCAGAAATAATAAATAAATAAATAAATGATAATGGATAGAAAAAGTCAAGAGTTATCGATCAATGACGGTACACTGCTTCCTAGAACTGATTGGAACAGACTGCAACTCACCGGGAAGATCGAAAGAAGGGGATAATAGATGTTGTTCAAAGACTGTAAAGGGAAAAAGAAATGACCATGAATGTGGCGGAAAGTGATAAAGAATTTCTAGCCTTAATGCAGGAATAAAGCCTTTTTTAAGAGAACGAAGAAAAGAAGGACTTCAAGAAGTGGAAGTGCACAGAAAGAACACGAGGATGGAGAATAGTATCATGGGCACTATGTGAGGCAAACAGAGCAGCAGGCAGCACCTCTAGATGCCTCAAAGTCGGAGAACAAAAGAAAGAAACAGAAGGATTGGTAATGGCAGTGCAGGACCAGGCACTCATGGTCCTCGAGGTGAAAGCAAGTATCCAAAATCAAGACGTCTCCCAATTATAGAGAATATATAGGATTAAGGATGAGGCAGTCAATCTCCAGATCAATGAGTGCAGCAAGCAAGTCACAAAAACGGCTTGAAAAACTAGTTTAGGCCGTCCACTAGCAGGTGTCTATTAAGTATGGGTTTCGGTGAACAAATAAGTGGTATATATATATATACACCCGCAGATTTATTAATTTTCAAGATTTATATTAGCCCTGTGTACTTCTTCCACAGTACTATATCTATTTAATCATCATTTTCATTTATATCCGAACATGGTTATAAGTTAACAGGATCATTTAACTATAGATGTGTTTGATTAAAAGAGTTATGACTTCGTTAGAAATTAATATTTTTAATGTTTTTGTATCCATGTCGCGTATAAAATATTTGATTTGCTACTTTCGGAGGAATTTTATTTTCTCTTGGCACCCCAGAGCATCGAATTAAAGTAGTGTGTAATATTTCACATCGAATTAAAGTAGTGTGTAATATTTCACATCGAATTAAAGTAGTGTGTAATATTTCCTAAGTAATTCACAACATAAATGAAACGGAAAGGAAACCTGAAATCATTTTTAAATAAGTAGAAATATTAAATCATTACCTAATTTGTTTACTACACCCATCCTGAAGATGTTTAGATTCCCCTAAATTTGCGCACTACCTGTTTCTCTGACGTACAAGATCTATGGAGTGGATGTACTCTTTGTCTTTGAGTATGATGACGATTTTGCAATTTACGACACGTGCGGCCATTCGGCTATGTACGTCGGTCTTTGAGTAGCGAGTAGTGTGGTTTAAATACTTACAAAAGACAAAAGAAAGAGATGCGGACAGAAGGAAGGTAAATTGAAGAAAAAAAATAAACGCAAGAATGGAAGTCAGTCTCACTTTTTGTGTCGAGGATTAGGATTAGGTTCTTATTAATCCCTAGTTGTATGTGAATATATATATATATATATATATATATATATATATATATATATATATATATATATATATATATATATATAAAAACACATATATATATATATATATATATATATATATACACACACACACATATATATATATATATATATATATATATATATATATATATAACTGTCGTATTCATGACAATTTCGATGCTTCTTTAGGTTACTCAACTGAACACCCTGACGCACTGAGAACGGACAATGCTTAACCTGTGGTCCAAGGTGACTCTTCTGATGTGCCTGTCAGGTAATCTTAGTCATCATCGTCGTCAATCGCCACTTCGTCATTGCTGCCTTCATTAAAGACATGTTCTTCCAACTCCTCGTGGCCATCATCATCATATTCATTATCATTAGTAGCAGCAGCAACATCCTTACTGTATCCTACAAAGTATAGAGGATATTATGATAACTTCCGTTCTTCTTTCCGTCACTCTTTCTCCTCCCACACCATATGGATGATATGCATTGAACGAAATGAAACAAAATTTGGTACTGTAGACGTACTTGTTCATATCGTGAGGAGAAACGAGTGTCCCAGTGTTGGCTCTGTCCGCAGGAGTCCCTTAAGTAGGGGCCAAAAGGGTGACATTTTTAAATGGGTCAATTAATAAAACGTTGTAGGATACTTGCAACAGAAGCGGCGTATATAAGCACGAAAGAATGACACATTATTATTGCAAGTTGTTTCAGATTTATGATACCACTCATTGCCTCTGCAAATAACCCCCGAGTCGAGGGGGGGGGGGGAGACAGATTTTGCAATTTTGCAGTTGTATCTAAAACTAAATGAAATATATATTATGGTCTACCGCTACACTGAAGAGACAGCTGAGCAGGATCGTAAGTCAACATGACCATAGTGTAGTAATGCTACTGCATGCGCTTCTTCACTGAAATTGTAGGTAGCAAAGGTAGATTAGTAGGCTGAGCATCGGACTCGTAATCCAAGGTTCACCTGTTTGATACCTGCCCATGTCAGCCAGGGTTGTCTGCATCGGTGTGTTCTTGGGAAGGGTTTTTGGCACTTTTCTTGGCATGATATAGTCAATAAAGTATTAAAAGTGTTCTTAAAAACCAACCAACCAACCGGAAATTGTGATTTTTTTAAAGCCAAGCCGTCTTATTGTTGTGATGGATGCCAAGTCTATCGCAAATCCAATACACACTTTATTGCATCTACTCTGATTTCGGATGTTTTTTTGGTATCGCAGGTGGCTATTTACATCTGTATTGCTGTGTTCGGTTTAGTATATTAACCACTAGACGGGTTTAGTTTCTAATTTACCAAACGGTACACTAGTTTATTGTTACAAAAAGCGACTTTATGAAACCGGAAGCGATATCAAACATCTTGAGTCTGTTTAGACACAACACAGGGGATACAGTGTTGCTCAAAAGACCATACTCTCGCATTGTTACATCACCTTCGAAAAAGTTGTTGTACAGGAATAGTTCGCTAAGAAATGTGGGTTCTTCAACATATCCAGACATTTCAAACATAAATCGTAGCATAGTTTTACCCTCTAAAACGATTCGTAGGTGCCAGATTCACACATGAAAATTGCAACTTACTAAAAGCATAGCGTCGTTACTACACTGTGATGACCATGATAGAAAAACTGTCACAAGGCACTGCATATGTACGATGAAAGATAGTTTTTATCTTGTATAAATCCTCCACAATTACATTAAACTAATTACCTTTTACTAACATACCTATCTGCCTTTAAATTATCCCTATATACCAACCAACTGAGCTATTTTCCCACCCCTTCTCTCTCTCATATATATATATATATATATATATATATATATATATATATATATATATATATATATATATCTACATATCTGTCTGTCTACATGCCCATCTGTCAGTCGTTTTTGCTAATTGTTTAAATTTTTTAAGATTAAGAGAAAATAGTATTTATAGGGTTTTTGCTATAGGGTTAAACTCTACATGTCTTACGTGACAAATAGTAACTGGATCACAGATCACACTGCTAATGAAATTTCGGAATATTTGTTGTCCCTAAACTGGATCATAGCCAGTGCATTTTTGGATTGGTAATTTATATCCAACTGGGCATAAGAAGTTAATTAACGAATCTTCCTGCAACCGGAATCCATATTTTTATCACAGACGTCATTCCCGGAATGAACCAATTAGAAGTCGGTATTGTCTCATTCGAAGAAGTGATTTCCTTGGTATTGATCCGTATTGCTCCTCCGACTTTAGTTACCGACAAAATTCTCTAACGGCGCTGGTTTTTACTTTTGGAAAAATCGGTCTCACGAAAAGCAAAAAAAACCCACCATTATTCCTATCATTTTCTAAACTTTACTGTAAATAAATTGCAAAATATCGAGTTTAGAATTTTAATTTATGATTGTGGACGAGGTATGAGTAAAGCGATTGTTAGAACCTATCGGAAATAGAACTTTGACCCGTATGGTAAGATTATGAATAAATGTCATCCTTTCATCTGAAATTTAACATCTTCCTTCATACTTGTGTACTTTGTTTTGCCGCTCGATAATTGTATTTGCTTCGTGGCACGTTAGAGTTCAATCCAGTTAACCTAGTTTATGTTAGTGAGGCTAAGTGCATGCACCAAACCTATTGAAATCACATTATGTGAATTCTGAGACTAGTATTCTAGTCCCAGGTTAAAGTTTAAAAGTGTAAACAGTGACTTTAGATCTGATGCAAATATTCATAAAAAGATCAGTGTTTCTAGCAGTATGATTAATAAACACATCAATTAGCTGGGAATGTTTTTTGTTGTTGTTGTTGTTGTTGGGTTTTTTTGCCACTTTTGTAACTTTTCTTTTTAATTCATGTATCAATTTAAAAAATCAATTTTCTTTCATTGTACAAATTAAGTCTGTTTGACAATGCATTGCAGTGTTTTGGGGAAGAACGTCAAAACATGGTGGTGACAAGTTGTGCGTTGTAAAGCTGGAGTATATTTATATTTTGGTGGGATAAATGGACATTACCGTATGTACTCGCGTATAAACTGAGTCCAAATGCAAACAACATAGACCCTGATGCGCCGGCAGATCAGTGTCTATGTTGTTTGTTCTACTGATTAGTCCTTACAAACTGCAGAGACCCAGATCTGCCGGCGCATAATGCGGCGGCAGATCTGGGTCTATGCAGTTTGCAGTTGGTATCGTATTATATGCGAGTATATACGGTATGTTTCCGTGGTATAACATATTTATTGTGTTGTGTTTGTGAGCATCACAAAAAATAAAACTAAATTTGAAAGGTGGAATATTGTGGTTGGGAGACGAAAGTCAAGCCATGCTCATGATGAGCGCTCAGTATAAAAATGCAAGAGAACTTCCACAGGCTTTACTGGTGGGGCACACAACTTTGAAAATTCATATACTACTACCATTTCCCATCAACAATTTAAAACTCAAGTATGGATAATACATTAAAGTAACATGTTTACAAGACCTGCAATCAACCAAGGAAAGAATTTCTAAAACAGTCTGTGCAATACGTGAGTGCAAGAATGAAAACAGGAAACGTATGTATATTTTTGCATTCGTGTCAGTTGTTGATCAGGTGCGTCAAAGGCTCAATAATCTCATATTTTGATGTATACCAGAGGCAGTAAATGCGGACCGCAAACTGGATTCCGACGCTATTTATATTCATGGAGCGCATCGATCGGTAGGCGTCAAAATTTAAATAGATTATGTTCCAGACGGTCAGTTCAGAATGAAGTACATACCTTTAATTTCTGCTTGAAGGATTTGTCGACAACTATAGGTTTCTAGAGTGGCGTGATAGAGATTTATCAGAATGTGATCACCAGCGACTGGAAACCAAGGCAATACAGAAAAATGTACCGACACCAGACCACTTTGCTCTGCAAATCAGTCAATCAGTCCGGACAGTCTAAACGTGGTCTACATTGATAATGATACCTATCTAGACAACTTTCCAGAGAGAAGCTCTGCATATCACCAGATGCATGTTAACGTTGTATCCAGAGAAGATTCACTCTTTGTTTATAATCGGTTTTCATGCCTTTCACATGAATTAACCGAAGACGCCAATGTTGCAACCGAAAGCGCCCCTCCTTTGAATAAATCCGATGCTTCTGCATAATGAAACCTCACCAGTGACAAATTTACGCAGACGGTATCTCATCAACGACAAACACGCAGCCCACATATAAAATGACTCCGTCACCGTAAACACAAAGAATCCATAGGACTGCGCGCAATGCCCATTCATTCGCAGTAACGCATCTATAACGGTAAAGAAAACGAACTTTAAAGTTCATGTTTCCGCTTTGGTATAAAACATTCACATTCCTTGAAAAATGTAGTTGCAAAGTTGGGGATACATCAGCAACTACTATGTTTTGAATTCACGACCACTAGGGTGTGAAGGCATTTGCGCATGTGCTCTTCAATACATTCGAACATATCTTTCACACGTATCGGGCTTCGTCAATTTTTAGTGACGTTTTAGAAACTAACACAAAATAAATCGTTTGTTCTAACAGCATTTTATTAAATATTTTTACCTATTGTCAATTACCATGACGTTATATAGGAACTACGAGCCGTTAGAACTAATTATAATGTATACTTTCTGCTGTGTTCAGTTTAAGTTATGTGGCCAAAATACATGTTATAATGGCCAAAGTTGGATTATAAACTTCAAATCTCACAACAACAGACGACTTTGCAAGTACATTCATCCTCAGAAAATTAAATATGGGATGATTTTCAACGTTTTCGGACTTAAACGCAAACCTCTATATCGTGACTTCTGTAACCGTGTACAAAGTTATTATATTTTCTGTGTAAATTAAACAAAAATGGACAATCATGATATAGTGAATCTACTAGATCTAGATTTTTTTCAGTGCAAAAAGCAAAAGTACATTTGAAAAAGTCGGAGTATAGGAGATTTGTTAGAAAGACATTCTCTTTTCATATGACTCTAATTGAAACAGAATCGTACTACATATTCCTGCTCAAATTTAATAAGCATCTCTATCACATAGACGAAAACCTATATTTCGGTGCGATATATGTGCTTCCGTCTGAATCTCGATTAAACAACGCTGGCGAAATCAATTTGTTTTAAACGAAATAATATGTGTAGCTTATATAAGTATATGTTTCTTATGGCAGATTATAAAGCGAGAATTTATACAAAAGATGAGTTGATCAATGTTGATGAATTTTTCTCTCGACAGTTTGATTTTGATTAGACGCTTTATGATTTTTATAATACGTCATCTGCTGTACATCAGTATGGTCTGGCAACTCCTGTAATTTGGCAAGATACAGTGCTGAACAATGAGGTTAATATCTCAAGTGCAACCTGTAGAAATAGCAATTTTTTCATCGTGAATTTTCAGTTCCTGCGGTGAAGACAAACACAATTAATTCACATTCCGAAATATTTCTGTGATTGACTGACAAATCAGAAAGCATGAGTTCATGATCCAGCGCACGTTGATAGTTTCAGTATAACAGAACTTGACTAACTTTACAAAGACGGACATTCGTTACTCACAACTGCACTTGAATTCACCCATACTACGAATCGATAAATGTATTCACATAAGAAAAAGTACCGATGTTTGTCGGGGAACAGTCTTTTTTTTCCAAAGTTTTTGTGGGGTTAAGCAAGGAGAAAAACTCTCACCTGTATTATTCTTACTTCTCCTTAACGATCTGGAATCTTTCCTGCAACAAAATCGATGCTTCAGAGTGAATATAGATTTTGTAGGTTTTAAAGTTTCATAATATCTTAACATTTTAATTTTATTATACACAGACGATGCTGTAATATTCGGGACTGATGCAGATTCTTTCCAGAACAATCTTTACGACTATGCTAAACTATAGAAACCTAATGATAACTTTATAAAAACAAATATTATAATATTTTGTAAATGTAAAACTGATTGCTTTGAATTTAAACTTGGTGAAAATACTGTTTCTATATGTGATGAATTTATTACCTTTGTGTCATTTTTCCAAAAACCGTAGTTTGTGAAACACAACGTTGAACAAGTGAGAAAAACAATAGCAAAACACCCCCAAAAAAATCCCACAACAAAACAAAACAGACAATGCAGCTTCTTCTTAAAAGAATGCGTAACTTGCACATCCCCATCGATTTATAATTACAACTTATTGATAATACATTTTTACCTGTTTTGCTTTATGGTTGTGAAGTTTGGGGTTTGACAATACTCAGTTAATTGAAAACGTGCATAATGAATTCTTCGGGAACACAACCAAACTCGGGAAAAGTGCACTTATTTATATGCTGCATTCAGAACTGGGTAGAAACCCAATCAGAGTTCACACGAAATATCGCATGATTGGATTTTCGGTCTCAATTATAACGGGTCGAAAATGGATCACCATTACAAATGGATTAAATACGTGAACAAAAATTTTGTTTTTTAATCAGGAGTCTATAATTAACCCACAAGCTACAAAGCTAGTATTGTGCAACCCCTAAACAACGTATATATTCAAGAACGGAATGCAAAAGTCGCTACTTCATTTCTTTTTCAAACAGGACCAGCATTTGAAAATTTATTATCTCCACATTGAAACATATATTTACCTTTGTTCAAATTGAGAACGAGTAGAGGCAGTGGAAAAATTATACCACATCATGACAGAAAATGTAATCTTTGTTAGAAAAACGATATTGGTGATTCTATTGATTCATCAGTTCATTCTTTTCAAGTTAAAGATCTAAACTTTTTAATCCTTTTGTAAAGACCAAATACTGTCATATCTAAAGAACTGCTGGAAATATTTTTACAGTGGTAAAATTATGAAAATTCTTGAAAATGTTAATGAAGAAATGTTCATAATTGATACTATAGTAATAGCGATATCTCATGAGTTCTTAAACACTTTGTTTTTCTATACAGTCCATTTATTTCAGTTTATATGACGTCTACTAATATTATTTGTGTACAGGCTAATTTTTCTTTTAACAAAAGTGCATCACATGTGTGCGTCACAGCTACTTTGTCTATTATCTTACTAATTTAATTGAAGCAGAGTACTTATATCATTGGTAAAGATGTTGATGATGACGATGATGTTTTCAGTGACTATGACAGTGGTTGTGATAAGTGTTTCTCGATAGAAAATGTACTGTAAATTTTGACGTTCAAATGTTTTTGTTATTTTTTTTATTTATTTTTTTTTATTTATTTTTTTTTGTGGGGGGGGGGGTAACCTCACAAAAGAAACAACATTATATTACGTTAAAAATGATATAACATTCGATTGTTCTTCAGTATGAATTTGCTAACTATCTGTCGTGGTAATGTACATTCCAATTGAAAGGCTGTAAAACGTAACACTTAGGAATATTGATGTGAATGGCTTGTTTCCAAATACTACATGTACACGATTTTCTGTTTCCAAATACTACATGTACACGATTTTCTGTTTCCAAATACTACATGTACACGATTTCTGTTTCCAAATACTACATGTACACGATTTTCTGTTTCCAAATACTACATGTACACGATTTTCTGTTTCCAAATACTACATGTACACGATTTTCTGTTTCCAAATACTACATGTACACGTTTTCTGCTTCCAAATACTACATGTACACGTTTTCTGTTTCCAAATACTACATGTACACGATTTTCTGTTTCCAAATACTACATGTACACGTTTTCTGTTTCCAAATACTACATGTACACGATTTTCTGTTTCCAAATACTACATGTACACGATTTTCTGTTTCCAAATAATATGTGTACACGATTTTCTGTTTCCAAATACTACATGTACACGTTTTCTGTTTCCAAATACTACATGTACACGACTTTCTGTTTCCAAATACTACATGTACACCTTTTCTGTTGCCAAATACTACATGTACACGTTTTATGTTTCCAAATACTACATGTACACGTTTTCTGTTTCCAAATACTACATGTACACGTTTTCTGTTTGCGTCCTAAAAGTGCTTACATATTCAGCATATTCACAACACAATTTGAGACCACTTATACATTATTTGTTTTTCGTATATATTACCTGCATGTGGTGTGAGACTTAAATAAAAGAAATAACATGTTTCATTCTATTCTGATTTGTTCTGTAACATTACAGCCACTGCCCTATATGCTGACCAATAAAGGTATTTCTATCTGTATGAAAATGTAACTGACATTACCTGGTCAGCTCTTTTGACCATTGTATCCAATAGATTGTCGCATGCAGGTCGGCTATGTGCCTTATGTTGTCTTACATTCATAACCATTGGTCAACATATTGGGCAGCGGCTGTTCTGTTATGTGCCCATAAACACTGGGATGCGTGTGAATTAGGTCAAGAAAATTTAAATGTATCATGGGGCAATAAACAAATAAATAAATAATGTTATTGAAAATGTCATTATATGATAATAATTGAACTTTTTGTTTTGCAGGGAAGTGGGCAGATGCAAGTAATGAAACAAACACGACAGAAGGTTGGTATACATTTGAATTAACATGGATTTGTTATGGCTGGAGGCGTTGAAATGTATACTGCCGTGTTATAGTCCATATAAATCATTATTTGCATGTACAAACCAAAATAATTTTCCGTGATCGATGTAAGATTCAAACCATGCGTTATACAGAAGTTTTAAGTTGCACGTGTGTACACAGTGCAGACCAGATTTCGCTAATATACAGCGCATGAACAACTCGAAATGCAACCCACTTATTCGAGACTGAGTGAGATTTTTGTTTACATTTTATTTGCAACCTGAGTCTGCTATTGATAAATACTTGGACTGAATCATGTTTTTAAACAGTGTGCCATCAGATCTGTAAAGTCAAAATATCGAAGCCTAGTCAACGAATTATATTCATTCACCATTGTGATCACACTGTGTTGCGCCGGTATCTTATGTGAACTAGAGCGTTTAAACAGCAGATGAATGGATATTAATTGCGTGAATGCGCTTTGATGTGATGAATGCGTCAGATAGTAAGTGTTCGCACATCGACTTTCGGATATCATTTCTTTGCACTGTATTTGCCATTACCTAATAAATCAACTGGAAGACCGTCCTTTCACGTGTATAAACCTTACCCAACTGTTAACAGCATGGACGCAGATCTGCCGACGCATAATGAACCAGTAGATCGGTGTCTCTGTCGTTTGTTATACTTATGATTTCATTCAAACAGCATAGAATCTGATATGTCGTCGCATAATGCACCTGCAGATCTTAGTCTTCGCCGTTCGCAGTAGCCTGCGCGTTATACACAGCTTAAGATGGTAAATATTATGCAGATCATTATGCGTAATGACGACAGACTGGATAAAAATCCACATTTTCCTTGGTAGTAGCATGCCGATTACACCGGATTTCACCGCGAATTTCACAATTCTTACTAATCTCACGCAATTTCTGCGAAAATACAATATTTGCAGATTTTTGTTTGGTTGGGGGGGGGGGGTGCGGCCGGGGGAGGGGGCATGGACTGTAACTTTTTCAATCAAAATTCCTTCTGTGATTCAATTTAAGGCAATTAAAATATTTATGAACTAAACATGGACATCGAAAGAAGCAAACATAATTTATTCACTCGTCAAAGACTCAAAGCTTGCTCGTGCTCGAAAAGGTTACTTGTAGAGCAGACAAGAGGAATCGTTGAAGATCTCTTGTACTTCTAATCGTCAGATAAAATTTTAATTATCGAATATGAAATGAACGAATATGTATTGAATTAAAGGCCAAAGGACCAGCTTGATTAGAGAGCAAAATATATCTTCAAAAAATGTGATGGCGCAATAGCCAGTAATTACCGTCCACTTTCACTCACCAGTGTTTTCTGTAAAATACTTGAGCATATTGACTATTATAACACCATGGATCATTTCAGTGCCGGATTAAGCTAGTGCGGGGCCTGTAGCATATGTTATAAAGGGGCCCTACATTAAAAAAAACCCCACATAAATATTAAAACACTTGAAAGTGCGGGGCCCGTAGCATATGCTACTTTTGCTACCATGATAATCCGGCACTGGATCTTTAAGAAATTCTTTCTAACACCATGGATCATTTAGATATTATTTCTAACACCATGGATCATTTAGACATTCTATCTATTATATCTGACAAACAATATGACTTCTAAAAATGTCAGTTGTGAAACACAGATGTATGGTGTTATTGATCATTAAGCTAAGCATTTAGATAAGGATCACCAAGTAGATAATTTTTACTATATTTTTTTCTGGAGTTCCCAAGGCTCAGTTCTTGGACAGTTCTTTTCTCCATGTTCATCAATGGCATCATGATTGGGTTTAATTAAGAAATTCGTCTCTTTTAAGTTGACTGTGTTAGCTACAGACCATTTCAAGCGATGCAGGATACAAAAATTGTACAAAATGACAGTAATAGAGCAGCTAGGATAATGGTCACAAAAATGGGGTATGCGACCCCCACCCCCATCAATATAATGCAAATGACAATAACAACTCTAATAAAATAAATACTTCGTAATTATGGAACAGAAATGCTTTAGAAAATCTCAATCAAATAAAATATTTAGGTGTCACGGTTAGTAGCGATCTGAAACGGAACGTTCAAATTCAAGAAATACGCACCTTTGCAAATCGTACGTTGAGCCTATTAAGACGTAACTTAGCGATTTGGTCACAAAATATGAAATAATTAGATTTCATATGTTTAGTTAGACCTATTTTAGAAACTGCTTGTACAGTTTGGGACCCCCACTCCTAAGTTTTACAGGGTGACCTTAAAAAAAAATGCAAAAGCAAGCAGCTAGATTTTTTTCTCCATCCGATTATGACTGTACACCTGGAAGTATGACCTCAGTATTGAATAAGTTGTCTTGGACGCCTTTAAACCATCGTAGATTGGAAAACAGTGTAATACTTATTTTATTACAAAGGTTTTTTAAAAAAAACACTGCAAAAATGCCCTGCTACAAGTTGATCAAATCAAAAAGAACTATTATAAATCAGCATGAATTCACCAACCTAATACCTTATGCTCGAACTGACAGTTACAAATTTAGTTTCTTCCTGAAAACGATCAAAGATTGTATTTTTTTACGCAACTTTTAATCACAATTGTTGAATCTCCATAAAACTGTACTGATACCTTTTCAAAATCAGTACGATCAATTTTGTTATGAAACATATCGTGTTGTCAATGTTGACGCTGCGCGGTGTTTTAATGTCATTGTGATGTAGCACCAAACTAATCAAGACCAATGTCAAGATATACGGTACTCTCTACGGCCAAGGCGTTGGATGGGCAGCAGCAAATTACGTATGTACCAACAACGGGAATCGAACCCAAAACCGCAGAGTTGCAAAGCAAGTCTATTACCACTGTGCCTATAAAAGCCCCAGATATTAAGTGTTTTTCATTGGAAAAAAAAGAAACAAACACAAAAAGTTAACTGAGATATATTGTTGTGGCTGCAACTAATGTCTATAGAGACATTTCCCATGACGTCGTACGTCTCTAACAACTTAAAGGTAGACTTGAAATATACTACAATTGGTAGTCCTAATTTATTAGAAATTTCACGTGCACTGCGAAGACTTGACGAAGATTCATCCACAGGATCAGGATATAAGACTATTTGATTACCACCAAAATGCGACTTCTATTGAAACAGCCGAGCGACTTTTGATAAACAGCCCGATATGCACGTGCGAGTTTGTGACGATAGTACCAATAAAACTTGCTGTTTATTGTGCAACATTATTTTAATGATGTGTATATTTTCATTAAGTACGGTTGACTACCTCTGACACCTATTTTCGTTTTCATTTAGCAATGACTTGCGTGTCAAAGTCTTGCTAGAATCGATCCAAAAAAGGACAGTTTATGTCATTCGTAATCATTTTTTTTTCACAAAAAAGACGTGCGAACTTATTGCACAATAGTAATAGCTGGATATCAAATGATAAATCAATCGTGTTTATATTGATTATATATTTGAACAATAAAAAAAGACCCTTGTATATTCAATATTTTTTTTTGTGTGCGTGTTTAGAAAAGGCTGGTCTGCACGACTACTATTTGCAGTCTTTGCCGATGCAAAAAAAATGTATGTGCATTCCTAATTCAGTTTAAACAATGTGGCCTAATAATGTTACATCACGATTAATAAAAGCAGATATCACTGACACTGTCACTTCTAGGAATTTTACGTTTTTAGTTTATAAATCTAAACTAACTTACACTGTGACTTGACGAGAAGCACCACTTTCTCTTGAAAGACATACATTTACCCCATTTTTGCAAAGGAAAAGTAAACAGATGAGATATGGACCATTAAATTCCAAATGACAACCATTGCATTGAAAATAAAGAAAAGAACAGAAAAAAAACACCGAATTTACACAGAAATGCGAACCACAGCCTTAAGCTGTAATGGCCGTACATGCTGTCAGCAACAGCATGTGTTCACAAGCTTGTGTAATGCACAACTTTGAGCCAGCTAGATCATGACGAAATAGAGCCATCTGCATATGTATTCTTGTATACTGTATTGGGACCTTCAGCGGACAGGATGTCATTTATATTACACGAAGCCATATGACTCGGAGGGTCGTATTTAGCAACGCCAACTGTAGCAAGTAGTTAACTGCGGAAGTTTAATAATTAGACAATTGATAATTGAAAATTTTATATCCCGGCTTGGGAATAGATTCATGTATATTACACGAAGCCAGCTGACTTGGAGCGTCGAATTGAACAGTATGTGTTGTAGATAATCAATTAACAGCTGAAATTGATTATTGTTGGATAATTGTCACTAAAAACTGAATTAAATTTATTATTGCAATGAATAATAACATGGGGAAATTGTCATGATTCCATGACTAATCTCTCTCTCTCCCCCCCACCCCCCCACCACCCACTCCCCAAGGCCTGGGTGTCATCCAAGACGTGAAATATGCAGCCATAACAGGGGAGTGGGGGGCAGTGGGAGACCTCCTTCACTCTTACTCTCGCGATTTAATTTTACAGCTTTTCCCAATCACGGTTAATATCAAATAATGAAATTCACTTTTACCTGTAACTCGGTATCCTGCAGAGCATTTTCAGCGACCGCTTAGAATTTATTCTCTCTTTCTCTCTCTCTCAATTGCACCTACGGTTAATTTTTAAATATCAGTGTAAATATATGAAATATAGGTGTAGCTAAAAGCATCTTCGCCAACAATGGGACTTTAATATGGACGCTTCTGATTCAGACAGACCTGCTTGTGAAGAGAACCATGTGTTACCAATACATGCTTATGACAAGAACCACGTTTTACAAAGAAATATTGATCACACTAAAAGAAAATAGCGGCTGCATATGAAACTTCCTCATTCAATATACGGTGTTGTTTATATAGTTTTTGTTAAAGAAAAAATTGCATGTATTGTGAAAATATGAGTATGGATGCATGTTTTCAGCAGTCGTAAGCAAGTCTTACCCCCCCCCCCCTCTCTCTCTCTCTCTCTCGCAGAAAGAATTCGATGAGTTGATGCACTGCATTTTCATTTGACGTTTAGCTGATAACGAAATCGCTAATTCATGATATTCTATTGTTCGTGATGTTCAGACAGCGAGTACATACTAGTAGTGTTACATCCACTAACGGCACACCTCCATCGCGTACTGAATAACTCGCGCAATCGGAAAACCATCCGGAGAAACTTTACATTCGATAACGGTAGAACCACAGGGGCTCGTTACAAAGAAAATTAGGAGTATCGGTCAATGGATAGAGGGCTGGGGGGGGGGGGGTCCAACATGTAACAATATAACACAAGAGAAGACACGATTCCTCACCCCTCGGTATTTCCAACCCTGCTAGCTTGTCCTATTTTCGTCTCCTAATGTAAAACTTACGCCAGCTGTAATAAAAAATGGATCAATTTTCTTAACATCTCAACAGACCTCGTTGAATTCATGACATATTGGAGAAAAGTCCACACTTGTTGGCTGATTTCGAAGACATGACAAGTGCATGCCCAAAAGATTTCGTTAGCATTCGGATAGTCTTGGATTTCAGGAATTACCAGCAATCTCTGAAAAAAAGAAACAATTATAAGCTGAAATTTGAACTTTATTTCAGACAGCCTACACATGAACGAACATGAGGAGGAGCCATTCAATATGAAGCCGTGGCTGATTGGTGTCGTGGTTTTGTCAGTTCTTCTCCTTACCATTATAGTCGGAACTATAATTCAAAGGTATAAGTGATAATGTTGCTTGTGGGCAAATATCAATTTGGGGGGGGGGGGGTCATTGTTTTTTTTTTAAAATCCGGTATCTGGCAGAATCTATATGGTACCTTTTACTGTCATGTAACGTGCGTCACCTTTGCAAAGATCCATTAAAAAATATGCCAGTTTATAATACAGTATGCCTTTCTTTGATGTCTTGTTTCTTGCTTGATTTCTTAATGAAAACTTCGGGTAATGGATAGCAACGTGGTTTAGCCGCTCACTCTCTAATATTACGATTATTGACTCATATCCAGAGTCGCCAAATAGCAAGGAAGACATTGCCCATTCTTGATTAGTGGTTTGTTTCTCCTTCTCTGGTTTCGCCATGATCCAAAACGACCTTAGGACACTCGGAAAATACGCTGCCCATGCTATCAAACCTCATGTTAATTTTGGTTAATGAAAGAAACCGGAATTGACAGCGCGCCGTTTATATTACTTAAGACAGGCCATTTTTAATGCGTGTTAGGTGTCTAAGAACTTTTGCAGATGTAAAATCTCAACCAAATTATATTTACCGTGACACATTGGTGCAATTTTTTCTTCCACTGCAAACGTGCGCGACATGACAGAGGAGGAAGAATCAACAATTGCTTAAGTCTAGTGCATATGTTGAGGTACCACATGAAATAAAAAAGATAAAGGATCTTAGGAGTTCTCTGGTTGAAAATATATATTTTTATATTGGGATAATTACTGTACAATCAGAAATATTCGTGGAGGATTTAATTTTGTTTTTTTCGTGGATAACTGATATCCACGAAATTAAATCTACCAGGAAAATAAGTAATGTTGAATAGATGCAGGTAAACATTGTCTCTCCCAGAAAATTGTAATCCCACGAAATCGTCCGTTTACTCTCAAACCACAATATTTTTTTCCAAAATATTCTTCTGATTTTAGTTATGTTCAACAGTATGTCGTATTCGGGATCAAGGGATAACTTTTCAAAGAGTCTTTGGCTTGCAGATGCCCCAGCTTGCCAATTAGTATAGTTCAATGCAAATGCCTCAGCTTGCCAATTAGTGTAGTTAAAGCGCTAAATCAGAGGACTAAAATCCGAAATTTTATTTTCACCTATTTTTGTCACTTCAGGCGTCGAAGAGCACGTAGAAACAGACGGGGAAATTTTAACGATCTTCGGAAAATGCACGATGTGTTGATAGCATCTCCAGAATCTTAATGGAAACTATGCGCAAGTCCATGGACCATAATGATTCAAGTGCCTTGAAGACTATGATTCTTCCCTGTGCCATATACAGAATACATTTATGTTGGAATTGAAAAACAGTATTACAGATTTGTTGGTATCGGAGATTTAGAAAAAAATCTGTAGTCATTTTGATATTTATTTGTTGTGACTTTTGTTTGTTTGAAATATTGTTTGCTGTTTAAAGTAAACTAAAATTCATCTTTAGATAAAACTGCTGTGTAAATTGTTTACCAGTGACACAAATAGACGATGAATGGAAACGATCTTGCTATATATGGACCTTGTCGTACAGTTGATACAAATATGCCGAAGTGTTTGCTGAATTTGGTGACCTCTTTTACAGCTGAGTGCATTCCTATTCTCTTTTGAATGGTATATTAACTTCATAATCACTTGAGCTGATAGTGTGTACGTTTGAACATATCAACCAATATGAAAGACAATCATTAGTATTTTCGTTTCTGATTGAGCGTAGCAGAATCTACCATTGCCAAAACGTGAAATTGACAAGTCCAGGCTACAGCAGTAGCTGCCATTGTCAAAACGTGATATTAACATCTCCAGGCGACCCTTACCAGGTAACTTTATGAAAATGGTGCGTGTTAAAGAGGGTTAGCTGCTCAATACCCACGACTGCTGACACCAAGCAGCACATGCTTATCTTAAAAATAACGGAAGAGTCTGGACGTATATACATTGGCGTTAGCTGTTAAACAACCACTACATGGGAAAAACTACTTCAGTATGCGATTTTTACTGCAATAAGCAGGAATAGTGCACTATACTTGACCTTTGATACAATTTTTCGCAGTCGATTCTCCATGTGCTTTTAATTACATTAGAAATTTTCGGAAACAGACTTAAGCATATTAGCTAACTGTCGCTGCTGTTGCATAGGAGCGTTAGAGATAAACACTACTGGCTATTAGAATCGGCAGGAAATGCTTTTTCGCCTTTACAATCGCCACTTGTTGGAACGAACTGGTTCAATGTCAAGCACTTGGTGTTCAGATAGTCTATTTCTCAACCCCGCCTTCAAAAAAGAGCATTATTCGGAAACGAATTACAAATGACAAGTTGCCCAATTAGTAAATATTGCTTGTCAATAATGCAAATTATTGCCCCATCATCCCCATGAGTGCCCTAATAGATAAAAATAGCAAATATGTTCCGTCTAAACAGCACCAAACTTAATTCTTACATAAATATGCGTGAGCAGCATTGTTGGAGGAGGTGCATGAATGTGGCCGTATCAAAGTTTGAACATCGGGTTTCACACGGCATGGATACCCTGATGTGTTGTTATACTTATCCTTTTTTCTGGGCCGCACATAACAAATGCATCTGCATTCCGTATCGTGTGTATAGGCTGAAAACATGTAGAACCGTTACGTTCTCCAGTCGCACAGAAGAGAAAAATGCTAAGATGCGTTCTCTTGCCCTAATATATCGTACTCACTCAGAGTGATAGAATAACGACGGACCCAAAGTGGATTTTCAACTTGTCTGCTTCACAGTAATTCAGTAGATCTTCAAAGTTGGCTCTCTTACGAACCGTTCATGTACATGGACCGTTTTATATCAGCGGAGAGAGAGCGCGGGCCACCCCGAAAAAAAGATTAAGTAAAGAGAAACCTTAAATTGCATCTGAAAATGTCCTTTTTTCTTGATGTTTATGTAAGAGTAGCGAGCATACACGTTTTTGTGGTATCGAATTTTGCCGAATCCCTAGGGTGTGTTGAAACCCTCGCCCTTCGGGCTCTGCCTTGAGCAATCCCCTCGGGATTTGACGAACGTTGATACCAGAAAAAACATGTCTGATTCATATAATAAGACACAGAGTATCCACTCTAAAGACCAAATATAATCAAGTAATTGAAACGTTCTGGGCAAATATGAGTGTTAGAATGGATCATAAAGATGCCAGAAACATGAGTTTCATTAGCGATAGCAATTAAAGATGGAAAAATGTAGCCTTCATTGGTGTATGTCAGCGGGGTCATGTAGTCGCATTTACTCAAATTAAATATTAATTGTTCTAAAATTTAATTATAATATAGTTTAAGCAAAGGTTATTTAATCCTGTTTGTTGAATGTTCTGCACCTTAAATGTCATCAAAACACTTCCAGAAGAAAATTATTGATCGGTATCGACTTTTACAATGGTGGCCAAGTACTAAACTGGGTCAGGAAAAGAGGACGTCGGATCAAATCAACAAATAACAGAGTAGTTCGAATTTGGTTCAACACACGCAGCTTTCATTGTGACATCGCAGCGCACGACATTCAATCCGGTTTGTACTGGATCGCACCTTTTGGTTGACCTAGCCCAAAAATGTCCACATACTTTAACACTGATTTTGCCGTATGTATGTTTTCGGAGAGTTCATAGAAAAACCTTCCTTAGAAGGATATGGATGTATGAGGATCGAAATAAAGTGAATAATCGCCATTTAAAGGCACGTGTAACCAGATTCTAAAATATTACACAAATTACTGAAGCAGTAGGTACTTAACGTCTACATGATATGTATGGCTTGTACTTTTAGTCTAGACTTACATGGCCTAAAGAGCAAAATATACAAACACTTAATTCTCAACCGCTGTTTGCAATAATTTAATAAAGTTAAAACTAATTGCTAAATTTCGTGCAATAATTTAATACAGTTAAAATTCATTGCTAAATTTCATGTATTAAAGTCACTGGTGTAATTTTATATCAGTATTTTTATTCATGTCATTCGAAAATATTTACAACAATTGCACAGATAAATCTTCAGTGTCGCTTATATATTTTTTATTTACATTACAGATACATACATGTATAATATGTGTGATAGTTCAAGAGATTAACTTCTATTTCAAACACAGTATTGCGTATTGTATGAATTTTTATCTATTGAATAAATGTGATCAGAAAAGGTGTCTCCTTTGTGTCTGTGAAACTTGTTCATAAGCGATTCGTTTTTCTAATGGACGAAAATAATGAACAATGCATTGAGGATCAAGCAAAATCCAAAATATAGATAAATTACATTTATTTTCAAAAGCCTGGCTTTCTTTAAAAAAAATCATTTTAAAAAAATGAGGACCGAAACATCATGCCCATTGCCACATTTTATAGTCTGTGTGTAGACACATAGAAAAAGTAATTATGTAACAAAAAAGGGTAAAGGTGAGTGTCAGAAAACTCCTGATCAGATCTCGTATACAAATATTTCACTTGCCGAAAGGTAAAAAAGGTAGATGGTTTGGTCCTTTAAATTCATTGATATTTATTGCTGAACTGTCCAGGGTGTATATTCCTTTTGTTTTTGGAAATAAAAATTAGAATCATTATTGTTTATTTTTTAAAAATTATATCAGACAATGATCTAAACATAGAGTACCATTTTCGCTAACTCTTTCTGAGTAAGACTGGTTCCCCTGATTTCAGAACTTAGATTGAAACAGAAAAAGCAGAAAAGAAATCAAATATCTAAAACATGGATATATATGTCTGTTCAGGAACACTGAAAAAATAGATTTTTAACAGATTCTCGTATGGCCAAGATCTCATAGTGCCAGCCACTCGAGGGTCTGCTTGAACGAGACTAGTTCATCATACGGTATAGGTTTGCAGTCAGAGCAAACTGGTCCGTCAATGTTATTTAATCAAATTCCAGATTTCACTACCGTGCGTGTGCATCTGAGTGTTTCTCGTAACTCATATATATATATATATATATATATATATATATATATATATATATATATATATATATATATATATATATATATATATATATATATATATATATATATAACTGAATAATGCCCGAAAAAGAAAGACTAAAACATACATACATACGTTTATATATATATATATATATATATATATATATATATATATATATATATATATATATATATATATATATATATATATATATATATATGAATTGTGCTATAAAAAGAGGATTCATGCATACATACTACTAAGTTCATTCATTAAAAAAAAATTCAAGAAGTTTTAAATGTCTTTCGTAACGCCACCACCACTGCTACTATTACTACTAATACTACTACTAATAATAATAAAACTAAGAAAAAAGAGATATGGTGATTATGAAGATGATGATACTGGAATTTTCTATGCATATCGTAAAAAATGTGGGAAAGTGAGTAACATTTTGACTTCAATAACAATTACAATTTTTATTTAGTATTTATGTCCATCAGCCCATAAACAATTCATGTGGTTAATTTTATAACACAAGAGTGCCACAATAGAATCATCATATTCAGTGCTAAATTATATTCTAATGCCTTGAAATATTCTTATATTGAGAGAGAGAGAGAGAGAGAGAGAGAGAGAGAGAGAGAGAGAGAGAGAGAGAGAGAACCAATATATGGAAACACAAGACATTAATATTGGCATTACAGTTGGATTAAATCAGATTGGTCAAGTTCCTAGAAGTTGTTTTCCCTTCTGAGAAGCATAGACAAGAAGGTAGTGATAAATTTACAAGGATATTGGTCTTTTTTGACAAACATAGAAAAAAAATGAACGATAAATTTACAATAATATTGGCCCTTCTGAAAAACATAGCCATAAGGGTAAGATAAACTAAATTTACAATAATATTAGACTTTTCGAAAAACATAGTCAAAAAGGTGAGATAAACTTAAAACAATATTGGCCTTTCTGAAAAGCATATCCATAAAGGTAAGATAAATGTACAAGTATATTGTCCTTTTTAATGTGAAGAAGTCAGTAATCTTTTTCTTGTGTATGAAAAGTTTCACAGAATGATGGAAGAAATTTTTAATTAAAATCGGATTAAAACCAATAAACTCTGACCATATGGTATTCATTTTCTATTTGTAAGGCATCATATAGAGTACAGATGCGTTCATTCGCTGGTATTTTATAATGTCTTTCACTTTTCAATGATTCCTTTATGGGTAGAATAACTAAGGTGTGGTTGAGCTTTAATATGAGACCAATATTATGGTAATATTCTAGATTTAGCTGAAAATTTAAATATCTGTAATGATGAGCTTTCTTAAAATTCGATATGTCCAAAACCCATTCTTGTATCAAACTGTCTTGTAAACCTTGCTTAAAGGACAAAATATCAAAGTATTCATCACCTACGTCTTGTGAGATCCACACGTATAGAAAACCATATCTATATATTAAATCTTGGACTGTTGAGACCCAACTGACTCGACCAGCTTCATCAAGTTTCAGTAACATTTTGTAACATTTTGCAGGGTATCTGTAATTGTTCATTCTGGTCAATTTTATCCCGTATTTCATACATTTAAAACAGTATTGAATACAGAGAGGATATCGGGTCCATTCACCTCTAGAAAATGCAAAGCTAATTTGAAATAACAAGAACAAAATCGTTTATGAGCATTATCATTCTGTTTGTATATTCATATCCCCACAATTCTGCCCCATAGCATACAATAGGAGAGACCATAATGTGGATTGGTTTAAAGATTCAGAACATGATAGCGGTCCAAGTTTACCCGATTCTTATAAACTTGCTTGTGATGCCAAACATTATTTAGATTACTCCAGATGAGTTGGGGAGTAAACAATAAAGCCCTGTATAGTTGCATGCTGATACAGTTAAAATTTTCAGACCTCGATAGTACCACTTCTCTTTATTTCTTAGCAAACCTCTGTTTCTAAAAACAATAATTTTAGTTTTATCAAGATTAATCTTCATTCCTGTTTCATCGCAAAATTCCTCCACAACCTTAATTTGAAGTTGTTGATTTAGCACAGTATTTGCCCAATTAGCAACATCATTAGCATAAAATATGGCAAAAATATCTTGTATATCAAGAAAAACAGATATTCCATGTTTACATCTCCCTCTAAGTTTTGTAATCAAACGCCACGGAAAAATCTATAAACACGATCAAATATGCCAGTGGGTTTACTTAAATAGGTATACATCATAGTTTGAAGAATAAACACGTTATATACGGGAGCGTACTCCTTTCGGAAACCTGACTCAGCTTCATTGATTATCTCCCCTAATTTGATCATGCTGACAAACTGTTATTCAAGATGCCGGTGTATACTAGCACACCAACGAGTGAAACGTCTCGAAAATTTGTTGGGATCATTTGCAGCACCTTTCTGTGTATTGGACAAAATAATTCTTTCTTCCCATGCACGCGGGAAATTGCCAGATTAAATACAGCATTAAACAAATGGGCTAATATTGGTGTAATTTCTGCATCAGTGTGATATAACGTTTCAGTCAACATACCATCTGGTCCTCCAACTTTCACACATTTAAAACTTTGAATACTTCTCATAACTTCTTTCTCATCACTAGGCCTATCAAGGACATCATCATCATCATCATCACCAGAGGGAAAATAATCTGCATCAATTGGAGTAGCATTCTTTAAAGTGAATTACCACTGTTTACATGAAATGTCACTTTTATATGACTTGTGTTGTCTAATACTCTCCAAATAATTGTCGGGTTTGTCTGTTCTGTGATTGATTTAATTTTGAGATTTTTCTTATTTTGTTCCTCCTTTATCTTACACACGTTTTTAAATTTACGCTTGAAAGTAAGATAAGAATTCAAATTTAATTTCTAGTTACACATTCTAAATTTATCAAAGACATGCAATATAACTAGTCCAGTTCGCTACATTTATCATTAATTCCACCTTTACCTTTATTTGTCAACTTCATTCATCAGCCATTGTTTAATGATATTATTGTTCAATGCAAATTAAGGAATTACTTTCAGTTCTGATACCAGGAGAACATAAATCATATGTACATAATGGTTATTTAGACGTGTATTTGATTTGCACACCACGAAAGTAAATTTGTCTTTTATGCATGAGCTGTCTTATTTAATCATGAAATTTTTGCAAATATAATTCGTTTGCTGACGCTGTTATGTAGGTTTTAGATTAATGTTAATTCATTACAAAAACTTAGACAAACCCCTATTGTATTCGAATTTAATGGTGTTAATTGAATAGTTAAAATAACCTGCGATAACGGAATAAATTTAACTAAATGAATTCTTTACTATTTTCTGATTTGATTTTGATTTGGTATTAAAGTAGAAAACGTTGTGCAATTCAATTCAGTGGCAAACTAAGTTCTTAGCAGTTCACTGACTGATTAGAAATAAAGAGTGGATGCAGTGGCATTCTATACCTTTTGTGGCTGTTGGCTTTTCCTCGTGTTTCTGACTTAGAAGTTATAACTTTTTAGAAGTATCTATCTTTCGTCACTTTTTAACTTTTATCTACTGAGATATAGATAAACTGTCATCTTTTTTTGAGGCAAAATCTGAAATAAACTGATGTGTATATTGGTAGATTCAATTCTATGATTAAGTGGAATCTGCTATACAATCTAAATGTAAATATATCAATTTCGGTGTACCTTGTAGCACTAGGAAATACAAAAGTATTCGACTGCGTCTTTTTTTTATCTTAGCAGTCGTGTTCTCTTTTTATTGTCTGGACACATGATTTCGAGTATGAGTAATGATGAACTGGAAACTTGCTCCAATTTTATTTCCTATAAAATCCTTTGCCTAGAATACCATTACTGAACTGTCAGTTCTTAAATCTAAACGCCCTTGGGGGTTTTTCTGTCCTTTCTGGTGTCAGTAAGATCTATTGGAAGACAGTATGATAGATTATGCTTTGATTTAGCACTTTATACGTTGATTCGATTCAAAATACTGATCTACGTTACGCCCAAAGGGAATGATTGAGCACATGATGAAATATAATGATGATTTAAGAACTTTTTTTTTACTGCGTCGAGACATAGGCATCAATTTTTATTTGTGTTCAGTTTTTGTGTGCAAATATTGAACGGTCATTTAACTTACAATACAGCGCTGCAAGCTGGAAAACACATTGTTCCCTGGAAAGCCTCTTTCCGTTTAATTACTTGAGAGCTTAGAATCTGAATATTTGTACGCAATCTACGAATTGCAAGGAACCGTTCTCCAAATGCCTCTACTCTGGCTGTTTGTACATACCAGGACACTCGCATTTCGACTAAGACAGGGAATACCAATTAGGTTGCTCATTAATGCATATTTAATTTCTGTATGTCTATCTATTGGTTTAATTTACCGTGTGTACATACAATCTCTTCTCATCTGTTGTGTTAAGGTATATGTTATTGGTTATAGATTTCCTTGTAAGTCTAGTACCATGCCAACATTAAAATGAAAATTCTAAAAATCCGGATCAGATCAAAATACTTTTAAAGTTTTACTTATATGGAATATAGCTTCAAAACGTAAAATCTATATTAAAATATGTATATTAACAGACCAGAAAATTGTGACGATTTGTTAAAACTCCATTTATTTGTATGTGAAATCAAGCCGGGTGATTGAACTTTAATATGGGAAGAGTAAAAACGATAAAACATTTCTAATGTGAACGTTGGATCATTCACTGCATATGTGTATTAAATGTCATATTTCTTGAAACGATTGTTTTGATATTTTCTTTATGTGTGGTCTTTCGAAACTTTTGATGAAATTTTTAAACATCGAGACTTCAAAAGCATTTGACAAAGCAAAGTTCACGTTTTTGTTAATCTCTTGTGATGTTGAGACTGAGAAGACCCTCATAAAGGTCTGTAAAGATATCAGACTTTTTTGTCACTTAATAAAGGTATTTGTAACAATTATGTAATTATAGGCTTCGCAAGGTATCTTTTTATTAGTTTCGTGAACGACTATGTTAAAGCAGTGGCATGTTATTAACTTTGGACGGAGTATTAATTTTACATATACCCCTCCATATGATATCTCTGATAAATAGTTCCTTGGGGCTTGCAGCCTTAGTTTTATTTTGTTTCGAAAAATGTAATTTATCCTTAACAGTTCGCTGAAAACGGTTTTGTCAGTAAGTTTCACACTTGAGAAGATCTCGTACAGGATCGTTGCAGAAGCGCGAGCAGCGTAAATCTCGGAACTGCAGCAGGTCCTATATTTAATCAATTTAGTCAACTCTGAACTGCCCAGTGTGCAACAGACAGTTCAGAGCACCTTATTACATGTGAAAAAAACGCCATGTTTCTAAAGTTCAAGTACACTCTGTCAAGGTTAACTCTTAATACAATGTATTGTATTCATCTCCGACCTATCCCCGAATATGCTTGTGAAGTGTGGGATAACATCTTTCGACAAGACTCGAATACATTAGCAATAGCCCAACTAGAAGCAGCTAGAATCGATGACTGGTTTAAAGGCATATATTGAAATTAACACTTTGTATTCTGTAACGGGATGGGAAACTTGGCGCTCACGGAGAAAATTATATAGGCTATCAATATTTTCCACAGTTGTAATATAGCTCCATCATATTTGCAGGAGGTTCTACCACGATGAGTTGAAGAAGTATCTGATTATTTTCTTATGGATAGACATTCATTAATCACACAACTATGTGGCTCAAAGAATTAGGTCTCACCGTACAGTTGTTTTGGTGAATTTTCATCCGACAATGACATATTGCAGAAAAATTTGAATAATTTTAGATTAAAGATACAAATAAAACCTAGCCAATGATTTTTGTGGAAAGCATACTTGTAAGATTTTGAGTGAAGTATTCCGGTTAATTCCACGTACAACTGAAGGCTTTTTACGTAATCGACACTACCACCAACCCGCTTCTTTACATTAATTTCTGACAGCAAAGAGCTATTTTGAATAATTTCCTGTGACAAGGAGGCTCAACGAATCAGTATGTGCCTTATGCATGGTTAAAGTTCACTGGTATTATAACAAATTAACATAATTCTCATCACCCCTTAACCATCTCGATTTTGAGATACCTACCGCTGTAGCAGACATACATAAATGCGTAAGCCAAGTTGGCTGTTCATTTGCACCCCAAGTTACTCATTTGATCTCCAGTGCTAGTCTAACTGTGACATGCAGTCACCAAACAAGCCAACCCATTTTCAAGCCTAACTCAAAGTAAATGTAAACCATATTACAGATTTAGCTTCTGTGTGAATTTATAAACACTAGGCTAATGCTAATTAGGCTCATGCCTTCTACCTTAAAAATTAAGGGGGGGGGGGGGGGGTCAAAATTCGAAATTGTACAGTGAGACCTTATCGTCTTTTCTACCTCGCTCAATTCGTCATTGCAATTATCTCCCCTTTGAACATCGACAATCTCCAGCTTTAAAAATATTTAAAACTCGTATAAAGCAAAACGTAGACAAGGCACTCCTATTTCATGAAGAATAATATAAAGCTAAATATTATTCGGACTAAACTGAGGTATAATTGCAGTTGTTTAAAAGCTGATTTATTTCATGTCAACATTGCAAATAATCCAACTTGTTCTTGTGGTTCTCTCTTTGAAAATTCAACTCACCTCCTCCTCAAATATACCATATCATGAACCACGAAGAATGAAATTATTTTGGTCGATCAGAGAATTTCTTCCTTTTGAATCTTTTAAGAATATTACATGATAGTATTGATTATTCACCTACTGATATAGAAGTTATCTGAAAACAAATCTAGCTTTATGTTCAGGAAACAAAGGCATTTTCATGATGTTCATTGTTTGCTATGTACCCTTTTCAAGAATTCCTTTTAACTTAACATTCCTCTTTTCATCTTTGCACTTTTTTCATATCTTTGTCTATTGTTCCCTGTCTGTTTCAATATAGTTATCTTTTACAAGCATTCAGCCTTATATATATTTATATAATGACACAAAAATTGATAACGGCGCAAATACAAAAGTTTCCCAACGTATCGAGGTAAACAAGCTCTTCGTCAGGGGAAAAAACAATTTACATCCACAAAACAAATACTAAACACAAAAGAAAGAAGAATTCTTGACTCCTACATGTTTCGATGACGGGGAAATAAGGATAAACAATAGAAGAAAGAAAGAAGACAAAATTAAAAAACGGGTAAACTACATATCTATGTTATGCTGCCATCAGCCCAACAAAGTTGTGTAAAAAAAATCAAAGGAAGTGTTTATCGTGTGAATCACGCAGAGGACCAAAGTGTTTTGATCTAAATCCAGGCTGGAAACAAAGGAATGACACCATGCGCGGCGAAAAATCAATGCCATCATCAAAATGTGCACAAGAAATTATATCCTGGTAAATATACGAATGGAGGCACTAAGGAAGTATTTCATGAGCATAGTATAGGGGGATAATTGACAAGAGTTCTAATAATAATAATAATAATAATAATAATAATAATAGCAATAATAATAATAATAATAATAATAATAATAATAATAATAATAATAATAATAATAAGAAGAAGAAGAAGAAGAAGAAGAAGAATACCAATAAAACATGTAAAGAGTTACAGAATATTTACTTGGGTAAATATTATCGCAAAAATTGTGTACGTCTGATAAACTGATGCCTAGCTGTAGTTTTGATAAGACTGCATTAGGAAGGGTAGATTGTTTTCTTTAAGGCCGAACTCACCATGAGTTTTCTTACGTATGCGTTCTATATCGGTCCAACCCAGGTTAGAATCAGTCGGTATCACTTCGATGGACTCGAGTGAATGCCCAGTCGAGTTGTAGTGGTTGGCGAGTTTCGAGTTGATTTTGTTGCGAATGTGGCTCTTGCGGTTATTCATTTGTTTTCTTAAATCAACGGTTTCGCCAACATATTAAGTGCCACAGATCTTGGATATTAGATTATAGATTACATTTTTGTGGTACGACATCCTAACTTCTGATTGATAGTGTAGCTAACTCCTGTACGATTTGGTCTCGGGCAGATATATATATATATATATATATAAATATATATATATATATATATATATATATATATATATATATATATATATATAAATATATATATATATATATATATATATATATATATATATATATATATATATATATATATACATATATAATATTATTATGAAGATGTATGCTTTGTGCTACTTCATATAATAATTATTATAATTTACAGAGAGACGACCTCCGAGTAGTTTGGATAACTTTTGGTCCAATCCCATTGCCTTTTCTTTGTAAATTACATAAATAAAATTGTTGAAATTTTAAAACAAAATTGATATGATATGGACTGGCCCTAAAAATAACAACATTTGAGTCCTCTCTCAAAGCAATGCGGTGATGCCAGGAGTGGAACTGACTGCTTAAGCTTCGCAATGTTATTTTTTTTATAATTATAAGTCATAATCAAATGTGGTTTCTACAATATGGTGGTCATCGTGATAAAAGTACATGAAAAGAAGGTATACATTTTTGTAAAGCATGATCATTGTCCTGTATATGTGAGTCGTTCTGTATCCATTTGAACAATGTGGCTCAGGTGCTACGGATGGAAAAGATTTCCTAAGAATTGTCGTCTTGGTGAGGTCTTCCATGTTTTGTTTCCATTAATACATGGTTGTTGAGAATAAAGTCAAATAGTTAACCTATTTTTACCTACACTGAACGCGTTCGGGCCAATCCTTGTGATTGCATTACAAACTTTATTACCTACACTGAACGCGTTCGGGCCAATCCTTGTGATTGCATTACAAACTTTGTTACCTACACTGAATGCGTTCGGGCGAATCCTTGTGATTGCATTACAAACTTTATTACCTACACTGAACGCGTTCGGGCCAATCCTTGTGATTGCATTACAAACTTTATTACCTACACTGAACGCGTTCGGGCCAATCCTTGTGATTGCATTGCAAACTTTATTACCTACACTGAACGCGTTCGGGCCAATCCTTGTGATTGCATTACAAACTTTATTACCTACACTGAACGCGTTCGGGCCAATCCTTATGATTGCATTACAAACTTTATTACCTAAGGCGAGTGCTTTTTATGAACAATAATTATTGGTGCACAAAGAGACTTCGGTGTTTTACATTTCATGTCTTCTACTTAATATTACTTCAGGAAATATATTTTTCAGGACATCTTGACCATTTCCTCTTCCAAGTATTAGAACGGAATTATATTCTAGCCACGGAATGTATGCTGTATAACATTTATATTTTTTTTTTCAAAAATCTCTCAAAGTGGTTTTTTTTTTTTCCTTCAAGTTTTGGCCGACATATCTCTTTTCATTATATTAATTTTACATGCATTGAATTTATTCAGCCTTTTGATCTGCACGGAATTACATACACGATAATAATATTATATAATTAATTTCTAAAGAATTAGATATGTATATGTGTCTGAACGACTGAGTTAAAAGATAAATGTCCGTCAGAATTTGTCTACTTTGTTAATGCGGCTGCTTTCTGACTATACTTCATTTTAATACAATGCATTAATCTTTTCATGGCAATCTTAAATATACTGCTTTATGCTGAAATATAAATTATTTTTTTTCAAAATATAAATATTATTACAACGGAGACTGGCCCTAAAATGTGATAAAATTTGAGTTTACTAGCCTATTTGTATACTCATGTGAACCCATAAATATTTCCCATAATTCCTCCCTCCCCCCCCCCCCCCCCCCCCCTTCGCTTTTTTCTCTCTTTCTCTGCGTGAGAGTGTAATGTAGAGATGTTGGAGATAGAGCAGAGCGATTAAGTGCCACCATTTTTATTTAATTTATAATGTATTTACCCCATTTTTTAGTCTTCTATAAATCGGAATAAAATATGACTCCATTAAGTTCCATGTCATTATTTAAAACATACATCCAAGAAACAGATTTGTTTTTTATTGTAGCGTCTGTTCGTGAATATTGTTAACGTGCGAGTGAATTAATGTGTATCATTTGGAACAATGCAAAACCGCTAGAGCTGGAAATGAGTTAGCTTAAAGTCGGTTGCCTTGCTGCAGATCATTTGTTTAAAAATTGCATTTTTCTACATTCTTAACGAGTGTAGTAAAATATGTTTAACTGTTACCTGTTCCTACTTGATTGTTTATTAATAAATCACTGCGTGTGCAATCAACAATTTATGATGAGAGGTGAATATACCTTTTGCACAGTTAATTCATGAATAGATCCAATGGTTAGGCATTTCATATGTTGGCAATAAAAAGATATTCGATTGCACATAAAAGTCGGTAAACGTGGGCTCAAGGTGCGCTTGTGTTGATATTCTGCTTGTACTTCCTGGAAGGCCTCCAGGGCCTTGTCGTGGCGGAGGCGCACTTCTTCCGTCCGCCGCTTTTTTGTCTATCGGAAAAAGGCGTAGTTGGAGCTGGCGAAGGCGAGGGCGTTGACTAAGGAGGCCCCGACCATCATATCCACAGCGGCGGCCATCATTCGCCTTTGAATAATTTTTCGGGAAGGATGCCCTGTTTAATTAGCAGACTCAGCGCTGTGATGGTGAAGATGTCGTTTCGTAGATCTTGGGATGCCATTATTAATACCACCGTACAAGGTTTTGCACGGCCAGCCTCTTTCCCGCAGCGAACCGACAAGGATGTTTCGCTTTTGTGACCCTGGCAACAGCCGGCCTGTCAGGTTCTATGACAGAAACCTGCTGAGGAACCTGATAAGGTACTAGCTGTGGTACCAGCTGCGAAACCTGCGGCATCTGTTGATGTACCTGCTGTTGCACCTGCTGAGAAAGTTGTTACGCCTAGAAAAGTTGTTGCTGAGGTTCCGTCATCGCCATTATCGCTAGTTATCTTACCTTCAGCTATATTCCAGCTATTCTCAAATTGGATGTGGCGGTACGTTATGATGCCGGCAGCCGGGGTGGGGGTGGAGGTGGAGCCGCGCCGTACAGATGGCTGGCAATCTGCGACAATGAAGCCCAAACGAGGGGTCCTCCTTCACGTCCCTGGCAGCTCATTGTCGTCGATAAGGAGGAAGCGTCCACGGTCGCAGTGTACAGGCTGACCAGTGTCGCTCCCAAAGAGGAGGTCATTCTTGCTCCAAGCTTCGCCTGGTAGATCCCATACGCTACGACACCTTGTTGTCATCCAGCCCGCTATGTCGCCGGGCCCCAGGTATTCCTTGGTTGCGCCCACCGCCACCGTTTCGGTCAGACGGTCACGCTACCTGTCAGCCTCCTAGACCCCTGCGGCGCCGGCGCGAGCGGCGGTGTGAGCCCGAGTACCACGTCGAGGTCTATATCCCTCAGCTGTGCCATGAAGGCCATCACCAAGAAGGCCATAGAGGCAAGACTAGCCGCGTAGCAGGTCATGTAGAAAAGGTGGTGAGGCTACATTGCGCGCCAAGACAAACTGGTAGGTCGCTGGAGGTCAGTTCGGACAAGTAGCTTGCCGTACCACTTCCGTTTGAAAAGCTCGTACACCTCCTGGCAGCCTTCGGCGGCAATCACATTGTTCTCTTTTAGTTCGTCACTAAATGAATCCTCATCATTGCAGTAGAAGAGGGCCACTCACGAGGTCTGGTAGCGGAAGTCATTGGCGACGACGTTGTACTTCTGCGTAACTCCCCCATCCACGCCGATCCCGTCATGGTGGCTGGTATAGGCGAGCATGGTTAAGGTCGTCTCTTTGTGCCGGACACCACCTAGGAAAAACCAGTCGTCGACAATAAAAAGCGTCTCGGTTTCGTCAAACCTGCGGGCTTTGTTCAGCCGCATGTTGGGCAGATGATAACAACGCTGTTGTATAGCGCCAGTGAAGTACGTTCTCCAGCAGTTCTCACACGTAGACGCTCTTTCCACACCCGCTGCGCCCCACGACCATCGCACAGTGGGATTACAGGTCCTCGAATAGCCGGCTAGAACATCGTAGAAACGAACTGGCCATTCTCGATGTTCAACTGCGCGTCCATGAGCATGAAGACATACATGTTCAACACGCAGGCCGCCTGCGTGGTTGTTTATATTTGCAGCGTCACCCCCACCCCCCGCTGGCATTCTCAATGTGCCGGCCAAACCCGTGGAGCTAGTGGTCCTCCGTGGACCGCATGTCGAAGACCAGGGCGAACCGGTTCCGATAGAAGGTCTCAACTTCCGTCGCTGGCAGTTCGGCCTCCTTGAGGCTTTCCTGTACCAACACCCTAAAGGCCTCCGCTCCTCCCACTGCTGGTGGCGGGCCTGACCCTGGGCGTAGACCTGGCTGCGCACGCCCTCGACCACAACGGACATCTTGTTGATCTGGAGATTGCAGAATGCCTCCGTATGATGCGCGAAGGACGCACTAGTGTTGGTATCCTCAAGTAGAATTACGGTAACCTTCGGGCTCTTGCTTGGCGTTTTTAGGTTGACGTTCCTGACGGTGTCGCTTTTGTTGGTCACGATCTTGCGGTGTCGCAGCACGCGGGTGTAGTAGACGTGGGCCCGCTCCAGATACTGATTTCGAATCGCGCGGGCGAGCTCTGCATTGGCAATAACGTCGAACTCCTGGGAGAGGCTACTGATGGCGTTGCCGGCTCCACGTTCATGCTTTGGTTGACCCTACTATAGCTGTTAAAGGTGAGCTCATATTTCAGGCGGTCAGAAAGTCCGGCCTGGTAGAAGGGCATGTGGTCGTTTAGCATCTCAAAGTCGATCTGGATGTAAAACCGGCTGTCATAGGCCGCCGCGATGGAGGCGTCAGGCTGAGTGACAGCGACGGCATTGTCGGCCGATATGTCGGGTTGTATGCCTTAATAGTTGGCGTTGGCACGTTCCTTGTCCGTGAACCACAGATCCTTGTAGACGCCCCAGATGTCAGTGCAGAACTCATCCGTCCGAGATACGTGCAGTTTGAGATTCCCGCCTCTGGCGAGTATCAAGGTTTGTTGAAGCTTCGAACGGCTAATTATTTGCTGGAATATAAACGGGAAGGGGGTGTTAACCGCATACACTTTGAGATACCTGGAAAGAAAATCGGGGACGGGTAAGAGGATATACAACGGTCTTGACCTCCCACACCCAAACCAAAACAAAAATAAATCAAAGAAATCAAAAACGTAGTTTTGCTGATTCCGCCCTAAGGGTCCCCTGTCGGCCCTAAATAGATAGTATGAGTGCCAATCTGGGTGGTATGATAAAGGAAGCCTTCGGGGCCGCCCAAACGGCTAACGTGGCGGTTACTGGGACGAAGGTCCTTGGTTGGGATCTTATGATGCGGGAAATTGCGGGCCTGGATATGGCGTTTCAAGCCATTTGCGGTGCAAAGACTAACACTCAGAATAAAGTAATCTCTCTTACGGCCGATGAGGACGCACTTGAAATGAGTATTGCGCGCGCTCAGAATGAGGATGAGTGAGAGCAACTACAGGCCCAGCTTGCAGCCAAATCAGAATAACGCACCACACAGCAAGAGGTGCTGGCCACGCTAGATGGCTGGATGAATAGGCAGTTGACCGCGATTTGAGAGTCCTTCGAACGTATGATTGATGGAAATTTGCCTCTGGCCGAATGGCTACGGACTCTTTTCCGCAAACAGGGCTTAACTATTGCTCGGTGCTCACCACGGGCGAAGGGGCAGCAGACGCGACGACTCCGTCGCCGGGATCTGGTGTTGTGCGGCAGTGAAAAAGCAGCAGTAAACGCTTTGCCTTGCACCCGCGTTGGCCTGCGGGACATAACGTACGCGCCTGGGTGGTACAACGTGTCGGCTACCCTCAGCAACAACAACGCAGAATTGTTTGACCAGCGCGTGAGCACCAACGTTGTGATCACCAGGGTTGTGATTCCCGATGGGTACAACAATATAACCACCCTCGGGATGATTGTACATTACTCCGCTACGGACCTGTTCATTACCTATGACCCCGCGGCCGGGCGGACGACGTTTAAGGTGACGAACGACTCACGGACCTTTCAGCTCACAACGGGGCTGTCAGCTGTTTGGCCTCACCGGGGAATAATATTCTACCGGCATGTACGTGGGGCCCAACCCGCCAGCGTTTTTGTTTATATCCCCTGACTCTACGTACATCTCGAGCAGATCAACGCCGCGCGCAATCTGGTTGATGGCAACCCCGGCACGCTCTTGGAGATTTTTTCGGGGGAAACGAAAAGTACGAGACGCGCACCACCTATTATTCGCGTCTCCGTTGATGCAAGCTTCGTGAGGGTGTCCTCCAGAAGTTGAAGGTGAGCGTCTTAGACGCACAGCGCAACCCGGTAAGCCTGCTGAATTACTCGATGGTTCTTGAAATAGAGGAAGAGCACCCTTGACCACCATGTCGCTTGCCGGGCCTGGTTACCTCGCTGATGCAAGGGATTATCTGCCTCACACCGCTGGGGCTCTGTCTGGTGAACTCTCGATGAGTGGCAGTAGGATTACAAACGTTATGTATCCAATCTTGAAGGAAGATGCCGCCAGCTTGGGGTCTGTTTATGGGTATGTTGGCAGAATGTTCAGGGTCGCCACGGGGGACATCTCGCCCGCCGCCTCCGTTGACATAACGTTGTGTACCCTCCCAGAAAACAAGACCATTACAAGTGGTAAAATGTGGAGTTTCATGGCAATCCTCCAAGTAGTTTAGTTGCAGTAGCGATAACATATTTGTGCTAAAGGTTGGACAATGGACAGACATACAGAAAACAGGCCATTGGATACGCTCTTCTGGTATATGACTAGTAATGCCAACAAAAATGGCAATAACTCTAACTAAAATTGCAGGAGCACATTTATTTTGTTGATATGTGTATCTTGTACCAAGTTTCATGGCAATCCATCAAAAGCAACGGGACTAGTTGTGCTAGTGGGATTGTGCACTGGACATAAGGTCAGACAAATGGACGCAAGGACTACTATATAGCCCCTCCTCCACCTCTGTAGAGGGCAAGGGTATAATAATCTAAGATGTCAGGAAAGTCAAATCAGCAAGTGTTCAATTATAATTTTCTATAACTGACCACAAATGATTATAGCTTTCTTTTTTTTTTTTTTTGAACTAAGCAAGTTATTGGAAGGAAATCTCTCTGGATAAATCATATATGCAAACAACAGATTCCAGTCAGTACAACCTTCTGTTTATTTAGTGCAACCCAAGCACCACCAACATGGCAGACAACAAATATGCCAGTAAACTGTTGGACTTTCTCTATGGGATACAAGAAGTTTACCATTATCAAGCATGCGAAAATTACATTGTCCATGAAAAAATACAATTTTTTCAACCAATTAAAATCAATGGTTGATCAGTTATGATAAACAGATTCCAGTCATGGTAATATTACACCAAAGTTTCACTTTAGTACAGCAACTGATGTAGAAGATATATGACTTGAACAAGAGACCAAAGTGGGTGTGAGATCGCTCACCTGACTAAAATCTGCTGAATGGCCAAATGCAAGAGCAGTTAGGCAAACAAATGGGTCAGTATGATGCTTTCTGTTGAAATTTCTCCAGTGCTGTTGATTCCATATGTTATGAAACCAAATGTTTCAAGGTTCTCTTGATTTTGTATATTTATCCATATTTGATGGCACATCAGCAGCATTTGTCCAATATTGAAAGACTCCTATGCCTGGATGCTTGCTATCGAAGTTGACTAAATTCTGCTCAGCGCTTTTTGATAGACAAAGTTGCGTACATTTTTTTACTTTCAGTAACGGCAGTCATATTGATGGTGGAATGGCATCTTTTGAATAAATCTGAAAGACATTCAAGCTAGGACATGGTTCATACAAAAATATCATCAGGAAATTGAAGCACTTTTCAAGCACAAAAAATGTAATTTTTAAGCACAATAATTAACCAAGATTAAACTTATGAAGAATGTTGATTATGGTATGTAGAGTCCATGCAATTTTCAGAATTACCGTAATCACGGTAAGTCTTGGGACACCCTTAATTATTTTCAAAAGTAATTTTTTTTATGACCTATAAAAGTTGGGACACGAAATTATAGCAATTTTTTCATGTACTATAAGTCTTGGGACACCTTAGAGATTTTATTTTTCCTACTAATCGATCGATGTATTTTATCGAACGCAACGACATTTAAAAAAAAAAAAACGACTTCGTTGTTGTTAAAGGGACTATCATTATGAATTATTGTCAGTTTATGCATTACTGCATTAAAATTGTTGAAAGTCATCAGTAATTAGTTTGTTTTGCCTTGAAAATGTAAATACCTAACTCATTAAAATGTGGTACCAGTATGACAACAACGAAAATAGCGTTTGATTCAACGCTCGCATTTAGTGAGCTTGTTTATACATCATGGCGTCACCACATGTACATTGAAGATTTTAACTTGCGCCGTTTGAAGTACATCCCTTGGTTTCGAATCATCGGCACCACTGCACAAAACTTCTATAATATCTCTAAAACACGATAAAGAAGTTTAGAAATAATGTTTTGAAAATAACTGTAATACCGTTTCAACTCGGCGGGAGTTTGCTTTGATGTAAGCGGCCTTAAGTACCTGTATACTCAGTTATGGTAATCGTAATAAAATTCTGGAGTAAAAGATAAATCACACATCGAAGAACTACACCAGTGATGGCTACTAATACAGTACATGATAAAGAATTTAGAAAATAATAAAATTCAAGAAAAATAATTTCACGTTAATGAAGTGTGTGTATTATTCCTGCGTATGAGAGAGCGAGAGAGAGATGACGGGATTAAGATGATTGTGTGTGCGTGTGTTTGAGAGAGAGAGAGAGCAAGAGATCTGGAAATAATGAATATGTTGTGGTTCAAAACAAAAGCATGAATACTAAGCTTGAACAATTTTAATATGGGTAATGTATGCACAAAAGAAAATTCCAGAGAACATTTTCGCAGTTCAAATATAAACATATTTTACTTTCAACAGAATTCACGTTAATTATTGTCAATGTCATCACCGTCATGGAGAGTTGCTAATTTGGCAAGCGCCTGCCTCAAGTCCTCGGAATCAAAACCATCAAACTCTACATCCTCCTCCTCATCACTATCAAACGATGGCTCAAGGTCATCGGAGCGCACAAGATGATCTTCGCAGCCATTCCTATGGTTGCTAATGCCGGACACTTTAAATGATTTTTTGACGAGCTCTGGTTTCCCCTTCAGTGATTTGATAGCATCATCAATCCAGTTGATCACAGTCTGTTTATCTGCTGCTTTGATCGTTGACGTGCAGTCCTCATTCTTCGCTAGCTTTTCGGCAGCTTTCCTAATAAAATTAGTCCAATGTCTGCGTAATTCAGCCTTCACAGGTTTGTTGATAGAAACATCTAGTGGCTGTAGTTTCGACGTACATCCCCCTGGAATGACAGCGGGGACGACATTTCCCTTTCTCAGCGCCTTCTTCACTGGCTCTGTCTTGTGGGCTCTAAATGAATCCATGATAAGGAGGGATCTTTCTTTCTGGGTGTGTTTTAGATACACCTCCTGTATCCACCGCAGCATCAGAGTCTCATCCATCCAGACTTTCTTCTGTACTGTTACAACCCAGTCCTTTGGTATTTTGATGCCTTTTAATTCACGAACACCCTTGAATACAATCATGGGTGGTAGTACTTCTCCTGCTGCTGAAACAGCAAGTACAATGGTTAAGTGTCTTTTTTCGGCTCCTGTTGTGCGAATGCGGACAGATTTAGCTCCCTTTTTCTCCACCGTTTTTCCAGGGACAAGGTCGAAATACATGGGTGTTTCATCCATGTTGATGATCATCGAGTCGTCGAATTCATCATCATCTCGTTTCTTCACCACAAATTGGTGGAACGAGGAAATTTTATCTTCCAAATCTGCAGGCAATCTCTGTGCCATGGATGTTCTTGCTCTAAGAACTAAGTTGTGCCTTTTCATAAATGAAGATGCCCAAGCACGACTTGCTTTGAAATCCACATCTGGTTCTTCATTTCCAACAAGCTCTTTCGCATAAGCACAAATTCCGTCAATAGTCACAGGGATTTGTAAATCCCGCTGGACAAGAACCCACTTGGCTATTTTAGTGTCCAATTCTTCTCCATATGTAATAGGCCTGCCACTTCTCGCCAAGTGTCCTAATTTTGTTGTATTTTTCGAAAAATCAAACTTCGTCCAATTGCATATTGATGATTTAGGCAGTTTAAAATGCCTTGCTGCTGCTCTGATTCCATGTTGTTTTGCAAAGTCAACGGCTTCAAGTTTTTGCTTCACCGTAAATGTTATATAATGCCCACGTTTTGCACTGGGTCTGTTGGTATCTTCTTTCTCTGCATCACGAATTAGATTTTTTTCTAAATTCTCATGATTTGGGACAGTCTCAGGTTCAACCTTGGATTTTTTCTCCGTAGTTTTCTCTTCTTCCTTCCCATCATCTCCGAGTCGTTTCCTTGGTCGACCAACAGTTCTGTTGGGTTTAGATGTTGGAATTGGACTCTCTTTCCACGAACGAGGCAAAGCCTCTTCACTTGAACTAAAACGTACTACAAACTTATCCATAGTGAAATGTTTTATGATGACTTGTGATGTAGACAATTTTTATATCTTTATTCCTAGATCATATGCTTAGTTGACTTCTTTGTTTAGTAAATAATTTTTTTAAAAAATTACTGGTAAGCATCACACATCTCGTGAGAAATGAAATTCACCAATCTGCAAAGTCTCTTAAATATTACATATTTCTACTCAACCGATCAAGTGTTTATACCTTAATTGATACACAATGATAGCCAATGATTGTTGAATCTAATATAAATTTTGGGGGCCAATTAATTTAGTACCGCTATTATGCACGGCTTCATGTCCCGTTCTCAATCCACTTTAGATCTTAAAACAGTTAATTGTTGTTGTTGTGGGTTTAACGCCATTTTTCAGCACATGACAGGCTATACATGGCGGCCAGTTTTATGTGGTGGAGGAAGAACCCGGGAAAACCCCGGGAAGAACCACCGGCCCACGGGAAGCCACTGGCAAGCTTTCTCACATATCCACATTAGCCGGGCCGAGACTCGAACCCACGCAGAGGTGAGATGGCAGTGATCGCTAAAGGCGAGCGCCTTAGACCACTCAGCCACCCGGGGCCCCTAAACAGTTAATTAGTTTGGATTAATGTTGTAGAACAAACGGGTACCGGCATTGCCGCCGGACAAGATTCCCTCTTTACCCAAGCCAGTTTCAGGGTTTAAACAATTAACTAGCCTGGATTGCTGTTGGAAAACAAAAGACACGTCTGCCAAGTATAAACAAAAGGAAACGCCGAAACAACCAGCTGGCCAAAAGAAGCCAAAGGGGAATGAATAATGTTTGGAAAATTACGATTTTATATTAAGCCGAAACACAAAACTTGAATGGATCGATGATGATCTTCTAAAGTCGATCTATCTTCACAATTTTAACCTATATTATGATCATTGTTTAATGTATATATAACAGTTATGTGAATAAATGCTGGTTTACCTTATATAATTAAACGTGTGAATCTTTTTATATAGATTACATCACTATGTAAAATCGCTTATATCACTGACAAACTGTAACTCTTTAGCACGTGGATCATACCAAATAAAATAGCAATTTGTGATCTTGAAGAAAGCTTTTTGGTAAAAACTATGAATAAAGCAAAGTCTGCATCGAATATTTTGGGGGTTAAACAAGGATATAAGTGATGCTACATACGATTTGCACTCTGTAAGTACTGTACACTATAAAACAGGTCTCAAGGTAAACCCGAAACGGCCTGTGAATTGTGAAGTCTTTATTTGCCTTTATTTTATTTCATGTTGGAGAAATCGGAAAATATATACATGCAAAATAATAACATAAAAACAATCATAGTAGTTTATAACAGTTTATTGACGTGGCGATCTTGCCAATTTTGCCAATTTCGTCAGACATTTTTTGTGTCTATAATTGTTGGGACAGTGAAAATGCTATATTTTTTAAGTGTGTATAAGTCTTGGGCCACGGAAAAAAATTATTATTTTTTCGTGTCCCAAGACTTACCGTGATTACGGTAGGTATTTCATTCTTAAACAAGCTCTCCAAAATATTTCTTTTTTAACCTAGGCCTGGGTAAAGACAGTGTAACTCCAGAACATTGGGGCATGAAGGCAGAGGTACATTTATCTCATCTACATCAGTTTGGGAGTTAGCAGTCTTATTTGCAAGAATTTCTAACTTAATTTCTTCATATTTAATCAAAAATATTCTAAATTCATTCCCTTTGTTGACATTTCATTTGTTTTACACTTTTTATTTCTTGCCATGAGACTTCACAGCATTTTCTCATTTATCTAGCTGATGTTTCTTTTGCCACACTATTCCCTAGTTATACTGATTGTGGGGACTTTAGAGCCAAGATCAAATGCATAGACATTTTGAACAGAGTTGCCAGATCCTGGTGAATCTGCACTTGGTATTAGTTGAATGGAATTTCTTCATCAATTTTATCTAAATAAATCATATCACTGTATTCTACAAGCACATTTCTACTGGTTTCAAGTGATTTTTGGTACAACAGGACCAGAAAAAAGCACCATTTTGAGACGTTTATTTTTCTACTACCGTAATCAGTACACAAGTTGATGGTAATGTTCCCACCATCAGTAAGAATTAAGGTGACCACTACTACCTTTGATTCAACCTCTTTAACAAACAACACATAGTTCTTTGTTAATCACTTGACATTACCCATGTATACCGCGTGTAGAGCACTTATGACAATCTTGCTTGAAAATATGCTTCCCATGGCAGATCACTTTACTATCTTTTCTATCAGCCAGAACAGCCCAGTCAACACAGAATTCATTCATTTACATCATGTGGCAATTACAATCTCAAACAAGACAGAGTACCAATAAGCATGCAAGTAACCCAGCCAAAAGACCTACTGAATACATATATCAACATTCCAGGTTTCTAACTTTTATAACCAATCTTTTATTTTTCTTTTTTTGATATTTGTATCAGTAAAGTAATTGTTTCCTATTAAATGCATTTCAAAATTCAAGCACTTTTCAAGGACTAATCAAGGTTTTCAAGCAATTTTCCAGTAGTTTTTCAATCCAGTAGGACAATTTCTATCAAATTTGGTCAATTTTTGTCATGCGATTATTTACAAGTTATTGATGGTTTTTCTGTCTTTAGTAACAACAACAATATTTGTGGCAGATTGGCATCATTTGCATATACATGAATGGTCTTCATGCCAGGATGCTCTCATGTTTTGTCAAATTCTATTTTGTGGTTTTGGAGTTGTTGTTTCAAGGTTTCTCTATATTTAGTAACAGTGGCAATATTTGATGGCAGATCAGAATCATTTGTAAAAACTTTATGCAATGATGCTTTATGCCAAGTTTAGTCAAATTCTATTCAGCAGCTTTTGAGAAGTTGTTTGAAAGTTTATTTTTAGTAATGGTGGTCATATTTAATGTAGGATGGGCACAATTTGAATGGCTTTCATGCCAGGATGCTTTCCATCAAAAAATCTTATAAAAATCTGTTCAACCATTTTGAGAAATCTTTCAAAGGCTTTTTTATATTTAATGGTTGATCAGCATAATTTGCACAAACTTGAAAAGTCTTCATGGCAGGATGCTGTAAAATTTGATAAAATTTTATTCAGTGGTTTTGGAGAAGTTGTTTTAGTTTTTGTAACTGCTGACTTATTCGATGTACAAATGTTAAAGTCTTCATGCCAGGCTGCTTCTGTCAAATTTAATCAAATCTGTTCAGTGGTTTTTGGAGAAAAAGTCGTTTAAAGTTTTTTTCTTTTACGTAATGATGGCCATATTTGATGGTGGATCAGAATCTTTTGTACAAACTTTAAATCAGAATGCTCTGTGCCACATTTGCTGAAAATTAGTCTGGTGGTTTTTGAGTACAAAGGCTACAGTGGAAGTTCATTTGGTCTTACATTGAGCTAAAATCTTTAACACACAATCTCACTGTTAACACTGCTGATGCCATTGCTGCAGATGAGACAGGAAACCTTGGTATACCTGGGTACAAACTATGACCATATAGTAATACTCTGCCCAAGTTTCCATTCATAAACTTGACAGAATTCAGAATGCTGACCAAGATGCCATAGTCGCCACTGTAAATGTGATTCCTATGTCTCACCATTTCCAGGTGAGTAAAAGATTTTTGTCAAGTATTCCCGATGATCAGATGGTCTCATGTGAAGGCTGAAGAGTTGAAGGAAACTGGATAAACCCATGAAAACCACCAACCTCGGATGGTCAATGATGAAGACTTGCATGAAGGTAGGTAGGCAGAGAGATCCATGAAGACCATCATCTCTGGGATGATCAATGACCAGGACCGATAGATTCATAGCAATCAAAACTGGGATGGTAAATGACCACAACCTGAATGTATGGAGATACACACTACTGGAAGCATCTTGATAAAATGACAAAAGCAGGACACAGAATGCCAGTAATAAAGACAAAAGGTGACACACATATTGGGGATTGTGTGCTTGTTTCTTTTTTCTGAGCTTTCTGAGAAATCTGTGTGCTAGCTTTTGCATCAATTTTAACATTTTCTCCGGCATTCTATATGCCACATTGTCTTTTTTTGAGCAAAACCCTTTAGTGCAAGACAGGTAGGTAGGTAGATAAATGTGTTTCACAATAAAAAAAAATATAAAAAGTAAATATATATTTTTTTCATTGATCAGGAAATTCAGTCAAAATAATAACAAGTTATGTTTGACTATTAAAAACTTTATTTAAAAGTACCATCTAGCCAGTGAGCCTGACGGGACACAGGTCAAGACTAGGTGTTTTGCTGGTTCGTAAAGTGAAGCAGCAGGTGTTCATGGTGTCTATACAGCTCAGTCATCAACATCCTCTATAAGCTGAAAAATGTAGTTTGAGCTTTTTCCAAGTGAAAATTCAAAGCATACTCAAACTGTATTCAAGATCTAGACCTACAATTAATTAATATGTACTAGACACAAGAGCTCCCATCCAGTGTTCCAAAGTCACACCACAGTGTTCATGCTGTTGTGAATTTCAGCCTCACTTGGCAGTTAAGATCCAAGAGCTCACTTGGTTTTATGGCAGTTCTCAACTGACAAAGGTGATAATACTGCTGTACCTGATATTATTATTACATTGGAAACTTTCAGATGTAGGCACTGTAGAAGATTATAAAACTAAATATGTAGATTAAGCAGACCTTCAACATCTGTTATCAAACTAGCTTAACATTAGAAGACATATTAAAAATAACATTTTAAAACACTTCGAGTTGTGAAGAAAGTTATTCTAAAACTATGTTTTTTGGTCATAGATTAAATAATGCATTAATTATACATATTTTAAAGCAATCATAATGTATCCAATATTAGTGATATGCATTCAGTTTGCATATCAATAGTATAAAAAGAAAAGATACATGTAAAAATGTCAAATAAATTCTCAAAGTCATCGGTGGCGGTGGCTTCCTGAAGGGTGTGGTCCAACTTCAGATGCTGTGGTTTCCCTGATCCAGTCTTGTTCCTTTCTCTGTTGTGTTGGGTAAATTTCATACCTGCAAAACATGTTAAGTAAAGACATTTTACAGAAAATCATTGTAGTCTGGTAGGATAAAATGTTTGGCAATTCAGTAAATTCAGTAAATATGTGCCTTAAAATGTTTGTAATTTTTGTTGATTGGCATCACACACATTATAAATTTAGTTGTTATAAATATGAAAAAATGTTCACACCTTGAGTTGCAATTTTTGTATTTGCAAAAACTGTTACTTTAATGTGAAAATTATGTGATTAACAATCACAAACAATTTAGCCGATTATAAAATGCAATTATCTCAACCACTGAGTGTAGTGTTTTTCTTACAGCAGAATGATGGGTCAGCCCTGTTTCTTGTGCCCTTTATTTACCATACCTTTGCCCATCTTCTGACTGCGACTGAGCCCATATTCCTCAATTTAAATCATGTTGCAAAAAAATCCCCAACTTTGTCTCTCCTATTTAGCACTCTGACTGCTTATACCACTGACCTTTTAACTTATACTGATCGAAGGGGGCCAATCACAAGACTGACCCTTGAATTGCCAGAAGAGCACAGTTTTTCTTTACATAACAAGAGCTATGTATCAGTCCATTAAAAGCTTGTAACGTGCAACATGGCACTTCATATATGTGATCAACTCTGTTCAAACCAAATACTTGTTTTGTTTACCTAATGATCATCATAACATGTCAGCACACTCTTGCAGTAGGTTTTAATGTTAAAATATTGCCACCGAACAACAGGTGACATGTGGACGAGTAGAGAATAGAGTGAAAAGGTTCACGTTTCAAGTGTTACCAGTTTTGTAGACAGTGGGCCAGTTGAAGACATTCATCTTTTGTTGCTTCGGAATTTCCAGAGAGTACAGCTTGTTTCCTTTACATAACAATAGCTTCCCACTCCTTTATCCGAAAAAAAGATGCAATCAATGAAAATGGATTAATTGATTGAAGAAAACTTTTGCAATCATTGAAATTCATAATTTTCAAAAGCAATCTCAGTCATTTGGAAAAAGAAGTTCTTTAAATCATACCTTTTTATGCAAATTAAATTTTTGAATATATGTAAACTTAGAATGAAGATTTCCTCTTGCAGAGATTGAAAAATGTAACTGTGAATATTTGACCAAACTTGCATTTCCAAATGCATTTTTGTAGATGTGCTAAGGGAATAAAAATGTCATATAAGCAGTAATGATGGTATCATTTTCTACTGTACATTTTACAAAACTAAACAAATTGCATCTTTTTATTTTCATTGTTTTTCAAGATTTAGTTTAAAAAGTTCACATATTACTTGAGATTTGGTTATGATTTCATTTAGACAAATTACTGTCACAAAGGCTAATATTGAAAACCAATTATTTTTCTACTGTAATAAAAAATGGCGACATAATTTTTACTTATCAATAGCTACTAAGTATATGGTCATTTATTTTGCTATTAATTTATTACTTTAATCATTTCAAATTATCAGATAATGTATTACCAGATTTTTTCTACAGTCCTCTTTGAAATGATAATGTTCTCTACAATATGTATTGGTACGTCAAGATCCATTGTCTACTATGTATGCATCACATTAATAGAGCCCACATTTTACATATGCCAGTTTTATTGTATTTTATACGGTTTGTCAAGATAAAATAATTACAGTTTATAAAAAAAGTGAAGATTTTTCCTGTTACTATTTAGAAAATAAATACATAAAACAAATATGCTGAAATAGGCAGTACATTTTCAGTTTATTACACGTTAAACAATAATTTTCTTAAAACGTGTTTACATGGCTTAATATCAGTGTCTTTTTTCATAAAATCCTTTCCATTCCCCCTTTTTTCTTTTCTTTTTTGTTTTCAAATTTCAGGTACAGTATATCTGATACAACAAGAGTACCGTAATCACGGTAAGTCTTGGGACACAAAAAAATAATTATTTTTTTTCTTATCCCAAGACTTATATGCCTGTAAAATATATAAAATTTTCGGTGTCCCAAAACTTGTAGACACAAAAAAATGTAAAGACAAAATTGGGAAGATCGCCATATGTCACACAGCAGTGACCAGCTCGTTCAATTACCACGTCATTCGTCAATAAACTGTTATACACTACTATGATTGTTTATGTTATTATTTTGCATGTGAATATTTTCAGATTTCTCCAACATGATTTAAAATAAAGGTAAATAAAGACTTCATAATTCACGGGCCGCTTACATTTAATGGAAGACCAGTACTATAGTGTACAGTACTTACACAGTGCAAATCGTACTTGGCGTCACTTATATCCTTGTTTATTCCCAAAAATATTCGATGCAGATTTTGCTTTATTCATAATTTTTACCAAATCGCATTCTTCCAGATTACATTTCAGCTACACGTTCATTGCTGTTTCATTTATTTGGATTCACGCGCTCAACAGTTACTTTTTTTCAGTGGTATAAGCGATCCTACAAAGTGATGTAATCTATATGAAAAGGCACACGTGTTTAATTTTATAAAGCACATAAGCAGCATAAATTCAAATAACTTGTCATATATAATATATGTTAAAATTCTGAATAGATCGATTAAGAGCATCATTGATCAATTTTAGTTTAGTGTTTCGGCTTCACAAAATGATTATTTTCCATGCATTATTCATTCAACTTTTGATTTTGGCAAGCTGGTTGTTTTGGCGTCTCCTTTGTTTATAATTGGCGGATTTGTCTTTTGTTTTCCGACAGAAATCCAGGCCAGTTAATTGTTAAAACCCTGAAATTGGCTTGGGTAAAGAGGAATTTTGTCCGGCGGCAATGCCGGTACTTTGATGTGTGATTGGCTTCTACTGCGTAATATTAGCACGATTACCGTAACTGAGTAAACAGGACTTATTTAAGGTCGCTTACATCAAAGCAAACTACCACGGAGTTTTTAATTTAAAAGCATTATTTCTTAAACTTCTTTATCGTATTTTAAAGATATTATTTAAGTTTAGTGCAGAGGTGCCTATGATTCGAATCAAATGTATGTACTTCATTCATCACAAGTAAAATCTTCAATCTGCACGTGGTGACGCCATGATGTAAACATGCGTACAATAAATGCTAGAGTTGAAATAAACACCATTTTCATTGTTCTCATCCTGGTATCACATTGCGATGAATTAGGTATTTCCATTTTCAGGGGAAAAAAATCCCCAATAATTTGCAGGTGACTTTCGACAATTTTAATGCAATAATGCATAAACTGACAATAGTAAACTAGAGCACAATAGGGAGAAGTTATTGTTGAATGGGTATAACATACCGCTAATGCTCAGTTCTTGTCATCGTCTGATTAAATTATACATATTTTAATTTGATAGAAATAATAAGAAAACTGAGAAAATTCAATATATTTATTGACTCTTCAAACAAATTGTAATAATTTATAATATTTCCATGTAATAATTCATAATGAGAGTCCCTTAACCACGAAGTCCTGTTTATTTTACATGAGCTTACGATCGATAAAATACGCAAATCGATCAGTAGAAGAAAAAAAAATGTTTTAGGTGTCCCAAGACTTATAGTACAAGAAAAAATTGCTTTAACTTCGTGTCCCAACTTTTATAGGTCATAAAAAAATTACTTTTGAAAATAATTAAGGGTGTCCCAAGACTTATGGTGTCCCAAGACTTACCGTGATTACGGTAATGGTGAATGGCACATGATATGTCTGTCATGTAAACCTTAACCTACTAATAACCATAACCTTTGAGCTAGGGACCCGACTATTTTTAAGACTTCTCTGAACCATTTTGTAGTAGCAAACCATCGTGTCTTGACACCATTTCATTTGTCAATTAATATTCATTTACATCCAACTGAGAAACCAAAATAAATATGAATTCTCCTTACCAAACATCTGCAAGGCAGTAGTAATAGTGGATTGGTGGTGGTATCCCTTTGAAGGCTGACGTGGCAGCCATGGTGTATGCACCCATGTCCAGGAAATACAGCCAGTCTCCAATTTTCAGCTCTGGAAGATGAGTCTTTGCCAGGATGCAATCCAGGCTATCATGGGTTGGACCCCACAGGCTGCTCTCATATGTAAGGTCCATCTCTGGTTCCCGTAGCCAACAGAAATAAATTTCTTAGCAAGTTCTAATTTGCAAAACACATTTTGTGTGATTACTTTTCCTTTGGCCCATTTCTTTATTCTTATGATTTTATATTATCTTCAAATTTGTACACTTCAATACCAAGTTTGCCAAATTGCCTCAAGCATTTTTAGAATCTATAAATGATTATATTTACCAGAAAAAAACCATGATTGCAACTGGTCATTGTTGTTTTGGTTTTATATGCCTTTACAGACTGACAAAGCATTAAACTTGACTGCTATAAGAATTTTTTATGTTTGGGCTCTTTTTTATTGCCAAATGTGCTTTAAATGTGCATACATCAGATACAACATAGCAAAATACATAGAGATGTTCTCAAGAATAAGACATTTTAATCAAAGTATCCAAAGTACTGATGTATCTGTCAAAAAAGTCTTGGAAAGAAGAGACAAGGATACTGTTCAATATTTTTGAGAATTTTATACTAAAAAATGTCCCCAAATCTAATGTAAAATCAGTTAAACCTGCACTAGAGGCGCACAGTTTTTCAGCCAGGTTTGAGAAAAATGGGGCTAATTGGCTCCCTTTATTTGGTAAAGTGGACCAATGGTGTGATCATAATTGTTCAACCTCATACTAAATTGAGATATCATTTACATATTCTATTGTACCTGCTATTTGCATGAACAAGAGTTCTCTCAAAGGGGACAGACAGTCTTCAGGCCGAAAAGAAAATCCAGAAATCGATGATTAAGTCCATTTTCTTCTATACTTTATAAGATATCTTGAAGCAGACATAAAAGCCATATAATGTAGAAACTGGATCTTGGATGTCAGTACAAATGTTTTTCAGATCCTACCACTGGAATTAAATTGTACAGAGTAATATATTAAATTTTTCATAAGAACTTTCAGTTATAAAAAAGGAGATATGTAGTGGTAAATTGGAGACACCTAGATCTTCCAATGTAGAAATATCTGTGATAAGAAAAGCATGGTGCAAGTTCATAATATTGCAATACTGTCAAATCACTTAAATCTGTCAGTGGCATAGCTACTGTAGGCATATACACAGACACATATGACTAAGGTAGAAGTCCAAAACCTAACCATAAGCCCAACCCCAAATCAGTAGAGCTTCTCAAGATGGCTGCTGTGGTAGCCATGCTGGATGTCAGATCTGCACCATGTTCATTTATGACAAACTAGACATCATAAAAAGTCTTTTAGTGAAAATTTCATATTGATATGACCACTGATGTTGATTCTGTTGATTCAGGAGGAGTAGCTGTAACAAGATTTACTGGAGGGACATCATGGTGACCATACTGTATGTCAGATTGGCATCATTTTCATTTAGGACCATCCAGGCACCATAAGATGTTTTCTGATGAAAACCCTATGTTCATATAGCTTTCCATTTAGAAGTAGTGATAACATGCTGGCAGTCATTGGAGAACAAAGAAACATTCGAAAAGTTCATGTGAATTTTTTTTATTTTTCTTAATGCCCCAACTGCAATAACAGAAGGAGGCATATTGTTTTGCATTGGGACTTTGACAAAACCTTTGCATGACTGAACAAAACACCATTTATGGTAGATAAATGAAATTGGTAGGCATATTTATATTTATATGTAAATGACCCGGTTAGATTTTTAAGTCATTACAGCAATTTATATTGTTAAAAAAATTTAACTTTTGGATCAATTTTCGATAGAAACCTCATTAGCACAATTTAGCAAAGCATATTTAAGTTAGGCACAATGAAATTTGGTATGCATTTTTGTATTTATATCTACATGATTGTATTTTGATGCCATCCAAATAATACTTCAAATTTTTTCAACATTTAATTTTTTTTTTAGGTCCACATGTCTTAGCAAATGTATTTGAAAGGAAGATCCTTGTTCACTGTACTGATACCATAGAAATCAGTACTCGTACATTATTGCGATATCATATCTATATCCCAATGCAACTGCAATGACAACCTACCCCTGGAACAGATACTGCAACATGAGCATGATCATACTGAAGGCAATTGAATGATCCAGACACCCCATCATTGATATAGTACATCATGGCAGACTTATCTGAGGTACTTGAAAGAATCACAGTCTCTCCATCTGAAAGAAACAAATTATTCATGATCAGGATCAGTCCTGAAGAAACTTTTCTCAAGAAATAAAATGACAACATTACTTGCCATAAATCAAATTCAACTAAAAGAAATTTCATTACATCTGAATGCAGGTATTAATATTTTTAATATGTAATGTTGATATATTTAAATTCCATCAATAATAATTTCTTCAGTATTCCATTGTTGAATGTAGTCAACATTAATTACTTCCCAGTACATCCACCTCCCTTAAACTGCAACATTACCTTTCTTTTCCAGTTACTTGCATTCCCTCTAATTGTTCACTTTTAGTGTAGATGCAACAAGAATCAGAGAAATGAAGCTTAGTGCAAAACCTTGGCATTTATACCTACATGAAACACTACAATGTCATCAGATAATTGATAACTACTGGTATGTATTGCCTATGACTGAAAAGATAAAAGGAGATCTCACCAATCTCACCATTCGACATCATGAGCATGCAGAACACTCTGGACTTTATGGCAATAGCTTTATGTCTCAGCCAATCACAACAACTGGTTGAAGTGTTTAGGAAATTAGAGCCACTCAGACAACAAAACCAGCTGAAATAAAGAGCTACTACTTTCTTGTCTTTGGTGCACTACACTGACTTCTGATAACCATTGCTTAGAGTAAAATTACGTGCAAAAACCTGCATTGAATCAGAAACTGTCATCTGCGGGGTCCTGGTGGCTGAGTGGTCTAAGGTGTTCGCCTTTACAGACCATTCACATCCCACCTCTGTCTGCGTGGGTTTTAATCTCAGTTCAACCAGCGTGGGTATGTAATAAAGCTTGCCAGTAGCTTCACATGAGTCAATGGCTCTTCCCAGAGTCTTCCTCCACCAAACAAGAGTTCCTCAAAGGGGGGCTGATGCTCTACTGGGTGAAAAGAATTTCTAGGAATTCAAGATAAGACCATTTCTTCCTTTTAAACTGCTGAGCGTTGAAACCATCTCCAATATTCTTCAGTGATAACGAGATTTTCAAATTAGCTGCTGTGGTACACATATTGGAGGACAGACAAAAGACCATCCCATAAGCTCTTCTTGTCTATGACCAGTAGAGCTATAAATATACTGGCCGACATGTATAGCCTATCATGTGCTGAAAAATGGCATTAAACCCTACAAAACCAAAGCAAACTTGTTCAATTCAATTTAATAAAATTTTTCCCTCTAATTTTGCCATAAGCAATATTTTGTGAAAACAATGTAGTACAACAAACACACTTAAGTAGAAGCTATGTATCTTACCTGGGTATCATGTCAGAGTGGTTCTGATTTTTTTCAAATCCTTCAATCAATTGTTTCAATCAACTGAGATATAAAGCCTTGGTAGAAAGGCCCAAAGTGATCCAAATGCCCATGATGTAGGATGATGAGATTGTTATTTATGCATTAGGAATTCTTTTTTGTGTAAATACTGCTCGTATGACTTGTGTCATTAAACAAACTATACATTACTGTATCAAAGAGAGAATTTTCCAAAATCCTTTGTCTTACCTGCTTCAGTACAAGATCTGAAAACCCAACAGTCACTAAATCACAATAATAGATCAATGTGACTAACTTTTCATGGATGCAAATATAAGTCTGCAACATAAATGCATTTATGTCATGACTGCATAACATGCTGTTCTTTCCCCCTTCCCCCTAAAAAGAACATTCAATGCACATTTACTAGTCCAGCATTAGTTTTTATACTACTAAAAACAACATAATTTCTGTGCATATGAAACCACCATACCTATTTGTAAAGTTAAACTTGAGTGTGTCCATCCTGCCTAAATGATGCAATTAAAGGGAAATGTTCTAAGTCAAATATGGTCCATAAATCTGTAAAAGTTTTATACAAAATGGTGAAGATCAAACTTTAACATAATACCTCATATAAAATTTGGTTTCAATCCACAAAGTCCTTCTAAAGTTATTAAACAGAAATTGAAGAGCAAAGTTCCAAGTCAAACAGGAGCCATATCACCAAACATTTTTACTGGAAAACAGTAAAAATTAAACTTTACCTTAGCCATTTTAATGTAAAGAATCATACCAAATTTGGCTTCAATCCATGAAGTCCTTCAAAAGTTATTGAGCTAAAATGAAATTTGTGATGGATGTGAGTTGAGGGTACCATATGTACTCACTTATAAGTCGACATTTTTTACTTAAAATTCGATTCATGCAGAGTAGGGGTGGTCTTATAAGTGCGACATTAAAAAAAATATAAATCTTGGGGTAATGTTGGAAACTCTAGATGTTTGCAGTACATAAAAATACTGTCAATTCATATATTTTTACGTTTTCATGCCACTATTCCTATGCAGTAATGAATATATGATATGCACTGTGATTATCCGTTTCATGACGGTATTCATTACATAATACATGTATCTACAGTTATTTGGATTTTAATAATTTGAAAACATTACCGGTAAATTAAATACTACCTACCGCAAAATGAAGTGTCCGTCAATGTTTACCGTGGGTGTTTACTAGTAAGTATATTGCTTCCATTTTCGTACCAGTCCGAACAACCTGTATTTAATATTTGTGTTTTGCTGTATAAAGACTGTGCCTGATGCAATAAAAGTTTTGATTTAATTTGTATTTTCCTTTTCCACAAGTCAGATTTCCCAAGTTATCTGCCAGTGCACGTGGGCTGATAAGCCTTTGGCTTGTAAAGGGATTCACTTTGTTTTCAAGTTGACAATCCTTTTGATCGAGACACGCCAATCTAATACTTGTTCAGTGCCCAGTAGAGTTCTACAACTTCCTGTGCATATACTTTGACCTTAATCCCTTTGCTTGTAAAGGCACCACACTCTTTGTTTTCCCAACTGACAACCCTTTGATCAAGCTGCGAGTTTGATACTTGTTCAGTGCCAAGTAACAGAGGGTGGTTATTTGAACTCCCTGTGATCTTGCCGCACAATTGACATGTGTTCAGTTGCAGCCTTTAATAGATTTCTGACTTTATGATCAAAGTGTTACTTACAGAGCCCAAGCTCGGTCTCTGCATAAGCACCCACATTTGACAGTAAAGCAGAGGAATCGGAGTAGGACGAGATTTACGATGACTAGATGACGACGATTTACAATGACTAGACGACGATGTAGGATTTCAGAACTTTATCAGACAATGAGGATTAATTCTTGGACTTTGTACCAGATGATATTAGATAGTGACATTTATAGGATACTGTGAATCACAAAAAGTGGACTTAACTTTCATTGTTTATTTGTACGACGTGTGGAATTAACATATTATGGGATATTGTGAATCAGATCATTCTGAACTTCTATTTTTATACCGGTATGTGACCTATAATTGAATTTGTGGATTTATCATATAAATGGATTTAAAATGTCAAGCATTATGGATTTCAATGGACTTTATTACACAAAGATGGACAAATTGTATGTTTTCAATTTATTCGTGACATATTTCACTCAATAATATTGTATTTTACACTGGTTTTGTCTTTATTTTTCTTAACTATTGGCTTGTTTATATTTCCAAAGTGCATTTCTGACTCACTAAGAAGTCACCCCTTCAGACGGGTCTGACTTGCAAAATACACCCCGACTTATAGGAGGGTCAAAGAGAAATTCACTTTTTGCAACCCTAAAAAGGGGGGATCGACTTATAGTCGAGTCGACTTATAATCGAGTATATACGGTATGTGACGTGATGGAAAAGGAAAGATGAACATGGTCTCCCCTCTTAAGAGGCCAATCACTTTCAGAGGCCGCCTTGGCAGACACATTTGTGACAGTTGTGAGGTGGTGATACATGAACAGGATGGGGCAGGACAGGACTAATGGATATGGGTAACACTAAAGTGGTCCATCCTCATGAGACACCCATCTCAAGAGAGAGGCTACAATCTTGCTTGACACAGTTGTTACAGACATGAGGTGAAGGTACATAACAGGACAGGGTAGGAAAGGGGTAACACTACAGTGTTCTCCCCTCATGAGAGGCCCATCTCAAAAGATGCCACCCTCTGATCAGAGGCCATCTGCTCAACACATCTGTGACAGACATGACAGGACGGGGCACGACAGATGATCATGGGTAACACTACAGCAGTCCCCCCTCATGAGAGGCCCATCTCAAGAGAGTCCACCCTCTATCAGAGGCCACCTTGCCTGACACCAGACTAGTATATTTTTTACCATTCTGTCCCATCATGGGAGGCAAACCTTTCTACAAGGCTAGCTTGTCAGTGCAGAAGGGTTGGTCTTTTTACAGGAGAACCACTGTATATATGCCCCCTCCGCAGATATGGCCGGCGATTAAAAAAAAAAAAAGTTTCTACACTAATGTGAAAAATACAACAACTGTAAATTTTTTCTTCTGTTATTGGATGCATTGTGATTTATCAGATATATATGATATTTACATGTACTTTCAGATTGTCCAGAAATGCTTTCTGATTGTGATGGTTGCTGTTCTGTGAGCATTCTAGTTGTTGATAATGTGACAGCATGGTTGTCAATATCTCTACGCTACAAAAAAAAAAAGGTATTATGATTTTCAGTTCTAATCATACAACTTCACATATCATCTAATCTACTCCCTCACTATACAGCACCTCAATATACCACTGCCCCTCTTTTAACATGGGTGTTGTCATGGATTCCATTGTATTGGTTTAATTTAATTCTATTGTTGCTACATGATTCATTATAACTGATTTTAATTATTGGCTGCTGAGAAACAAATTTAATGTGATTTCACATCATTAATTTCTTTTCAAGTTTTGTGTGCTATTATCACACAGCCTTGTTGGCTCATACCTCACTATAAGGTAGCCTCACTTTAATGACTCTCATGGAAAGCACAATAACGAGAAACACTATATATTATACTGTGTTCCCTCTTTATAATATGATGTTATCACATATCATCATTATGATATTTGATAAAACCTATCTCATACTTTTGATGTTCCACATGACTCATATCATGTTATGATGTAAATACAAGCAAAACAATGAAATCTTGTCATCTGCATACAGTCTACATTCATTATAATGTCAACAGTTGCCCCCATTAAAAATTGGCATTATAATGAGAATGGCAATATATGGGGTTCTGAAGTAACAGTTCATTAAGAGCAAGGAAAGATAAATAGATAGATAGTTAGATGCTAACCATAAAGAACATTAAATATTGACTAAAAATGATTTAATAAACTAAAACTCAATTAAATTAAATTATTGATACTTGAAGAAAAAAATTAAAACCTATATCCTGTGTCATTTGATTTGCTCAATGACATTAGCAACATAAATTTAAGTCTATCTCAGCAGCCCATGTCCATAAATTAAAAATGACATAATTTTTGTGAGATTCTAAATACATCTTATTAAGTGAATTTTTTTTTCTTTATTATGATGTAAAAATTAAAACCATATTGAAAGCTGTGAATCACTGGTAATGCTGAAATCAAAAGTGCTAACATTTCTTTGACACGAGTCCTCTTGGCATGGAATTTCAAATTGATTTGAGGTGATTTCAATATTTCCACAAATCAAATCTCTTTTCACACCCATGGCAGAAGCCAAAAGTGTTGACAATACACTATATATACAATTACTGTGTTAAAAAGACTTATTAAATGACAGAAGGAGGATCTTAATGCCCAGTAAAGTCAACTGTCATTATAAGGAATGCAATTAGTATAGAAAACGGCATTTTTGTCCGAATTTTAGACTGGAGGATGGCAGGAGGTGAGGCTGATGGTACAATGCTGGAATTAGTGAAAAAGTAAGGGTGGCAGTTTGACACAGGGTTTATTCAAAGACATGCAATTGTGAGATTCATGCTTATTTGTAAAAAGTCGTCTAAAAAAATAAACTGAATGTTTGAAAATAATTCAATATGTTTTCAAGCCCTACCTTTATTTCTTCATCAAATCACTCCTATATTCATAAATTCCCCCCCCCCCCCATTTTTTTCAAATGGTAGGGAGAATTCCCCATCCCCATAATTTTCAGCTCAAGAATAGATGCAGAATAATCAAGATCCTGTATTATTCTCAGTGATATAATGAATATAGTTGGTATTCACTGTCAAGTGATAGAAAAAAATCCTATCAAATTTAAGAAAGTCACTGATAAATTTCACTTGTTCTTCCTTTCCAATGCTCACAACACATGGAATTTAACTATTCAATTCAATATAAGTGAGTCATTCCAAGTTTAAAGGTCATAGCAGGCTTATGATGTAATGAACAAAATATGATATTTAACATGATGTCTTAATTTTAATTAAAAATCCAAGTTTCTGAACAAATGCAACATAATGAAAAAAATGAAGATAAAAAGCCCAAATATTTTTAAACTTATATTGTAATGATCAGACAAAAATAATTTGATATATTTACCAATACAGACTTTTAACCCTGGCATGGTTCAAAATTTCAGGGGAGATGATCACTAAATAGCAGATCACATATATCTGTGACATCATTTTTGGAATTTTTTAAAACTCCTTTTACATATAAAGTAGATCACATATATCTGGTACATAATTTTTGGAATTTTTAAAAACTGATTTTACATATAAAGTAGATCACATATATCTGTGACAACATTTTTGGAATTTTTTCACTGATTTTACATATAAAGTAGATCACATATATCTGGGACATACATTTTTGGAATTTTTTCAAACTGATTTTACATATAAAGTAGATCACTTATATCTGACATAATTTTTGGAAATTTTTCAAACTGATTTTACATCTAAAGTAGATCACATATATCTGTCAAACATTATTGGAAATTTTTAACTGATTTTACATATAAAGTGGATCACATATATCTGTGACATAATTTTTGGAATTTTTTAAAACTGATTTTACATACAAAGTAGATCACATATATCTGTGACAACATTTTGGGAAATTTTTAAAACGGATTTCTTTTCATTGCAGATATGTCAACCAAGTGCAAAAAGTGCAAATGATTCAAGATTGTGGAGGACAAACATGAGACGTGTTTAGTATGCACAATGTGCTCGACATCACACATATGTAATATGTGTGCATCATGGACAGAACACATATGATCCAGCATTTTAAAAAGGAAACTAAAGGGCCATGAAAAATGAGCTCACTCAAAATCATCAAAGCAGGAAATTTTAAGCCTGTTGGTACTCGAGATATGGATGGTTGACCAGCTCGCCAGTCATGGATTGTCTGGATGGATGTACTGGTTGGTCAGCAGCCAGGACAGCGTACGGTTCACGATAAATAACATGCGGGCTGGTCTGGCCAGCAAAGTCGATTGGTAATCCTGCACACCCGGCTTCTATATTTCCAAAATCATGCACGGGCAGGGAAAAAGACTTATACCCAGTTGGATGCCAATTTTCATCAAATTCATTCGTTTACATCTTTGATGATAATGCCTGTTGCAAAATACGAATCATTCGCAAATCAAACACCTGATTGGAATCACTTGTTGTGGCATCTACTGGGTCTGCAACCACAGTTGCAGTTGCTGCTGGCACTGTTTTTTGTATCTTCATTGGGGGTGGAGGCATCTCAATGTCCCCCATAAAAGACATCAATGATTCTGAAGTGGGGTGAAGGCTTAAAATTTCCTGCTTTGATGATTTTGAGTGAGCTCATTTTTCATGGCCCTTTAGTTTCCTTTTTAAAATGCTGGATCATATGTCTTCTGTCCATGATGCACACATATTAGATGTGTGTGATGTCGAGCACATTGTGCATACTAAACAAATCTCATGTTTGTCCTCCACAATCTTGAATCATTTGCACTTTTTGCACTTGATTAACATATCTGCAATGAAAAGAGAATAACAAACAAACAAGTGCATACAACAAACATATAAATTGTTGAAATAAAGGTGACATCGCTTTACTGAGACAACCTAAAAGTGAAATAAATGAAATATAACTGAAAATTTAAATATAACAGTGTACGGCAATATCACTAGTAAAAATTGTGTGCTATCGATTGATATTGCATGGACAATAAGAAACAGAATGATAAATGCAAAAATATGAATAAACTCACCGGAAATCAGATAAATGTGGTATGCACAATAAAACAACATTCTGACTTACTCTACCACTGAAAAGAAAAAGTGGCTGGTTGAAATTAAATATAAATTTAGATGGATTCCAGGAGGTCACTGTTGACAGTAGCAACAGAAAGTTGAAACTGGTTACATCTGGAATACCAGTAGCCATCTAGCAGGTATAAAGGGGAGTTAACCTATGAGTTACTTCCATTCGTCTATGTAATATAGACAGAAAGATGTTTTATTGTCTTTCAGGGAAGGCTGGATTCTGAGGTAGAAGCAAGCAATCTTAATGTTAATGTGATCAGGTAATGCATTCGACGGAGAAAAGCAAAAATGGTGTCCTGTTGTTTTAGATGGATTCCAGGAGGTCACTGTTGACAGTAGCAACAGAAAGTTGAAACTGGTTACATCTGGAATACCAGTAGCCATCTAGCAGGTATAAAGGGGAGTTAACCTATGAGTTACTTCCATTCGTCTATGTAATATAGACAGAAAGATGTTTTATTGTCTTTCAGGGAAGGCTGGATTCTGAGGTAGAAGCAAGCAATCTTAATGTTAATGTGATCAGGTAATGCATTCGACGGAGAAAAGCAAAAATGGTGTCCTGTTGTATCTCCAACCAATTAATGATTACAGTTTTCATATACTGATCTTAATATTCAGTGTAGTAAGTAAGACTAGTTCTTTGGTGTCTCTGTTATCACACAGTCACAACATCAGCTGGATATTTTCAATCATGTTGAGAATATTGTAGGTCAAAGATCCCAGTGGTGTCTTATGTGATATTCTTTTTTTAACCCCAAAAAGTTAATTTTTTACACAGTACCTATGGGGAACTATACCCATTCATACGGAAATAAATTGCCCCTAATCTAGTGTTTCAAAATTTAGGTAATATGGGCAAATTAAAATAAGTATGAAATGTTTGGAAAACCTTGTCCCAAGATGAACTGTTTATTTAATGACCTAAACTTTTCAATGTCAGAAGGCTTTTGCATGTAGATTGGGCCCCATCTTCTTGTATATTTATTCCTGTCCGTGGAACGGAATAATCTTGAAACAACACAAGCATTGGAGTACAATAACAGATTTATTTTCCAGGGGCCTCCATGGGGAAATCAGCAGTGGAAAAAGATGCACAAGGTGAAAACCACCAACAGAGATGTAAAATGGTTTCCAATAATTCCCTAGTAAATTACAGCTTAGTACAACATTGCTTCTATCTTGCTTTTGTGACGATATTTTCTCATCCTTTTCTGAATTTGTCCAAAGTCACACAGGACATTTACTTTCATTAAATAAAACCAAAGACACGATGGAAACCTTACTTTACCTTTTCAATGTCAGAGGGCTTTTGCATGTAGATTGGGCCCCATCTTCATGTATATTTATTCCTGTCCGTGGAATGGAATAATCCTGAAACAACACAAGCATTGGAGTACAATAACAGATTTTTTTTCCAACGGTCTCCATGGGGAAATCGGCAGTGGAAAAAGATGCACAAGGTGAAAAGCACCAACAGAGATGTAAAATGGTTTCCAATAATTCCCTAGTAAATTACCGCTTACTACAATATTTCTTCCATCTTCCTTTCTGACGACAACTTGTCATCCTTTTCTGAATTTGTCCAAAGTGACACAGGAAGCTTTACTTTCATTTAATAAAACTAAAGATAGGACGGACACCTTACCTTACCTTTTCAATGTCAGAAGACTCTTGCATGTAGATCGGGCCCCATCTATATGTATATTTCTTCCTGTCCGTGGAATGAAATAATCCTGAAACAACACAAGCATTGGAGTGCAATAACAGATTTTTTTTCCAGGGGCCTCCATGGGGAAATCAGCAGTGGAAAAAGATGCACAAGGTGAAAACCACCAAAGAGATGGAAAATGGTTTCCAATAATTCCCTAGTAAATTACCGCTTAGTACAATATTTCTTCTATCTTCCTTTCTGATGACAATTTTTCATCCTTTTCTGAATTTGTCCAAAGTGACACAGGACGTTTACTTTCATTTAATAAAACTAGAGATACGATGGACACCTAACTTTACCTTTTCAATGTCAGAAGGCTTTTGCATGTAGATTGGGCCACATCTTCATGTATATTTATTCCTGTCCATGGAATGGAATAATCCTGAAACAACACAAGCATTGGAGGACAATAACAGATTTTTTTTCCAGGGGTCTCCATGGAGAAATCAGCATTGGAAAAAGATGCACAAGGTGAAAAGCACAAGCAGAGATGTAAAATGGCTTCCAATAATTCACTAGTAAATTACCGCTTAGTACAATATTGCTTTTCTCTTGCTTTTGTGAGGACATTTTGTCACTATTTTCTGAATTTGTCCAAAGTGACACAGGACGTTTACTTTCCTTTAATAAAACTAAAGAGAGGATCAACACCTTATTTTACCTTTCCAATGTCAGAAGGCTTTTGCGTGTAGATCGGGCCCAATCTTCATGTATATTTCTTCCTGTCCGTGCAATGGAATAATCCTGAAAAAACACAAGCATTGGAGTACAATAACAGATTTGTTTTTCAGTGGCCTGAATGGGGAAGTCAGCAGTGGAAAATGATGCACAAGGTGAAAACCACCAACAGAGATGTAAAATGGTTTCCAATCATTCCCTAGAAAATTGCTGCTGAATACAATATTGCTCCTATCTTGCTTTTGTGACGATATTTTATCATCCTTTTCTGAATTTCTCCAAAGTCACACAGGACATTTACTTTCATTAAATAAAACCAAAGATACGATGGACACCGTACTTTACCTTTTCAATGTCAGAAGGCTTTTGCATGTAGATTGGGCCCCATCTTCATGTATATTTATTCCTGTCCGTGGAATGGAATAATCCTGAAACAAGACAAGCATTGGAGTACAATAACAGATTTGCTTTCCAGGGGCCTCCATGGGGAAATCAGCAGTGGAAAAAGATGCACAAGGTGAAAAGCACCAACAGAGATGTAAAATGGTTTCCAATAATTCCCTAGTAAATTACAGCTTAGTACAATATTGCTTCTATCTTGCTTTTGTGACGATATTTTCTCATCCTTTTCAGAATTTGTTCAAAGTCACACAGGACATTTACTTTCATTAAATAAAACCAAAGATACGATGGACACCTTACTTTACCTTTTCAATGTCAGAAGGCTTTTGCATGTAGATTGGGCCCCATCTTCATGTATATTTATTCCTGTCCATGGAATGGAATAATCCTGAAACAACACAAGCATTGGAGTAAGATAACAGATTTTTTTTCCAGAGGCCTCCATTGGGAAATAAGCAGTGGAAAACATGCACAAGGTGAAAAGCACAAACAGAGATGTAAAATGGCTTCCAATAATTCCCTAGTAAATTACCGCTTAGTACAATATTGCTTCTATTTTGCTTTTGTGACGATATTTTCTCATCCTTATCTGAATTTGTCCAAAGTCACACAGGACATTTACTTTCATTTAATAAAACCAAAGATACGATGGACACCTTACTTTACCTTTTCAATGTCAGAGGGCTCTTGCATGTAGATTGGACCCCATCTTCATGTATATTTAATCCTGTCCGTGGAATAGAATAATCCTGAAACAACACAAGCATTGGAGTAAGATAACAGATTTTTTTTCCAGAGGCCTCCACTGGGAAATCAGGGGTGGAAAAAGATGCACAAGGTGAAAACCACCAACAGAGATGCAAAATGGTTTCCAAAAATTCCCTAGTAAATTACTGCTTACTACAATATTTCTTCTATCTTCCTTTGTGACGACAATTTCTGAACATTTTCTGAATTTGTCCAAAGTGACACAGGAAGCTTTACTTTCATTTAATAAAACTAAAGATAGGATGGACACCTTACTTTACCTTTTCAATGTCAGAAAGCTACAGCATGTAGATCGGGCCCCATCTTCATGTATATTTCTTCCTGTCCGTGGAATGGAATAATCCTGAAACAACACAAGCATTGGAGTACAATAACAGATTTTTTTTCCAGGGGCCTCCATTGGGAAATCAGCAGTGGAAAAAGATGCACAAGGTGAAAACCACCAACAGAGATGTAAAATGGTTTCCAATAATTCCCTAGTAAATTACCGCTTACTACAATATTTCTCCTATCTTCCTCTGTGACGACAATTTGTCATCCTTTTCTGAATTTGTCCAAAGTGACACAGGATGTTTACTTTCATTTAATAAAACTAAAGATACGATGGACACCTTACTTTACCTTTTCAATGTCAGAAGGCTTTTGCATGTAGATTGGGACCCATCTTCATGTATATTTCTTCCTGTCCGTGGAATGGAATAATCCTGAAACAACACAAGCATTGGAGTACAATAACAGATTTTTTTTCCAACGGCCTCAATGGGGAAATCAGCAGTGGAAAAAGATGCACAAGGTGAAAAGCACCAACAGAGATGTAAAATGGTTTCCAATATTTCCTAGTAAATTACTGCTGAGTACAATATTGCTTTTATCTTGCTTTTCGGACGACATTTTGTCATCCTTTATTGAATTTGTAAAAAGTGACACAAGACGTTTACTTTCATTTAATAAATCTTAAGATAAAATGGACACTTTACTTTACCTTTTCAATGTCAGAAGGTTTTTGCATGTAGATCGGCCCCCATCTTCATGTACATTTCTTCCTGTCCGTGGAATGGAATAATCCTGAAATAACACAAGCATTGGAGTACAATAAGACTTTTTTTCCAGGGGCCTCCATGGCGAAATCAGCAGTGGAAAAAGATGCACAAGGTGAAAAGCACCAAAAGAGATGGAAAATGGCTTCCAATAATTCACTAGTAAATTACAGCTTACTACAATATTGCTTCGATCTTGCTTTTGTGACGACATTTTGTCATCCTTTTCTGAATTTGTCCAAAGTGACACAGGACGTTTACTTTCATTTAATAGAACTAAAGATAGGATGGACACATTACTTGACCTTTTCAATGACAGAAGGCTTTTGCATGTAGATTGGACCCCATCTTCATGTATATTTATTCTTGTCCATGGAATGGAATAATCCTGAAACAACACAAGCATTGGAGTACAATAACAGATTTTTTTCCAGGGGTCTCCATGGGGAAATAACCAGTGGAAAAAGATGCACAAGGTGAAAACCACCAACAGAGAGGTAAAATGGCTTCCAATAATTAACTAGTAAATTACAGCTTAGTACAATATTGCTTCTATCTTGCTTTTGTGATGACATTTTGTCATCCTTTTCTGATTTTCTCCAAAGTGACACAGGACGTTTACTTTCATTTAATAAAACTAAAGATAGGATGGACACCTTACTTTAACTTTTCAATGTCAGAAGGCTTTTGCATGTAGATTGGGCCCCATCTTCATGTATATTTCTTTCTGTCCGTGGAATGGAATAATCCCGAAATAAGACAAGCATTGGAGTATAATAACAGATGTTCTTTCCAGGGGCCTCCACGGGGAAATCAGCAGTGGAAAAAGATGCACAAGGTGAAAAGCACCAACAGAGATGTAAAATGGTTTCCAATAATTCCCTAGTAAATTACAGCTTAGTACAATATTGCTTCTATCTTGCTTTTGTGATGATATTTTCTCATCCTTTTCTGAATTTGTCCAAAGTTACATAGGACATTTACTTTCATTAAATAAAACCAAAGATACGATGGACACCTTACTTTACCTTTTCAATGTCAGAAGGCTTTTGCATGTAGATTGGTACCCATCTTCATGTATATTTATTCCTGTCCGTGGAATGGAATAATGGTGAAACAACACAAGCATTGGAGAAAGATAACAGATTTTTTTTCCAGAGGCCTCCATTGGGAAATCAGCAGTGGAAAAAGATGCACAAGGTGAAAAGCACCAACAGAGATGTAAAATGGTTTAAAATAATTCCCTAGTAAATTAATGCTTACTACAATATTTCTTCTATCTTCCTTTGTGACGACAATTTGTCATCCTTTTCTGAATTTGTCCAAAGTGACACAGAAAGCTTTACTGTCATTTAATAAAACTAAAGATAGGACGGACACCTTACTTTACCTTTTCAATGTCAGAAGGCTTTTGCATGTAGATCGGGACCCATCTTCATGTATATTTCTTCCTGTCCGTGGAATGAAATAATCCTGAAACAACACAAGCATTGGAGTACAATAACAGATTTATTTTCCAGGGGCCTCCATGGGGAAATCAGCAGTGGAAAAGATGCACAAGGTGAAAACAACAAACAGAGATGGAAAATGGCTTCCTATAATTCCCTAGTAAATTACCGCTTAGTACAATATTTCTTCTATCCTCCTTTGTGACAACAATAAGTCATCCTTTTCTGAATTTGTCCAAAGTGACACAGGACGTTTACTTTCATTTAATAAAACTAAAGATACGATGGACACCTTACTTTACCTATTCAATGTCAGAAGGCTTTTGCATGTAGATTGGGCCCCATCTTCATGTATATTTATTCCTGTCTGAGGAATGGAATAACCCTGAAAAAACACAAGCATTGGAGTACAATAACAGATTTTTTTTCCAGGGGCCTAAATGGAGAAATCAGCATTGGAAAAAGATGCACAAGGTGAAAAGCACAAACAGAGATGAAAAATGGCTTCCAATAATTCCCTAGTAAATTACCGCTTAGTACAATATTGCTTTTCTCTTGCTTTTCTGACGACATTTTGTCATCCTTTTCTGAATTTGTCCAAAGTGACACAGGACGTTTACTTTCATTTAATAAATCTAAAGATAGGACCGACACCTTACATTACCTTTTCAATGTCAGAAGGCTTTTGCATTTCGATCGGGCCCCATCTTCATATATATTTCTTCCTGTCTGTGGAATGGAATAATCCTGAAACAACACAAGCATTGGAGTACAATAACAGATTTATTTTCCAGGGGCCTCCATGAGGAAATCATCAGTGGAAAAAGATGCACAAGGTTAAAACAACCAAAAGAGATGTAAACTGGCTTCCAATAATTCACTAGTAAATTACAGCTTAGTACAATATTGCTTTTATCTTGCTTTTGTGACGACACTTCGACATCCTTTTCTGATTTTCTCCAAAGTGACACAGATCGTTTACTTTCATTTAATAAAACTAAAGATATGAGAGACACCTTACTTTACCTTTTCAATGTCAGAAGGCTTTTGCATGTAGATTGGGCCCCACCTTTATGTATATCTCTATCTGAACATGGGATGGAATAATCCTGAAACAACACAAGCATTGGAGTACAATAACAGATTTATTTTCCAGGGGCCTCCATGGGGATATCAGCAGTGGAAAAAGATGCACAAGGTGAAAACCTCAAACAGACATGTAAAATGGTTTCCAATAATTCATTAGTAAATTAACGCTTAGTACAATATTGCTTCTATTCTATCTTGACTTTGTGATGACATTTTGTCATCCTTTTCTGAATTTGTCCAAAGTGACACAGAACGTTTACTTTCATTAAAAAAAAACAAAAGATACGATGGACACCTTACTTTACCTTTTCAATGTCAGAAGGCTCTTGCATGTAGATCGGGACCCATCTTCATGTATATTTCTTCCTGTCCGTGGAATGGAATAATCCTGAAACAACACAAGCATTGGAGTACAATAACAGATTTTTTTTCCAGAGGCCTCCATTGGGAAATCAGCAGTGGAAAAAGATGCACAAGGTGAAAACCATCAACAGAGATGTAAAATGTTTTCCAATCATTCCCTAGTAAATTATCGTTTAGTACAATATTGCTTTTCTCTTGCTTTTGTGATGACATTTTGTCATCCTTTTCTGATTTTCTCCAAAGTGACACAGGACGTTTACTTTCATTTAATAAAACTAAAGATAGGATGGACACCTTACTTTACCTTGTCAATGTCAGAAGGCTTTTGCATGTAGATTGGGCCCCATCTTCATGTATATTTCTTCCTGTCCATGGAATGGAATCATCCTGAAATAACACAAGCATTGGAGTACAAAATTTTTTTTGCAGGGACCTCCATGGGGAAATCAGCAGTGGAAAAAGATGCACAAGGTGAAAACAACCAAAAGAGATGTAAAATGGCTTCCAACCCGTATAGAAAAATCTCACCAATTCACATGAGCTTCTCATAAGCTGCACATGAGAACCTTGTCAGAAACGTATGCAAATTGGGTAGATTTTGCAACTTCATGTGTGCAGTCTGTTAGATCTTGTGAGCCATTGAAAAACTAACCAATTTTCTCATGTGCAGATTTTGCTCACGTGAGAATTTGAATGTTCTCATGAGAAAGTATAACTTAGAAAATATTCTTTCGCCTTACATCTGACTATGTTTGAAAATAAGGCGGAGTTCTAAATTCTCACGTGAGAAATTTGGACTTCGATTCTGATCAGACACATTTTAGATTTGTTCAAAGTTGGTTTTTCTCATGTGAGTTAGAGACCCATCCCATTCTGCCAGCATTCTATAAAGAATTATGCTTCAAGAATTTTGCTTTCAAAAACCAGATCAAATAATAAAATAAAATCACATCAGATTAAATGTGGTTTTTCGCGACTGAGAGCTAGGTAATCCATTATTGATACCATGACGCGGGTTATTTCCCTTTTTTACAGTCAGGAGACTGGTTTACTGACCGCAAAATATACACATAACTTTTTGAAGATACTACAACACACAACTGCCATGGTAGCCTCGCTTTCAAATAGGCACCATTTAATTTTAAAAAGAATTGAAGCTGGAACTGTCACGATTTAGCTCGGTACTTCGGAAATTTCATTGCAAGCCCAATACATGTGCAGCAACTGACCATAGAAACCAGGAGATAATTTAAAATCATGGAATTATCATGTTGGTGAGTAAAATCAAGATGCACTGTTGTCAGTTATTGGCAATAGGGTGACGAGATTAGATTCCTCGAAGTACTATGGTTCGTGCCCTCAACGTTAATTTTAACGTTTATATTATAATATTGGGAGAAACTATTCAAATCGCCATAGAAAGTGTTCAACTATATCTGCTTCATTTATTCATCGTTATAAAGTCTCCAAATTTTTTGTGAGCTACCGTTTTTCCGAGCGTGTCTAAATTTGTCTATTGCCGGAATTATATCTATGGTTCGTGCCCCTGAAATAAAGGCCACGTGACATAAGATTGGAATGTGATAATTAGGTCAATGTTACTTACGAAATCGATCGTGTATGATGTCCCCATATTATTAATATTTGCATATGCAATACAAATAATTTCTTTCAAACGCATATCGACTGCAATAAAACACTTATAAATAATGATGGCAAAAATATAAAAGAAAAAAAAAAAAAACATGATGCATTTTTAAATTTTTTTTTTTTCTTCAATTTGTCGGACAAAATTATCATATTTAAAGATACTGTAAAGATTTTTTTCATGCTATTTCATAGCAAAGATTTTGTTTTCCCTTAGGCCCAAAAATAAAATAAAAATATGTTTCCGGTCGGCCGACCGTCCCTGTTTCTCATTGTCGACCCTAGCAGTTTTTCCCCACCCGCACACAATTTTTTTTTTTATATATTTTTTTAATTTTTTTTTTCCTTAAAAAAAAATCACATTTGTGCATCTAATTGAGCCGGTTTTCATGCCCAGTACATTGAAGTGCTTGAAATATTTTTGCTTTATATGTAATTAAAAAAAAAAAAAAAAACTACTGCCTACCCTAATTTTAAAACCAGTGCAATAGGAAACACACATATTTTATTTTTTTGGCCTTATATTTAAATATTTCAAAAAAAAATTTCATACTATATAGTTTTTCATTGGATTTATTTTTTCTAACATGTTATAAGAAGTGCATATTATATTGACCAAATTTTTACATTGCCTTTGTGGTCTAAAAAATCTCTGTCTTGGGTTTCCCGCTAATCAAAAGGTAAAGAAAACCAACATGTGAACAGAGGCCCTGGCTTGAGTGGCTAACACTCACTCCAGGGCCACAAAGTGTATGTCATGAGTCAAATTTGCCATTTTCATTGTGTTTTTTCAATTTGATTTGTATTAAGTATTCAAATATGTCTTCATCAGCACTTACCGTTACTGTCAAAGAATGCTAGTGACCCAGTTGATTACGTCAGGATCTCAAAACAAGTGTGTGACGTCACGAGAAACATGGCGCACGAATCAAGGATAAGCATGAAGTTCGGATGGTTGACGATAAATTACATACAAGCTTGTTAATCTCATTTATTTTTTTTGTTAGGGACTGTTTTTCTTCAAGCATCTCAAATTCGACAATTGTCTTCATGCAGTGAAGTTTGAACTTTAACTGAGGCAAGTTCAGAAGTCGTATACATGTAGGTATGCTTCTAATTTTTATACTTTTAATTTTTCAAAGAATATGGCAGTGGATCTAATTTCTTCCTGTCCATGGAATGGAATAATCCTGAAACAACACCAGCATTGGAGTACAATAACAGATTTTTTTTCCAGGGGTCACCATGGGGGAAATCAGCAGTGGAAAAAGATGCACAAGCTGAAAACCACCAAAAGAGATGTAAAATGGCTTCCAATAATTCAGTAGTAAATAACAGCTTGGTACAATATTGCTTTTATCTTGCTTTCGGGACAACATTTTGTCATTCTTTTCTGATTTTCTGCAAAGTGATACAGGACGTTTACTTTCATTTAAAAAAACCAAAGATAGGATGGACACCTTACTTTACCTTTCTAATGTCAGAAGGCTTTTGCATGTATATCGGGACCCATCTTCATCTATATTTCTTCCTGTCCGTGGAATGGAATAATCCTGAAATAACACAAGCATTGGAGTACAATAACAGATTTTTTTTCCAGGGGCCTCCGTGGGGAAATCAGCAGTGGAAAAAGATGCACAAGGTGAAAACCACCAAAAGAGATGTATAATGGCTTCCAATAATTCACTAGTAAATTACAGCTTAGTACAATATTGCTTCTATCTCGCTTTTGTGATGACATTTTGTCATCCTTTTCTGATTTTCTCCAAAGTAACACAGGACATTTACTTTCATTTAAAAAAAACCAAAGATAGGATGGACACCTTACTTTACCTTTCTAATGTCAGAAGGCTTTTGCATGTAGATCGGGACCCATCTTCATCTATATTTCTTCCTGTCCGTGGAATGGAATAATCCTGAAATAACACAAGCATTGGAGTACAATAACAGATTTTTTTTCCAGGGGCCTCCATGGGGAAATCAGCAGTGGAAAAAGATGCACAAGGTGAAAACCACCAAAAGAGATGTATAATGGCTTCCAATAATTCACTAGTAAATTACTGCTTAGTACAATATTGCTTCTATCTCGCTTTTGTGATGACATTTTGTCATCCTTTTCTGATTTTCTCCAAAGTGACACAGGACATTTACTTTCATTTAATAAAACTAAAGATAGGATGGACACCTTACTTTAACTTTTCAATGTCAGAAGGCTTTTGCATGTAGATTGGGCCCCATCTTCATCTATATTTCTTCCTGTCCATGGAATGGAATAATCCTGAAAAAACACAAGCATTGGAGTACAATAACAGATTTATTTTCCAGGGGTCCCCATGGGGAAATCAGCAGTGGAAAAAGATGCACAAGGTGAAAACCACCAACAGAGATGGAAAATGGCTAAGAATAATTCACTAGTAAATTACAGCTTAGCACAATATTGCTTTTATCTTGCTTTTGTGATGACATTTTGTCATCCTTTTCTGATTTTCTCCAAAGTGACAAAGGACGTTTACTTTCATTTAATAAAACTAAAGATAGGATGGACACCTTATTTTAACTTTTCAATGTCAGAAGGCTTTTGCATGTAGATCGGGTCCCATCTTCATGTATATTTCTTCCTGTCCGTGGAATGGAATAATCCTGAAACAACACAAGCATTGTAGTACAATAACAGATTTTTTTTCCAGAGGCCTCCATTGGGAAATCAGCAATGGAAAAAGATGCACAAGGTGAAAACCATCAACAGAGATGTAAAATGTTTTCCAATCATTTCCTAGTAAATTATCGTTTAGTACAATATTGCTTTTCTCTTGCTTTTGTGATGACATTTTGTCATCCTTTTCTGATTTTCTCCAAAGTGACAGAGGACGTTTACTTTCATTTAATAAAACTAAAGATAGGATGGACACCTTACTTTACCTTGTCAATGTCAGAAGGCTTTTGCATGTAGATTGGGCCCCATCTTCATGTATATTTCTTCCTGTCCGTGGAATGGAATAATCCTGAAATAACACAAGCATTGGAGTACAAAATTTTTTTTGCAGTAGCCTCCATGGGGAAATCAGCAGTGGAAAAAGATGCACAAGGTGAAAACAACCAAAAGAGATGTAAAATGGCTTCCAACCCGTATAGAAAAATCTCACCAATTCACATGAGCTTCTCATAAGCTGCACATGAGAACCTTGTCGGAAACGTATGCAAATTGGGTAGATTTTGCAAGCTCATGTGTGCAGTCTGTTAGATCTTGTGAGCCATTGAAAAACTAACCAATTTTCTCATGTGCAGATTTTGCTCACGTGAGAATTTGAATGTTCTCATGAGAAAGTATAACTTAGAAAATATTCTTTCGCCTTACATCTGACTATGTTTGAAAATAAGGCGGAGTTCTAAATTCTCACGTGAGAAATTTGGACTTCGATTCTGATCAGACACATTTTAGATTTGTTCAAAGTTGGTTTTTCTCATGTGAGTTAGAGACCCATCCCATTCTGCCAGCATTCTATAAAGAATTATGCTTCAAGAATTTTGCTTTCAAAAACCAGATCAAATAATAAAATAAAATCACATCAGATTAAATGTGGTTTTTCGTGACTGAGAGCTAGGTAATCCATTATTGATACCATGACGCGGGTTATTTCCCTTTTTTACAGTCAGGAGACTGGTTTACTGACCGCAAAATATACACATAACTTTTTGAAGGTACTACAACACACAACTGCCATGGTAGCCTCGCTTTCAAATAGGCACCGTTTAATATTAAAAAGAATTGAAGCTGGAACTGTCACGATTTAGCTATGTACTTCGGAAATTTCATTGCAAGCCCAATACATGTGCAGCAACTGACCATAGAAACCAGGAGATAATTTAAAATCATGGAATTATCATGTTGGTGAGTAAAATCAAGATGCACTGTTGTCAGTTATTGACAATAGGGTGACAAGATTAGAATCCTCGAAGTACTATGGTTCGTCCCCTCAACGTTAATTTTAACGTTTATATTATAATATTGGGAGAAACTATTCAAATCGCCATAGAAAGTGTTCAACTATATCTGCTTCATTTATTCATCGTTATAAAGTCTCCAAATTTTTTGTGAGATACCGTTTTTCCGAGCGTGTCTAAATTTGTCTATTGCCGGAATTATATCTATGGTTCGTGCCTCTGAAATAAAGGCCACGTGACATAAGATTGGAATGTGATAATTAGGTCAATGTTTACTTACGAAATCGATCGTGTATGATGTCCCCATATTATTAATATTTGCATATGCAATACAAATCATTTCTTTCAAATGCATATCGACTGCAATAAAACACTTATAAATAATGATGGCAAAAATACAAAAGAAAAAAAAAAAAAACATGATGCATTTTTAAATTTTATTTTCTTCTTCAATTTGTCGGACAAAATTATCATATTTAAAGATACTGTAAAGATTTTTTTCATGCTATTTCATAGCAAAGATTTTGTTTTCCCTTAGGCCCAAAAATAAAATAAAAATATGTTTCCGGTCGGCCGACCGTCCCTGTTTCTCATTGTCGACCCTAGCAGTTTTTCCCCACCCGCACACAATTTTTTTTATATATATATATTTTTAATTTTTTCTTTTCCTTAAAAAAAAATCACATTTGTGCATCTAATTGAGCCGGTTTTCATGCCCAGTACATTGAAGTGCTTCAAATATTTTTGCTTTATATGTAATTAAAAAAAAAAAAAAAAATACTGCCTACCCTAATTTTAAAACTAGTGCAATAAGAAACATACATATTTTATTTTTTTGGCCTTATATTTAAATATTTCAATGAAAAATTTCATACTATATAGTTTTTCATTGGATTTATTTTTTCTAACATGTTATAAGAAGTGCATGTTATAATGACCAAATTTTTACATTGCCTTTGTGGTCTAAAAAATCTCTGTCTTGGGTTTCCCGCTAATCAAAAGGTAAAGAAAACCAACATGTGAACAGAGGCCCTGGCTTGAGTGGCTAACACTCACTCCAGGGCCACAAAGTGTATGTCATGAGTCAAATTTGCCATTTTCATTGTGTTTTTTCAATTTGATTTGTATTAAGTATTCAAATATGTCTTCATCAGCACTTACTGTTACTGTCAAAGAATGCTAGTGACCCAGTTGATTATGTCAGGATCTCAAAATAAGTGTGTGACGTCACGAGAAACATGGTGCACGAATCAAGGATAAGCATGAAGTTCGGATGGTTGACGATAAATTACATACAAGCTTGTTAATCTCATTTATTTTTTTTGTTAGGGACTGTTTTTCTTCAAGCATCTCAAATTCGACAATTGTCTTCATGCAGTGAAGTTTGAACTTTAACTGAGGCAAGTTCAGAAGTCGTATACATGTAGGTATGCTTCTAATTTTTATACTTTTAATTTTTCAAAGAATATGGCAGTGGATCTAATTTCTTCCTGTCCATGGAATGGAATAATCCTGAAACAACACCAGCATTGGAGTACAATAACAGATTTTTTTTCCAGGGGTCACCATGGGGGAAATCAGCAGTGGAAAAAGATGCACAAGCTGAAAACCACCAAAAGAGATGTAAAATGGCTTCCAATAATTCAGTAGTAAATAACAGCTTGGTACAATATTGCTTTTATCTTGCTTTCGGGACAACATTTTGTCATTCTTTTCTGATTTTCTGCAAAGTGATACAGGACGTTTACTTTCATTTAAAAAAACCAAAGATAGGATGGACACCTTACTTTACCTTTCTAATGTCAGAAGGCTTTTGCATGTAGATCGGGACCCATCTTCATCTATATTTCTTCCTGTCCGTGGAATGGAATAATCCTGAAATAACACAAGCATTGGAGTACAATAACAGATTTTTTTTCCAGGGGCCTCCATTGGGAAATCAGCAATGGAAAAAGATGCACAAGGTGAAAACCATCAACAGAGATGTAAAATGTTTTCCAATCGTTCCCTAGTAAATTATCGTTTAGTACAATATTGCTTTTCTCTTGCTTTCGCGATGACATTTTGTCATCCTTTTCTGATTTTCTCCAAAGTGACAGAGGACGTTTACTTTCATTTAATAAAACTAAAGATAGGATGGACACCTTACTTTACCTTGTCAATGTCAGAAGGCTTTTGCATGTAGATTGGGCCCCATCTTCATGTATATTTCTTCCTGTCCGTGGAATGGAATAATCCTGAAATAACACAAGCATTGGAGTACAAAATTTTTTTTGCAGGGGCCTCCATGGGGAAATCAGCAGTGGAAAAAGATGCACAAGGTGAAAACAACCAAAAGAGATGAAAAATGGCTTCCAACCCGTATAGAAAAATCTCACCAATTCACATGAGCTTCTCATAAGCTGCACATGAGAACCTTGTCGGAAACGTATGCAAATTGGGTAGATTTTGCAAGCTCATGTGTGCAGTCTGTTAGATCTTGTGAGCCATTGAAAAACTAACCAATTTTCTCATGTGCAGATTTTGCTCACGTGAGAATTTGAATGTTCTCATGAGAAAGTATAACTTAGAAAATATTCTTTCGCCTTACATCTGACTATGTTTGAAAATAAGGCGGAGTTCTAAATTCTCACGTGAGAAATTTGGACTTCGATTCTGATCAGACACATTTTAGATTTGTTCAAAGTTGGTTTTTCTCATGTGAGTTAGAGACCCATCCCATTCTGCCAGCATTCTATAAAGAATTATGCCTCAAGAATTTTGCTTTCAAAAACCAGATCAAATAATCAAATAAAATCACATCAGATTAAATGTGGTTTTTCGTGACTGAGAGCTAGGTAATCCATTATTGATACCATGACGCGGGTTATTTCCCTTTTTTACAGTCAGGAGACTGGTTTACTGACCGCAAAATATACACATAACTTTTTGAAGGTACTACAACACACAACTGCCATGGTAGCCTTGCTTTCAAATAGGCACCGTTTAATATTAAAAAGAATTGAAGCTGGAACTGTCACGATTTAGCTATGTACTTCGGAAATTTCATTGCAAGCCCAATACATGTGCAGCAACTGACCATAGAAACCAGGAGATAATTTAAAATCATGGAATTATCATGTTGGTGAGTAAAATCAAGATGCACTGTTGTCAGTTATTGACAATAGGGTGACAAGATTAGAATCCTCGAAGTACTATGGTTCGTGCCCTCAACGTTAATTTTAACGTTTATATTATAATATTGGGAGAAACTATTCAAATCGCCATAGAAAGTGTTCAACTATATCTGCTTCATTTATTCATCGTTATAAAGTCTCCAAATTTTTTGTGAGCTACCGTTTTTCCGAGCGTGTCTAAATTTGTCTATTGCCGGAATTATATCTATGGTTCGTGCCTCTGAAATAAAGGCCACGTGACATAAGATTGGAATGTGATAATTAGGTCAATGTTTACTTACGAAATCGATCGTGTATGATGTCCCCATATTATTAATATTTGCATATGCAATACAAATCATTTCTTTCAAATGCATATCGACTGCAATAAAACACTTATAAATAATGATGGCAAAAATACAAAAGAAAAAAAAAAAAAACATGATGCATTTTTAAATTTTATTTTCTTCTTCAATTTGTCGGACAAAATTATCATATTTAAAGATACTGTAAAGATTTTTTTCATGCTATTTCATAGCAAAGATTTTGTTTTCCCTTAGGCCCAAAAATAAAATAAAAATATGTTTCCGGTCGGCCGACCGTCCCTGTTTCTCATTGTCGACCCTAGCAGTTTTTCCCCACCCGCACACAATTTTTTTTTTTATATATATTTTTTTAATTTTTTCTTTTCCTTAAAAAAAAATCACATTTGTGCATCTAATTGAGCCGGTTTTCATGCCCAGTACATTGAAGTGCTTCAAATATTTTTGCTTTATATGTAATTAAAAAAAAAAAAAAAAATACTGCCTACCCTAATTTTAAAACTAGTGCAATAAGAAACACACATATTTTATTTTTTTGGCCTTATATTTAAATATTTCAATGAAAAATTTCATACTATATAGTTTTTCATTGGATTTATTTTTTCTAACATGTTATAAGAAGTGCATGTTATAATGACCAAATTTTTACATTGCCTTTGTGGTCTAAAAAATCTCTGTCTTGGGTTTCCCGCTAATCAAAAGGTAAAGAAAACCAACATGTGAACAGAGGCCCTGGCTTGAGTGGCTAACACTCACTCCAGGGCCACAAAGTGTATGTCATGAGTCAAATTTGCCATTTTCATTGTGTTTTTTCAATTTGATTTGTATTAAGTATTCAAATATGTCTTCATCAGCACTTACTGTTACTGTCAAAGAATGCTAGTGACCCAGTTGATTATGTCAGGATCTCAAAATAAGTGTGTGACGTCACGAGAAACATGGTGCACGAATCAAGGATAAGCATGAAGTTCGGATGGTTGACGATAAATTACATACAAGCTTGTTAATCTCATTTATTTTTTTTGTTAGGGACTGTTTTTCTTCAAGCATCTCAAATTCGACAATTGTCTTCATGCAGTGAAGTTTGAACTTTAACTGAGGCAAGTTCAGAAGTCGTATACATGTAGGTATGCTTCTAATTTTTATACTTTTAATTTTTCAAAGAATATGGCAGTGGATCTAATTTCTTCCTGTCCATGGAATGGAATAATCCTGAAACAACACCAGCATTGGAGTACAATAACAGATTTTTTTTCCAGGGGTCACCATGGGGGAAATCAGCAGTGGAAAAAGATGCACAAGCTGAAAACCACCAAAAGAGATGTAAAATGGCTTCCAATAATTCAGTAGTAAATAACAGCTTGGTACAATATTGCTTTTATCTTGCTTTCGGGACAACATTTTGTCATTCTTTTCTGATTTTCTGCAAAGTGATACAGGACGTTTACTTTCATTTAAAAAAACCAAAGATAGGATGGACACCTTACTTTACCTTTCTAATGTCAGAAGGCTTTTGCATGTAGATCGGGACCCATCTTCATCTATATTTCTTCCTGTCCGTGGAATGGAATAATCCTGAAATAACACAAGCATTGGAGTACAATAACAGATTTTTTTTCCAGGGGCCTCCATTGGGAAATCAGCAATGGAAAAAGATGCACAAGGTGAAAACCATCAACAGAGATGTAAAATGTTTTCCAATCATTCCCTAGTAAATTATCGTTTAGTACAATATTGCTTTTCTCTTGCTTTCGCGATGACATTTTGTCATCCTTTTCTGATTTTCTCCAAAGTGACAGAGGACGTTTACTTTCATTTAATAAAACTAAAGATAGGATGGACACCTTACTTTACCTTGTCAATGTCAGAAGGCTTTTGCATGTAGATTGGGCCCCATCTTCATGTATATTTCTTCCTGTCCGTGGAATGGAATAATCCTGAAATAACACAAGCATTGGAGTACAAAATTTTTTTTGCAGGGGCCTCCATGGGGAAATCAGCAGTGGAAAAAGATGCACAAGGTGAAAACAACCAAAAGAGATGAAAAATGGCTTCCAACCCGTATAGAAAAATCTCACCAATTCACATGAGCTTCTCATAAGCTGCACATGAGAACCTTGTCGGAAACGTATGCAAATTGGGTAGATTTTGCAAGCTCATGTGTGCAGTCTGTTAGATCTTGTGAGCCATTGAAAAACTAACCAATTTTCTCATGTGCAGATTTTGCTCACGTGAGAATTTGAATGTTCTCATGAGAAAGTATAACTTAGAAAATATTCTTTCGCCTTACATCTGACTATGTTTGAAAATAAGGCGGAGTTCTAAATTCTCACGTGAGAAATTTGGACTTCGATTCTGATCAGACACATTTTAGATTTGTTCAAAGTTGGTTTTTCTCATGTGAGTTAGAGACCCATCCCATTCTGCCAGCATTCTATAAAGAATTATGCCTCAAGAATTTTGCTTTCAAAAACCAGATCAAATAATCAAATAAAATCACATCAGATTAAATGTGGTTTTTCATGACTGAGAGCTAGGTAATCCATTATTGATACCATGACGCGGGTTATTTCCCTTTTTTACAGTCAGGAGACTGGTTTACTGACCGCAAAATATACACATAACTTTTTGAAGGTACTACAACACACAACTGCCATGGTAGCCTTGCTTTCAAATAGGCACCGTTTAATATTAAAAAGAATTGAAGCTGGAACTGTCACGATTTAGCTATGTACTTCGGAAATTTCATTTACTGAATTTGTCCAAAGTGACACAGGACGTTTACTTTCATTTAATAAAACTAAAGATAGAATGGACACCTTACTTTAACTTTTCAATGTCAGAAGGCTTTTGCATGTAGATTGGGCCCCATCTTCATGTATATTTCTTCCTGTCTGTGGAATGAAATAATCCTGAAAAGACACAAGCATTGGAGTACAATAACAGATTTTTTATCCAGGGGTCTCCATGGGGAAATCAGCAGTGGAAAAAGATGCACAAGGTGAAAACCACCAAAAGAGATGTCAAATGGCTTCCAATAATTCCCTAGTAAATTACAACTTAGTACAATATTGACTTTATCTTGCTTTCGGGACGACATTTTATCCTTCTTTTCTGAATTTGTCCAAAGTGACACAGGACGTTTACTTTCATTTAATAAATCTAAAGATAGGATTGGACACCTTACTTTAACTTTTCAATGTCAGAAGGCTTTTGCATGTAGATAGGGCCACATCTGCATCCATATTTCTTCCTGTCCATGGAATGGAATAATCCTGAAATAACACAAGCATTGGAGTACAATAAGATTTTTTTTCCAGGGGTCTCCATGGGGAAATAAGCAGTGGAAAAAGATGCACAAGGTGAAAAGCACAAACAGAGATGTAAAATGGCTTCCAATAATTCACTAGTAAATAACAGCTTAGTACAATATTGCTTCTATCTTGCTTTTGTGACAACATTTTGTAATCCTTTACTGAATTTGTGCAAAGTGACACAGGACGTTTACTTTCATTTCATAAATCTAAAGATAGGATGGACACCTTACTTTAACTTTTCAATGTCAGAAGGCTTTTGCATGTAGATCAGGCCACATCTGCATCTATATTTCTTCCTGTCCGTGGAATGGAATAATCCTGAAATAACACAAGCATTGGAGTACAATAAGATTTTTTTTCCAGGGGTCTCCATGGGGAAATAAGCAGTGGAAAAAGATGCACAAGGTGAAAACCACCAAAAGAGATGTCAAATGGCTTCCAACAATTCACTAGTAAATAACAGCTTAGTACAATATTGCTTCTATCTTGCTTTTGTGACGACATTTTGTAACCCTTTACTGAATTTGTCCAAAGTGACACAGGACGTTTACTTTCATTTAATAAAACTAAAGATAGAATGGACACCTTACTTTAACTTTTCAATGTCAGAAGGCTTTTGCATGTAGATTGGGCCCCATCTTCATGTATATTTCTTCCTGTCTGTGGAATGAAATAATCCTGAAAAGACACAAGCATTGGAGTACAATAACAGATTTTTTATCCAGGGGTCTCCATGGGGAAATCAGCAGTGGAAAAAGATGCACAAGGTGAAAACCACCAAAAGAGATGTAAAATGGCTTCCAATAATTCCCTAGTAAATTACAATTTAGTACAATATTGACTTTATCTTGCTTTCGGGACGACATTTTATCATTCTTTTCTGAATTTGTCCAAAGTGACACAGGACGTTTACTTTCATTTAATAAATCTAAAGATAGGATGGACACCTTACTTTAACTTTTCAATGTCAGAAGGCTTTTGCATGTAGATCGGGCCACATCTGCATCCATATTTCTTCCTGTCCGTGGAATGGAATAATCCTGAAATAACACAAGCATTGGAGTACAATAAGATTTTTTTTCCAGGGGTCTCCATGGGGAAATAAGCAGTGGAAAAAGATGCACAAGGTGAAAAGCACAAACAGAGATGTAAAATGGCTTCCAATAATTCACTAGTAAATAACAGCTTAGTACAATATTGCTTCTATCTTGCTTTTGTGACAACATTTTGTAATCCTTTACTGAATTTGTCCAAAGTGACACAGGATGTCAACTTTCATTTAATAAAACTAAAGATAGAATGGACACCTTACTTTAACTTTTCAATGTCAGAAGGCTTTTGCATGTAGAATGGGCCCCATCTTCATGTATATTTCTTCCTGTCTGTGGAATGAAATAATCCTGAAAAGACACAAGCATTGGAGTACAATAACAGATTTTTTATCCAGGGGTCTCCATGGGGAAATCAGCAGTGGAAAAAGATGCACAAGGTGAAAACCACCAAAAGAGATGTCAAATGGCTTCCAATAATTCCCTAGTAAATTACAACTTAGTACAATATTGACTTTATCTTGCTTTCGGGACGACATTTTATCCTTCTTTTCTGAATTTGTCCAAAGTGACACAGGACGTTTACTTTCATTTAATAAATCTAAAGATAGGATTGGACACCTTACTTTAACTTTTCAATGTCAGAAGGCTTTTGCATGTAGATAGGGCCACATCTGCATCCATATTTCTTCCTGTCCATGGAATGGAATAATCCTGAAATAACACAAGCATTGGAGTACAATAAGATTTTTTTTCCAGGGGTCTCCATGGGGAAATAAGCAGTGGAAAAAGATGCACAAGGTGAAAAGCACAAACAGAGATGTAAAATGGCTTCCAATAATTCACTAGTAAATAACAGCTTAGTACAATATTGCTTCTATCTTGCTTTTGTGACGACATTTTGTAATCCTTTACTGAATTTGTGCAAAGTGACACAGGACGTTTACTTTCATTTCATAAATCTAAAGATAGGATGGACACCTTACTTTAACTTTTCAATGTCAGAAGGCTTTTGCATGTAGATCAGGCCACATCTGCATCTATATTTCTTCCTGTCCGTGGAATGGAATAATCCTGAAATAACACAAGCATTGGAGTACAATAAGATTTTTTTTCCAGGGGTCTCCATGGGGAAATAAGCAGTGGAAAAAGATGCACAAGGTGAAAACCACCAAAAGAGATGTAAAATGGCTTCCAATAATTCACTAGTAAATAACAGCTTAGTACAATATTGCTTCTATCTTGCTTTTGTGACGACATTTTGTAACCCTTTACTGAATTTGTCCAAAGTGACACAGGACGTTTACTTTCATTTAATAAAACTAAAGATAGAATGGACACCTTACTTTAACTTTTCAATGTCAGAAGGCTTTTGCATGTAGATTGGGCCCCATCTTCATGTATATTTCTTCCTGTCTGTGGAATGAAATAATCCTGAAAAGACACAAGCATTGGAGTACAATAACAGATTTTTTATCCAGGGGTCTCCATGGGGAAATCAGCAGTGGAAAAAGATGCACAAGGTGAAAACAACCAAAAGAGATGTAAAATGGCTTCCAATAATTCACTAGTAAATAACAGCTTAGTACAATATTGCTTCTATCTTGCTTTTGTGACGACATTTTGTAATCCTTTACTGAATTTGTCCAAAGTGACACAGGACGTTTACTTTCATTTAATAAAACTAAAGATAGAATGGACACCTTACTTTAACTTTTCAATGTCAGAAGGCTTTTGCATGTAGATTGGGCCCCATCTTCATGTATATTTCTTCCTGTCTGTGGAATGAAATAATCCTGAAAAGACACAAGCATTGGAGTACAATAACAGATTTTTTATCCAGGGGTCTCCATGGGGAAATCAGCAGTGGAAAAAGATGCACAAGGTGAAAACCACCAAAAGAGATGTCAAATGGCTTCCAATAATTCCCTAGTAAATTACAACTTAGTACAATATTGACTTTATCTTGCTTTCGGGACGATATTTTATCCTTCTTTTCTGAATTTGTCCAAAGTGACACAGGACGTTTACTTTCATTTCATAAATCTAAAGATAGGATGGACACCTTACTTTAACTTTCCAATGTCAGAAGGCTTTTGCATGTAGATCGGGCCACATCTGCATCCATATTTCTTCCTGCCCGTGGAATGGAATAATCCTGAAATAACACAAGCATTGGAGTACAATAAGATTTTTTTTCCAGGGGTCTCCATGGGGAAATAAGCAGTGGAAAAAGATGCACAAGGTGAAAAGCACAAACAGAGATGTAAAATGGCTTCCAATAATTCACTAGTAAATAACAGCTTAGTACAATATTGCTTCTATCTTGCTTTTGTGACGACATTTTGTAATCCTTTACTGAATTTGTCCAAAGTGACACAGGACGTTTACTTTCATTTAATAAAACTAAAGATAGAATGGACACCTTACTTTAACTTTTCAATGTCAGAAGGCTTTTGCATGTAGATTGGGCCCCATCTTCATGTATATTTCTTCCTGTCCGTGGAATGAAATAATCCTGAAAAGACACAAGCATTGGAGTACAATAACAGATTTTTTATCCAGGGGTCTCCATGGGGAAATCAGCAGTGGAAAGAAAAAGATGCACAAGGTGAAAACCACCAAAAGAGATGTCAAATGGCTTCCAATAATTCCCTAGTAAATTACAACTTAGTACAATATTGACTTTATCTTGCTTTCCGGACGAAATTTTATCCTACTTTTCTGAATTTGTCCAAAGTGACACAGGACGTTTACTTTCATTTAATAAATCTAAAGATAGGATGGACACCTTACTTTAACTTTCCAATGTCAGAAGGCTTTTGCATGTAGATCGGGCCACATCTGCATCCATATTTCTTCCTGTCCGTGGAATGGAATAATCCTGAAATAACACAAGCATTGGAGTACAATAAGATTTTTTTCCAGGGGTCTCCATGGGGAAATAAGCAGTGGAAAAAGATGCACAAGGTGAAAAGCACAAACAGAGATGTAAAATGGCTTCCAATAATTCACTAGTAAATAACAGCTTAGTACAATATTGCTTCTATCTTGCTTTTGTGACATTTTGTAATCCTTTACTGAATTTGTGCAAAGTGACACAGGACGTTTACTTTCATTTCATAAATCTAAAGATAGGATGGACACCTTACTTTAACTTTTCAATGTCAGAAGGCTTTTGCATGTAGATCAGGCCACATCTGCATCTATATTTCTTCCTGTCCGTGGAATGGAATAATCCTGAAATAACACAAGCATTGGAGTACAATAAGATTTTTTTTCCATGGGTCTCCATGGGGAAATAAGCAGTGGAAAAAGATGCACAAGGTGAAAACCACCAAAAGAGATGTAAAATGGCTTCCAATAATTCACTAGTAAATAACAGCTTAGTACAATATTGCTTCTATCTTGCTTTTGTGACGACATTTTGTAATCCTTTACTGAATTTGTCCAAAGTGACACAGGACGTTTACTTTCATTTAATAAAACTAAAGATAGAATGGACACCTTACTTTAACTTTTCAATGTCAGAAGGCTTTTGCATGTAGATTGGGCCCCATCTTCATGTATATTTCTTCCTGTCTGTGGAATGAAATAATCCTGAAAAGACACAAGCATTGGAGTACAATAACAGATTTTTTATCCAGGGGTCTCCATGGGGAAATCAGCAGTGGAAAAAGATGCACAAGGTGAAAACCACCAAAAGAGATGTCAAATGGCTTCCAATAATTCCCTAGTAAATTACAACTTAGTACAATATTGACTTTATCTTGCTTTCGGGACGACATTTTATCCTTCTTTTCTGAATTTGTCCAAAGTGACACAGGACGTTTACTTTCATTTAATAAATCTAAAGATAGGATGGACACCTTACTTTAACTTTCCAATGTCAGAAGGCTTTTGCATGTAGATCGGGCCACATCTGCATCCATATTTCTTCCTGTCCATGAAATGGAATTATCCTGAAATAACACAAGCATTGGAGTACAATAAGATTTTTTTTCCAGGGGTCTCCATGGGGAAATAAGCAGTGGAAAAAGATGCACAAGGTGAAAACCACAAACAGAGATGTAAAATGGCTTCCAATAATTCACTAGTAAATAACAGCTTAGTACAATATTGCTTCTATCTTGCTTTTGTGACGACATTTTGTAATCCTTTACTGAATTTGTCCAAAGTGACACAGGACGTTTACTTTCATTTAATAAAACTAAAGATAGAATGGACACCTTACTTTAACTTTTCAATGTCAGAAGGCTTTTGCATGTAGATTGGGCCCCATCTTCATGTATATTTCTTCCTGTCCGTGGAATGAAATAATCCTGAAAAGACACAAGCATTGGAGTACAATAACAGATTTTTTATCCAGGGGTCTCCATGGGGAAATCAGCAGTGGAAAAAGATGCACAAGGTGAAAACCACCAAAAGAGATGTAAAATGGCTTCCAATAATTCCCTAGTAAATTACAACTTAGTACAATATTGACTTTATCTTGCTTTCGGGACGACATTTTATCCTTCTTTTCTGAATTTGTCCAAAGTGACACAGGACGTTTACTTTCATTTAATAAATCTAAAGATAGGATGGACAACTTACTTTAACTTTCCAATGTCAGAAGGCTTTTGCATGTAGATCGGGCCACATCTGCATCCATATTTCTTCCTGCCCGTGGAATGGAATAATCCTGAAATAACACAAGCATTGGAGTACAATAAGATTTTTTTTCCAGGGGTCTCCATGGGGAAATAAGCAGTGGAAAAAGATGCACAAGGTGAAAACAACCAAAAGAGATGTAAAATGGCTTCCAATAATTCACTAGTAAATAACAGCTTAGTACAATATTGCTTCTATCTTGCTTTTGTGATGACATTTTGTAATCCTTTACTGAATTTGTCCAAAGTGACACAGGACGTTTACTTTCATTTAATAAAACTAAAGATAGAATGGACACCTTACTTTAACTTTTCAATGTCAGAAGGCTTTTGCATGTAGATTGGGCCCCATCTTCATGTATATTTCTTCCTGTCCGTGGAATGAAATAATCCTGAAAAGACACAAGCATTGGAGTACAATAACAGATTTTTTATCCAGGGGTCTCCATGGGGAAATCAGCAGTGGAAAAAGATGCACAAGGTGAAAACCACCAAAAGAGATGTCAAATGGCTTCCAATAATTCCCTAGTAAATTACAACTTAGTACAATATTGACTTTATCTTGCTTTCGGGACGACATTTTATCCTTCTTTTCTGAATTTGTCCAAAGTGACACAGGACGTTTACTTTCATTTAATAAATCTAAAGATAGGATGGACACCTTACTTTAACTTTCCAATGTCAGAAGGCTTTTGCATGTAGATCGGGCCACATCTGCATCCATATTTCTTCCTGCCCGTGGAATGGAATAATCCTGAAATAACACAAGCATTGGAGTACAATAAGATTTTTTTTCCAGGGGTCTCCATGGGGAAATAAGCAGTGGAAAAAGATGCACAAGGTGAAAACAACCAAAAGAGATGTAAAATGGCTTCCAATAATTCACTAGTAAATAACAGCTTAGTACAATATTGCTTCTATCTTGCTTTTGTGACGACATTTTGTAATCCTTTACTGAATTTGTCCAAAGTGACACAGGACGTTTACTTTCATTTAATAAAACTAAAGATAGAATGGACACCTTACTTTAACTTTTCAATGTCAGAAGGCTTTTGCATGTAGATTGGGCCCCATCTTCATGTATATTTCTTCCTGTCTGTGGAATGAAATAATCCTGAAAAGACACAAGCATTGGAGTACAATAACAGATTTTTTATCCAGGGGTCTCAATGGGGAAATCAGCAGTGGAAAAAGATGCACAAGGTGAAAACCACCAAAAGAGATGTCAAATGGCTTCCAATAATTCCCTAGTAAATTACAACTTAGTACAATATTGACTTTATCTTGCTTTCGGGACGATATTTTATCCTTCTTTTCTGAATTTGTCCAAAGTGACACAGGACGTTTACTTTCATTTCATAAATCTAAAGATAGGATGGACACCTTACTTTAACTTTCCAATGTCAGAAGGCTTTTGCATGTAGATCGGGCCACATCTGCATCCATATTTCTTCCTGCCCGTGGAATGGAATAATCCTGAAATAACACAAGCATTGGAGTACAATAAGATTTTTTTTCCAGGGGTCTCCATGGGGAAATAAGCAGTGGAAAAAGATGCACAAGGTGAAAAGCACAAACAGAGATGTAAAATGGCTTCCAATAATTCACTAGTAAATAACAGCTTAGTACAATATTGCTTCTATCTTGCTTTTGTGACGACATTTTGTAATCCTTTACTGAATTTGTCCAAAGTGACACAGGACGTTTACTTTCATTTAATAAAACTAAAGATAGAATGGACACCTTACTTTAACTTTTCAATGTCAGAAGGCTTTTGCATGTAGATTGGGCCCCATCTTCATGTATATTTCTTCCTGTCCGTGGAATGAAATAATCCTGAAAAGACACAAGCATTGGAGTACAATAACAGATTTTTTATCCAGGGGTCTCCATGGGAAAATCAGCAGTGGAAAAAGATGCACAAGGTGAAAACCACCAAAAGAGATGTCAAATGGCTTCCAATAATTCCCTAGTAAATTACAACTTAGTACAATATTGACTTTATCTTGCTTTTGGGACGACATTTTATCCTACTTTTCTGAATTTGTCCAAAGTGACACAGGACGTTTACTTTCATTTAATAAATCTAAAGATAGGATGGACACCTTACTTTAACTTTCCAATGTCAGAAGGCTTTTGCATGTATATCGGGCCACATCTGCATCCATATTTCTTCCTGTCCGTGGAATGGAATAATCCTGAAATAACACAAGCATTGGAGTACAATAAGATTTTTTTCCAGGGGTCTCCATGGGGAAATAAGCAGTGGAAAAAGATGCACAAGGTGAAAAGCACAAACAGAGATGTAAAATGGCTTCCAATAATTCACTAGTAAATAACAGCTTAGTACAATATTGCTTCTATCTTGCTTTTGTGACATTTTGTAATCCTTTACTGAATTTGTGCAAAGTGACACAGGACGTTTACTTTCATTTCATAAATCTAAAGATAGGATGGACACCTTACTTTAACTTTTCAATGTCAGAAGGCTTTTGCATGTAGATCAGGCCACATCTGCATCTATATTTCTTCCTGTCCGTGGAATGGAATAATCCTGAAATAATACAAGCATTGGAGTACAATAAGATTTTTTTTCCATGGGTCTCCATGGGGAAATAAGCAGTGGAAAAAGATGCACAAGGTGAAAACCACCAAAAGAGATGTAAAATGGCTTCCAATAATTCACTAGTAAATAACAGCTTAGTACAATATTGCTTCTATCTTGCTTTTGTGACGACATTTTGTAATCCTTTACTGAATTTGTCCAAAGTGACACAGGACGTTTACTTTCATTTAATAAAACTAAAGATAGAATGGACACCTTACTTTAACTTTTCAATGTCAGAAGGCTTTTGCATGTAGATTGGGCCCCATCTTCATGTATATTTCTTCCTGTCTGTGGAATGAAATAATCCTGAAAAGACACAAGCATTGGAGTACAATAACAGATTTTTTATCCAGGGGTCTCCATGGGGAAATAAGCAGTGGAAAAAGATGCACAAGGTGAAAACCACCAAAAGAGATGTCAAATGGCTTCCAATAATTCACTAGTAAATAACAGCTTAGTACAATATTGCTTCTATCTTGATTTTGTGACGACATTTTGTAATCCTTTACTGAATTTGTCCAAAGTGACACAGGACGTTTACTTTCATTTAATAAAACTAAAGATAGAATGGACACCTTACTTTAACTTTTCAATGTCAGAAGGCTTTTGCATGTAGATTGGGCCCCATCTTCATGTATATTTCTTCCTGTCCGTGGAACGAAATAATCCTGAAAAGACACAAGCATTGGAGTACAATAACAGATTTTTTATCCAGGGGTCTCCATGGGGAAATCAGCAGTGGAAAAAGATGCACAAGGTGAAAACCACCAAAAGAGATGTCAAATGGCTTCCAATAATTCCCTAGTAAATTACAACTTAGTACAATATTGACTTTATCTTGCTTTCGGGACGATATTTTATCCTTCTTTTCTGAATTTGTCCAAAGTGACACAGGACGTTTACTTTCATTTCATAAATCTAAAGATAGGATGGACACCTTACTTTAACTTTCCAATGTCAGAAGGCTTTTGCATGTAGATCGGGCCACATCTGCATCCATATTTCTTCCTGCCCGTGGAATGGAATAATCCTGAAATAACACAAGCATTGGAGTACAATAAGATTTTTTTTCCAGGGGTCTCCATGGGGAAATAAGCAGTGGAAAAAGATGCACAAGGTGAAAAGCACAAACAGAGATGTAAAATGGCTTCCAATAATTCACTACTTAGTACAATTAAATTGTCTCCAAAATTTTCTTACTTTTTTCTTTTGATAAACATTTCATCAGAATTTATTTTTGAGATGGGCATTAATTTTTCCTGTGTGGATTTAAATAAAAAATAATGAGAAACAGATTTTTTTTTACAGTAAAAAACCAACAGGTCTGGTGCATGTAGAAAAATAGAGTACCCTGCTTACACATTCCTTATTTTTATGAAAATATCCTCTCCTTTGTGATAAGCAATTTTTAATTTTACTGATGGGGACCTTTTTCAATATTTCCAGTCAGAAGAAAGATGCATGTGAATAGGCAACTTTATTCCTGTGAAATCAATAACAAAATAGCATATTGAATTTGATTACAGATTTTTAATGGTATTCAACATTGAAATTAAAAAAAGATTTATCTTCCATGTCCTTCAATTTCTAAAGTGACATCATTCTTTTTTTAATTTGTAATGTAGATAGGTATATTTTTTCATTTTGTAGATTTGTAATGTAATTACGTTGGTGTTAATCATTTTGATACAATAATTTTTTCTCCTGAATGGAATCCTGAAAAGCATTGGAGATAATTCCGTCATGGTGTTGGATATGCACAACCCACCCAATGTAAGTAAAATGGCTTCCAATAATTTTTTAAATTTTTGTACTTTCTTCTTTTGTGACGACATTTGGTTAATTTTTAAAAGTGAATTATTTAATAATTTGGTTTTAATTTTTATAGGAGACAGAAGTTATTGTAGATTGGGTCGGGGATGGAATAATGAAATAAAAACGGGCAGGGTGGGTATGGATTTTTTTGTGGAATGGGTTGTGTGGTAAATGGGGGGCATGTAATATGTATGGTTGTAAAATGGAATTGTGATTAAATTTAGATTTATAAAAAATAGTATATGTTAGTGATAACTTTTGAGATGTAATGCTTATAAAATAATGTCTTGTACAAAATATCTTTATCATTTGTACGATACATAAATGTTTTTTTATAATAGTTGAGAAAGTGACGGACGTACAAAATACTAAAGATAGAAGTTTTTTATTTATAACAGAACATGTATTTGTTCATAAAAATAATTGAATACTAAATAATTACAAGAGAAATTTTGAACACTTCGTGATGGGTCCATAATATGCTTAACATTTAATAAAAAAAGATGCACAGGTTAAACAAAAAAATGTGTAAAATATTCCCAATAATTCTGTTATACATATTCCTGTTTTCTTGATTTATACATTTTATTTGAATTATAAATAAAAAAAGTCACAATAAAAACTAAATGTAAAATGGCTCTCCAATAAATTTACTATTCAATCAAAACTATGATAAATAATTGTTTCTTAATAAATTCATTTAATTTCTTTTATTGAAATGACAAGTAATGAGGTGTCATCCATCATCTCATAGAATAATGAAAACATGCAATGTTACGCACAGATTGTGTTGTTATTGTTAATTCAATAGTAAATATTGTTATTTCTATCCTTTTCAATATCAAAAGGGTTTTGTATTTTTTTTTAAAACTAAAGATAATGGAGTACACCTCACCTTTTCAATGTCATTGTTGTAATCTGTGTTATTCTCTTTTTATATTGTAACACATCTTTTGTAACATTTTTTAATTTCATTTCTCTGTTTGCTAGTGAAAAGAGATGTGCAAAACAAAAAATCCTAATTATATAACACAACAGAGAGTACAATATGCTTCTCTTTTTTGTGCCATTTGTTTCTTTGTGTGATGCATTTCGAATCTCAAAAACTATAAACACCTTGTACAATATTTTTTTGTCATATAGTACATGGGTGTTATGTTCAATGGAAATGTGAATAACACATTTTGTAGAATATAATTCTGTTTTTCATGTATCAATTCCTTATAGACAAACATGCATTTGCCTGAATACAATAACACATGAATTACCATTGTTCTCATCTGAATTTCAAAAAGTAACCAATATTATCTTCTGAAATGTCATAAATAACAATAGGATCTTTCCAATAAGGATTTTGTAATTAATGTAGAAAAATAATATGTCGACAACTATTCCAATGTCAGAAAGATGATGAAGGGGCACATATATCTATGATATTTTTCTCCATCTTTGAGTAAAAAGGCATAATCTAAAAATATTACATCAAGAAAATGATCACAGTGTTTTCCAATAATTCCCTCCTAAAAAATGAATATGACAAAAGTAGATTAAAGGTCAATATTCATGTATTTCTAATAACTGCTTAGTGTGACAAATTTGTCATCTGTCCAAACATTAATCACAATCAATTCATGTAATTAGATAGACCACGTTATTTTCCTTTTTGATAAATAAGATAAGATGGCTTCTCTACTTTATCTTTGTCAGAGAGGATGTGCATCCTTATCAATAAGCATAAAACCTGAAACAATCCTAAAACCAAATTATGTACAATAATTTTCCATCTCCAAAAATCCATAACAGAAAAAAAAGCAAATATAAACATATCCATAATTTACAAGTAATTCCAAGATGTTACAATAATACAAAACTAAAGATAGGATGCTACTTCTTTTCAATGTAGAATTTTACATGTATGAAATTATCTCAATGTTCCAATATTGAATGGACATGTCAATACAATTGCATTTAACTTATTTCATCTCCAGAATGTATTGAGTGGAAAATAATTGATAATGAAAAAAAAAAAATGTTATCACAATAATTCCAAAAAATACTGAAGATAAAATGCTTATGTGTCACTACTAAATGTCCAAGAGAATAGTTTACAATACACATGTACTGTTTTTAATTATCTGTATCCAAATGACAAGGAAGTTTTCATAATATTTAATAACCCCAAATTATACCTTCTGTCAAATTTCATTGATTTGCATGTCAATCCCATAGTATGTATCTTTGTCCTGTCATAATCTCTCATGTACAATATCCATCAAATTTTACAGCACAAGGTGAAAAAACCAAAGTGATTAAAATGGTAATAATCCCACCTAAATTTACAACTAGTACTTATTTGTCTACATTTTGCTTTTCTCAATTTGTCCATTTGTCAAGTCACGTTACTTTTTACATAATTGTGTAAACTTTGTTTTCCTTAACTTAAACTAATAATGAATGTAACACCCATCTGTATATTTCTTCCTGTATGGAATAATACTGAAAACACAAGCATTGTGAGTAAGATTTGTATTTTTTTTCATGATCCAATGGAAAGAAGTGCATGTGAAAACCCCAAACATTGTTAAAAGAGATTCAAATAATTCTAATAAAATTGTACAACATGAGGTGTACATTGTAGAACTTTTGTTTGTCATTATCAATTGGAAATTTTTAATTTATACATAAATGATAATTTGCTTTTATTTCACTATTTACTGCAATTCTGATTGGACAATACAAACTTTTTCATTAAAAAAAGAAAAGTGATACAACACTTTTCAGAATTCAAAGTTTGCACAACATCTAAGTATATTCAATGCAGTGTCCATGATGTAATCCTGATAAAAACAAACATTGCACATTTTGTAGGGCCTCATCCCTAAGTAAAATCAAATTAACTTTTACATGTAACATATTTAATCCAACTTGAATATGTCAGTATTTTTTGAATTCCTAAAGTAAAATGTGACAAATATAATTCAAAATAAAAAGATATGACAGGCTTTCAATTCATGTTTCATTACAATCTTCAATATTTCTTCCAATGTTAAAATTGAAAACCACACACAATTGGACACAAATAGATTTCTTTTCCAATAATAAATGAATATTATTAATTGCTTTTGTGAAACAAAATATGGACTAAAGACTTTTATAATGTGACACCTCATACAATAATAACTTGCTTTAATTCAGCTTCTCCAAACTATAAGACCACAATGACATTTTCTATCCAGTATCATGTAAATCACAAGATTATATGTTTTTCATTCCAAAACCCACACAACTACAAAAACACAATAGATGTTCCACAAACCAGTGTAGTAATAAAAACAACCTCTAATTGTCTTTGAACAATAATACACTAAATTTCCAAAACAAAATATTTCACACTATCCATAAAGAACTAAGATGGAATTTCAAAATTTCTTCCTGTAAAAATAATCGCTAAACCACCATCATAACAGAACATTTCTCCCTGTATAAACAGCAAAAATTTTATTCCAGTGGAAAAAAAAACAAAAAGAAAGATGAACATATATGTAATTTAATACAACTTTTATGTACCTTGTATGATCCCCTTTCATTTTCCTGAATACACGGATTTTAATCAAAACACATTTACATTTTTTGATCCATTGAATTCAGTAAATAATGTCACAAGCATTTACAAAAGCACCAGATGACAAAATGCTTCCACTATAACATAAAAATTATTCACAGTATTATTGAAACTTCATTTTTTTCCTTCACATAATCTTGTGAATAATAGCTTCTTTTTGCCAAAACAGATTGAAAGAACACAGATTTATGTAGAAATAAACACTGTAATATTTATTTTTGTAACAATGTGAAATAAATGGATGTACAAAGATTTCTTAATAACAGTAAAATGAGTACAATGCCACATTGCTTTGTGTAATAATTTAGTATTTTTTTAATATTTTTATCTCCTCTTTGTCATTGTGTCAAATGATACATACACTTAAGATACACTTTTCAATGTAATCCCATTACTTTTGCCCATCACTATATTTCTTCCTGTCACAATGAATAATCCAAAAAATTTTAGCTTTATCTCTCATTAAATCAAATTAAAAAACCACACATACTTAAAATAATAAGAATAAAATGTGTTCATATCTTCTGTCTAATACACCCACAGATTTGTAATACAAATAGGATTTTATCTTTGCTTGTGCATTGTCCTTTTCCATTATGTTATCCTGCCGTGGCTAAATAATAAAACTAAAATACACAAAATGGTAAAATTCCCTTAATTTTCAATAACCTCTACAATATCATGACACAAATCTTCACCACTTTCTGAATCCTCAAATGGTAAACATGCTCTTTAATTATAAAATTTTTATATTCCTTGAAATCAATGTCAGTTAAAAAAAAGTGACCGTTAGCTTAAATTTTTTAGCAACAAAGAAATATTACTTTCCTTTCAAGTACATAAATTATAGTCTTCATTTTTTCTCATCCTCCATCTTAAAAAACACAGGACGTTTACTCACATTTAAAAAAAAAGAAAACCCAAATGAAAATACAAGAGATTGGCCCATCTATTTTTTTACTTTCTTTTTGAATTGTCTATGTAGATCCTCTCCATGACAAAGCAAAAGATTACTTTATAATGAGTACATGCAAAAAATAAAAAAGGTAAAGAATTTACATTTCCTCCATGTATCGAATTCACACTACATGTTTTGAATATGTGGGAAACCACCAATAGTAAGATGAGATTTTTTTAATTCTTATTTCTGTAGTATAATGTTATCCTGAAAACATTTTGACACTTTTTGTTTTTTCTAGTGATGAAATCATGATGAAATTACACAAGATTTTTTCAATTTTCTACAAGCAATTACTTCTATATTTTTGTGGGGAATTCATACATGGAAAAGATGAGGACACAATTTTTCCAAATTGTATGGCTTCACATTCACATTAAATTAAAAAATAGTAATTTGTTAACCTTTTTAGATCTTACTATTTTGTAATGGAGTGACACAGGATTTTTTAAAACTAAGAAAAGAAAAATGTCAAACATGTAGATGGCCCCCATATAAATGGGGAATGGATATCCTGGAATACAACACAATGAGTACAAAAAGATTTTTGAATCTATAAAAAAAGATGCAGGTGGAAAAGTGCATGTAAAACAAAATGCCAATAATTCACTAGTAAATAACAGCTTAGTACAATATTGCTTCTATCTTGCTTTTGTGACGACATTTTGTAATCCTTTACTGAATTTGTCCAAAGTGACACAGGACGTTTACTTTCATTTAATAAAACTAAAGATAGGATGGACACCTTACTTTAACTTTTCAATGTCAGAAGGCTTTTGCATGTAGATCGGGCCCCATCTTCATCTATATTTCTTCCTGTCTGTGGAATGAAATAATCCTGAAAAGACACAAGCATTGGAGTACAATAACAGATTTTTTATCCAGGGGTCTCCATGGGGAAATCAGCAGTGGAAAAAGATGCACAAGGTGAAAACCACCAAAAGAGATGTAAAATGGCTTCCAATAATTCACTAGTAAATAACAGCTTAGTACAATATTGCTTCTATCTTGCTTTTGTGACGACATTTTGTAATCCTTTACTGAATTTGTCCAAAGTGACACAGGACGTTTACTTTCATTTCATAAATCTAAAGATAGGATGGACACCTTACTTTAACTTTTCAATGTCAGAAGGCTTTTGCATGTAGATCAGGCCACATCTGCATCTATATTTCTTCCTGTCCGTGGAATGGAATAATCCTGAAATAACACAAGCATTGGAGTACAATAAGATTTTTTTTCCAGGGGTCTCCATGGGGAAATAAGCAGTGGAAAAAGATGCACAAGGTGAAAAGCACAAACAGAGATGTAAAATGGCTTCCAATAATTCACTAGTAAATAACAGCTTAGTACAATATTGCTTCTATCTTGCTTTTGTGACGACATTTTGTAATCCTTTACTGAATTTGTCCAAAGTGACACAGGACGTTTACTTTCATTTAATAAAACTAAAGATAGAATGGACACCTTACTTTAACTTTTCAATGTCAGAAGGCTTTTGCATGTAGATTGGGCCCCATCTTCATCTATATTTCTTCCTGTCTGTGGAATGAAATAATCCTGAAAAGACACAAGCATTGGAGTACAATAACAGATTTTTTATCCAGGGGTCTCCATGGGGAAATCAGCAGTGGAAAAAGATGCACAAGGTGAAAACCACCAAAAGAGATGTAAAATGGCTTCCAATAATTCCCTAGTAAATTACAACTTAGTACAATATTGACTTTATCTTGCTTTCGGGACGACATTTTATCCTTCTTTTCTGAATTTGTCCAAAGTGACACAGGACGTTTACTTTCATTTAATAAATCTAAAGATAGGATGGACACCTTACTTTAACTTTTCAATGTCAGAAGGCTTTTGCATGTAGATCGGGCCACATCTGCATCCATATTTCTTCCTGTCCGTGGAATGGAATAATCCTGAAATAACACAAGCATTGGAGTACAATAAGATTTTTTTTCCAGGGGTCTCCATGGGGAAATAAGCAGTGGAAAAAGATGCACAAGGTGAAAAGCACAAACAGAGATGTAAAATGGCTTCCAATAATTCACTAGTAAATAACAGCTTAGTACAATATTGCTTCTATCTTGCTTTTGTGACGACATTTTGTAATCCTTTACTGAATTTGTGCAAAGTGACACAGGACGTTTACTTTCATTTCATAAATCTAAAGATAGGATGGACACCTTACTTTAACTTTTCAATGTCAGAAGGCTTTTGCATGTAGATCAGGCCACATCTGCATCTATATTTCTTCCTGTCCGTGGAATGGAATAATCCTGAAATAACACAAGCATTGGAGTACAATAAGATTTTTTTTCCAGGGGTCTCCATGGGGAAATAAGCAGTGGAAAAAGATGCACAAGGTGAAAACCACCAAAAGAGATGTAAAATGGCTTCCAATAATTCACTAGTAAATAACAGCTTAGTACAATATTGCTTCTATCTTGCTTTTGTGACGACATTTTGTAATCCTTTACTGAATTTGTCCAAAGTGACACAGGACGTTTACTTTCATTTAATAAAACTAAAGATAGAATGGACACCTTACTTTAACTTTTCAATGTCAGAAGGCTTTTGCATGTAGATTGGGCCCCATCTTCATGTATATTTCTTCCTGTCTGTGGAATGAAATAATCCTGAAAAGACACAAGCATTGGAGTACAATAACAGATTTTTTATCCAGGGGTCTCCATGGGGAAATCAGCAGTGGAAAAAGATGCACAAGGTGAAAACCACCAAAAGAGATGTCAAATGGCTTCCAATAATTCCCTAGTAAATTACAACTTAGTACAATATTGACTTTATCTTGCTTTCGGGACGACATTTTATCCTTCTTTTCTGAATTTGTCCAAAGTGACACAGGACGTTTACTTTCATTTAATAAATCTAAAGATAGGATGGACACCTTACTTTAACTTTTCAATGTCAGAAGGCTTTTGCATGTAGATCGGGCCACATCTGCATCCATATTTCTTCCTGTCCGTGGAATGGAATAATCCTGAAATAACACAAGCATTGGAGTACAATAAGATTTTTTTTCCAGGGGTCTCCATGGGGAAATAAGCAGTGGAAAAAGATGCACAAGGTGAAAAGCACAAACAGAGATGTAAAATGGCTTCCAATAATTCACTAGTAAATAACAGCTTAGTACAATATTGCTTCTATCTTGCTTTTGTGACGACATTTTGTAATCCTTTACTGAATTTGTGCAAAGTGACACAGGACGTTTACTTTCATTTCATAAATCTAAAGATAGGATGGACACCTTACTTTAACTTTTCAATGTCAGAAGGCTTTTGCATGTAGATCAGGCCACATCTGCATCTATATTTCTTCCTGTCCGTGGAATGGAATAATCCTGAAATAACACAAGCATTGGAGTACAATAAGATTTTTTTTCCAGGGGTCTCCATGGGGAAATAAGCAGTGGAAAAAGATGCACAAGGTGAAAACCACCAAAAGAGATGTAAAATGGCTTCCAATAATTCACTAGTAAATAACAGCTTAGTACAATATTGCTTCTATCTTGCTTTTGTGACGACATTTTGTAATCCTTTACTGAATTTGTCCAAAGTGACACAGGACGTTTACTTTCATTTAATAAAACTAAAGATAGAATGGACACCTTACTTTAACTTTTCAATGTCAGAAGGCTTTTGCATGTAGATTGGGCCCCATCTTCATGTATATTTCTTCCTGTCTGTGGAATGAAATAATCCTGAAAAGACACAAGCATTGGAGTACAATAACAGATTTTTTATCCAGGGGTCTCCATGGGGAAATCAGCAGTGGAAAAAGATGCACAAGGTGAAAACCACCAAAAGAGATGTAAAATGGCTTCCAATAATTCCCTAGTAAATTACAACTTAGTACAATATTGACTTTATCTTGCTTTCGGGACGACATTTTATCCTTCTTTTCTGAATTTGTCCAAAGTGACACAGGACGTTTACTTTCATTTAATAAATCTAAAGATAGGATGGACACCTTACTTTAACTTTTCAATGTCAGAAGGCTTTTGCATGTAGATCGGGCCACATCTGCATCCATATTTCTTCCTGTCCGTGGAATGGAATAATCCTGAAATAACACAAGCATTGGAGTACAATAAGATTTTTTTTCCAGGGGTCTCCATGGGGAAATAAGCAGTGGAAAAAGATGCACAAGGTGAAAAGCACAAACAGAGATGTAAAATGGCTTCCAATAATTCACTAGTAAATAACAGCTTAGTACAATATTGCTTCTATCTTGCTTTTGTGACGACATTTTGTAATCCTTTACTGAATTTGTGCAAAGTGACACAGGACGTTTACTTTCATTTCATAAATCTAAAGATAGGATGGACACCTTACTTTAACTTTTCAATGTCAGAAGGCTTTTGCATGTAGATCAGGCCACATCTGCATCTATATTTCTTCCTGTCCGTGGAATGGAATAATCCTGAAATAACACAAGCATTGGAGTACAATAAGATTTTTTTTCCAGGGGTCTCCATGGGGAAATAAGCAGTGGAAAAAGATGCACAAGGTGAAAACCACCAAAAGAGATGTAAAATGGCTTCCAATAATTCACTAGTAAATAACAGCTTAGTACAATATTGCTTCTATCTTGCTTTTGTGACGACATTTTGTAATCCTTTACTGAATTTGTCCAAAGTGACACAGGACGTTTACTTTCATTTAATAAAACTAAAGATAGAATGGACACCTTACTTTAACTTTTCAATGTCAGAAGGCTTTTGCATGTAGATTGGGCCCCATCTTCATCTATATTTCTTCCTGTCTGTGGAATGAAATAATCCTGAAAAGACACAAGCATTGGAGTACAATAACAGATTTTTTATCCAGGGGTCTCCATGGGGAAATCAGCAGTGGAAAAAGATGCACAAGGTGAAAACCACCAAAAGAGATGTAAAATGGCTTCCAATAATTCCCTAGTAAATTACAACTTAGTACAATATTGACTTTATCTTGCTTTCGGGACGACATTTTATCCTTCTTTTCTGAATTTGTCCAAAGTGACACAGGACGTTTACTTTCATTTAATAAATCTAAAGATAGGATGGACACCTTACTTTAACTTTTCAATGTCAGAAGGCTTTTGCATGTAGATCGGGCCACATCTGCATCCATATTTCTTCCTGTCCGTGGAATGGAATAATCCTGAAATAACACAAGCATTGGAGTACAATAAGATTTTTTTTCCAGGGGTCTCCATGGGGAAATAAGCAGTGGAAAAAGATGCACAAGGTGAAAAGCACCAAAAGAGATGTAAAATGGCTTCCAATAATTCACTAGTAAATAACAGCTTAGTACAATATTGCTTCTATCTTGCTTTTGTGACGACATTTTGTAATCCTTTACTGAATTTGTCCAAAGTGACACAGGACGTTTACTTTCATTTAATAAATCTAAAGATAGGATGGACACCTTACTTTAACTTTTCAATGTCAGAAGGCTTTTGCATGTAGATCAGGCCACATCTGCATCTATATTTCTTCCTGTCCGTGGAATGGAATAATCCTGAAATAACACAAGCATTGGAGTACAATAAGATTTTTTTTCCAGGGGTCTCCATGGGGAAATAAGCAGTGGAAAAAGATGCACAAGGTGAAAACCACCAAAAGAGATGTAAAATGGCTTCCAATAATTCACTAGTAAATAACAGCTTAGTACAATATTGCTTCTATCTTGCTTTTGTGACGACATTTTGTAATCCTTTACTGAATTTGTCCAAAGTGACACAGGACGTTTACTTTCATTTAATAAAACTAAAGATAGAATGGACACCTTACTTTAACTTTTCAATGTCAGAAGGCTTTTGCATGTAGATTGGGCCCCATCTTCATCTATATTTCTTCCTGTCTGTGGAATGAAATAATCCTGAAAAGACACAAGCATTGGAGTACAATAACAGATTTTTTATCCAGGGGTCTCCATGGGGAAATCAGCAGTGGAAAAAGATGCACAAGGTGAAAACCACCAAAAGAGATGTCAAATGGCTTCCAATAATTCCCTAGTAAATTACAACTTAGTACAATATTGACTTTATCTTGCTTTCGGGACGACATTTTATCCTTCTTTTCTGAATTTGTCCAAAGTGACACAGGACGTTTACTTTCATTTAATAAATCTAAAGATAGGATGGACACCTTACTTTAACTTTTCAATGTCAGAAGGCTTTTGCATGTAGATCGGGCCACATCTGCATCCATATTTCTTCCTGTCCGTGGAATGGAATAATCCTGAAATAACACAAGCATTGGAGTACAATAAGATTTTTTTTCCAGGGGTCTCCATGGGGAAATAAGCAGTGGAAAAAGATGCACAAGGTGAAAAGCACAAACAGAGATGTAAAATGGCTTCCAATAATTCACTAGTAAATAACAGCTTAGTACAATATTGCTTCTATCTTGCTTTTGTGACGACATTTTGTAATCCTTTACTGAATTTGTGCAAAGTGACACAGGACGTTTACTTTCATTTCATAAATCTAAAGATAGGATGGACACCTTACTTTAACTTTTCAATGTCAGAAGGCTTTTGCATGTAGATCAGGCCACATCTGCATCTATATTTCTTCCTGTCCGTGGAATGGAATAATCCTGAAATAACACAAGCATTGGAGTACAATAAGATTTTTTTTCCAGGGGTCTCCATGGGGAAATAAGCAGTGGAAAAAGATGCACAAGGTGAAAACCACCAAAAGAGATGTAAAATGGCTTCCAATAATTCACTAGTAAATAACAGCTTAGTACAATATTGCTTCTATCTTGCTTTTGTGACGACATTTTGTAATCCTTTACTGAATTTGTCCAAAGTGACACAGGACGTTTACTTTCATTTAATAAAACTAAAGATAGAATGGACACCTTACTTTAACTTTTCAATGTCAGAAGGCTTTTGCATGTAGATTGGGCCCCATCTTCATCTATATTTCTTCCTGTCTGTGGAATGAAATAATCCTGAAAAGACACAAGCATTGGAGTACAATAACAGATTTTTTATCCAGGGGTCTCCATGGGGAAATCAGCAGTGGAAAAAGATGCACAAGGTGAAAACCACCAAAAGAGATGTCAAATGGCTTCCAATAATTCCCTAGTAAATTACAACTTAGTACAATATTGACTTTATCTTGCTTTCGGGACGACATTTTATCCTTCTTTTCTGAATTTGTCCAAAGTGACACAGGACGTTTACTTTCATTTAATAAATCTAAAGATAGGATGGACACCTTACTTTAACTTTTCAATGTCAGAAGGCTTTTGCATGTAGATCGGGCCACATCTGCATCCATATTTCTTCCTGTCCGTGGAATGGAATAATCCTGAAATAACACAAGCATTGGAGTACAATAAGATTTTTTTTCCAGGGGTCTCCATGGGGAAATAAGCAGTGGAAAAAGATGCACAAGGTGAAAACCACAAACAGAGATGTAAAATGGCTTCCAATAATTCACTAGTAAATAACAGCTTAGTACAATATTGCTTCTATCTTGCTTTTGTGACGACATTTTGTAATCCTTTACTGAATTTGTTCAAAGTGACACAGGACGTTTACTTTCATTTCATAAATCTAAAGATAGGATGGACACCTTACTTTAACTTTTCAATGTCAGAAGGCTTTTGCATGTAGATCAGGCCACATCTGCATCTATATTTCTTCCTGTCCGTGGAATGGAATAATCCTGAAATAACACAAGCATTGGAGTACAATAAGATTTTTTTTCCAGGGGTCTCCATGGGGAAATAAGCAGTGGAAAAAGATGCACAAGGTGAAAACCACCAAAAGAGATGTAAAATGGCTTCCAATAATTCACTAGTAAATAACAGCTTAGTACAATATTGCTTCTATCTTGCTTTTGTGACGACATTTTGTAATCCTTTACTGAATTTGTCCAAAGTGACACAGGACGTTTACTTTCATTTAATAAAACTAAAGATAGAATGGACACCTTACTTTAACTTTTCAATGTCAGAAGGCTTTTGCATGTAGATTGGGCCCCATCTTCATGTATATTTCTTCCTGTCTGTGGAATGAAATAATCCTGAAAAGACACAAGCATTGGAGTACAATAACAGATTTTTTATCCAGGGGTCTCCATGGGGAAATCAGCAGTGGAAAAAGATGCACAAGGTGAAAACCACCAAAAGAGATGTAAAATGGCTTCCAATAATTCCCTAGTAAATTACAACTTAGTACAATATTGACTTTATCTTGCTTTCGGGACGACATTTTATCCTTCTTTTCTGAATTTGTCCAAAGTGACACAGGACGTTTACTTTCATTTAATAAATCTAAAGATAGGATGGACACCTTACTTTAACTTTTCAATGTCAGAAGGCTTTTGCATGTAGATCGGGCCACATCTGCATCCATATTTCTTCCTGTCCGTGGAATGGAATAATCCTGAAATAACACAAGCATTGGAGTACAATAAGATTTTTTTTCCAGGGGTCTCCATGGGGAAATAAGCAGTGGAAAAAGATGCACAAGGTGAAAAGCACAAACAGAGATGTAAAATGGCTTCCAATAATTCACTAGTAAATAACAGCTTAGTACAATATTGCTTCTATCTTGCTTTTGTGACGACATTTTGTAATCCTTTACTGAATTTGTCCAAAGTGACACAGGACGTTTACTTTCATTTCATAAATCTAAAGATAGGATGGACACCTTACTTTAACTTTTCAATGTCAGAAGGCTTTTGCATGTAGATCAGGCCACATCTGCATCTATATTTCTTCCTGTCCGTGGAATGGAATAATCCTGAAATAACACAAGCATTGGAGTACAATAAGATTTTTTTTCCAGGGGTCTCCATGGGGAAATAAGCAGTGGAAAAAGATGCACAAGGTGAAAACCACCAAAAGAGATGTAAAATGGCTTCCAATAATTCACTAGTAAATAACAGCTTAGTACAATATTGCTTCTATCTTGCTTTTGTGACGACATTTTGTAATCCTTTACTGAATTTGTCCAAAGTGACACAGGACGTTTACTTTCATTTAATAAAACTAAAGATAGAATGGACACCTTACTTTAACTTTTCAATGTCAGAAGGCTTTTGCATGTAGATTGGGCCCCATCTTCATCTATATTTCTTCCTGTCTGTGGAATGAAATAATCCTGAAAAGACACAAGCATTGGAGTACAATAACAGATTTTTTATCCAGGGGTCTCCATGGGGAAATCAGCAGTGGAAAAAGATGCACAAGGTGAAAACCACCAAAAGAGATGTAAAATGGCTTCCAATAATTCCCTAGTAAATTACAACTTAGTACAATATTGACTTTATCTTGCTTTCGGGACGACATTTTATCCTTCTTTTCTGAATTTGTCCAAAGTGACACAGGACGTTTACTTTCATTTAATAAATCTAAAGATAGGATGGACACCTTACTTTAACTTTTCAATGTCAGAAGGCTTTTGCATGTAGATCGGGCCACATCTGCATCCATATTTCTTCCTGTCCGTGGAATGGAATAATCCTGAAATAACACAAGCATTGGAGTACAATAAGATTTTTTTTCCAGGGGTCTCCATGGGGAAATAAGCAGTGGAAAAAGATGCACAAGGTGAAAACCACAAACAGAGATGTAAAATGGCTTCCAATAATTCACTAGTAAATAACAGCTTAGTACAATATTGCTTCTATCTTGCTTTTGTGACGACATTTTGTAATCCTTTACTGAATTTGTGCAAAGTGACACAGGACGTTTACTTTCATTTAATAAATCTAAAGATAGGATGGACACCTTACTTTAACTTTTCAATGTCAGAAGGCTTTTGCATGTAGATCAGGCCACATCTGCATCTATATTTCTTCCTGTCCGTGGAATGGAATAATCCTGAAATAACACAAGCATTGGAGTACAATAAGATTTTTTTTCCAGGGGTCTCCATGGGGAAATAAGCAGTGGAAAAAGATGCACAAGGTGAAAACCACCAAAAGAGATGTAAAATGGCTTCCAATAATTCACTAGTAAATAACAGCTTAGTACAATATTGCTTCTATCTTGCTTTTGTGACGACATTTTGTAATCCTTTACTGAATTTGTCCAAAGTGACACAGGACGTTTACTTTCATTTAATAAAACTAAAGATAGAATGGACACCTTACTTTAACTTTTCAATGTCAGAAGGCTTTTGCATGTAGATTGGGCCCCATCTTCATGTATATTTCTTCCTGTCTGTGGAATGAAATAATCCTGAAAAGACACAAGCATTGGAGTACAATAACAGATTTTTTATCCAGGGGTCTCCATGGGGAAATCAGCAGTGGAAAAAGATGCACAAGGTGAAAACCACCAAAAGAGATGTAAAATGGCTTCCAATAATTCCCTAGTAAATTACAACTTAGTACAATATTGACTTTATCTTGCTTTCGGGACGACATTTTATCCTTCTTTTCTGAATTTGTCCAAAGTGACACAGGACGTTTACTTTCATTTAATAAATCTAAAGATAGGATGGACACCTTACTTTAACTTTTCAATGTCAGAAGGCTTTTGCATGTAGATCGGGCCACATCTGCATCCATATTTCTTCCTGTCCGTGGAATGGAATAATCCTGAAATAACACAAGCATTGGAGTACAATAAGATTTTTTTTCCAGGGGTCTCCATGGGGAAATAAGCAGTGGAAAAAGATGCACAAGGTGAAAAGCACAAACAGAGATGTAAAATGGCTTCCAATAATTCACTAGTAAATAACAGCTTAGTACAATATTGCTTCTATCTTGCTTTTGTGACGACATTTTGTAATCCTTTACTGAATTTGTGCAAAGTGACACAGGACGTTTACTTTCATTTCATAAATCTAAAGATAGGATGGACACCTTACTTTAACTTTTCAATGTCAGAAGGCTTTTGCATGTAGATCAGGCCACATCTGCATCTATATTTCTTCCTGTCCGTGGAATGGAATAATCCTGAAATAACACAAGCATTGGAGTACAATAAGATTTTTTTTCCAGGGGTCTCCATGGGGAAATAAGCAGTGGAAAAAGATGCACAAGGTGAAAACCACCAAAAGAGATGTAAAATGGCTTCCAATAATTCACTAGTAAATAACAGCTTAGTACAATATTGCTTCTATCTTGCTTTTGTGACGACATTTTGTAATCCTTTACTGAATTTGTCCAAAGTGACACAGGACGTTTACTTTCATTTAATAAAACTAAAGATAGAATGGACACCTTACTTTAACTTTTCAATGTCAGAAGGCTTTTGCATGTAGATTGGGCCCCATCTTCATGTATATTTCTTCCTGTCTGTGGAATGAAATAATCCTGAAAAGACACAAGCATTGGAGTACAATAACAGATTTTTTATCCAGGGGTCTCCATGGGGAAATCAGCAGTGGAAAAAGATGCACAAGGTGAAAACCACCAAAAGAGATGTCAAATGGCTTCCAATAATTCCCTAGTAAATTACAACTTAGTACAATATTGACTTTATCTTGCTTTCGGGACGACATTTTATCCTTCTTTTCTGAATTTGTCCAAAGTGACACAGGACGTTTACTTTCATTTAATAAATCTAAAGATAGGATGGACACCTTACTTTAACTTTTCAATGTCAGAAGGCTTTTGCATGTAGATCGGGCCACATCTGCATCCATATTTCTTCCTGTCCGTGGAATGGAATAATCCTGAAATAACACAAGCATTGGAGTACAATAAGATTTTTTTTCCAGGGGTCTCCATGGGGAAATAAGCAGTGGAAAAAGATGCACAAGGTGAAAAGCACAAACAGAGATGTAAAATGGCTTCCAATAATTCACTAGTAAATAACAGCTTAGTACAATATTGCTTCTATCTTGCTTTTGTGACGACATTTTGTAATCCTTTACTGAATTTGTGCAAAGTGACACAGGACGTTTACTTTCATTTCATAAATCTAAAGATAGGATGGACACCTTACTTTAACTTTTCAATGTCAGAAGGCTTTTGCATGTAGATCAGGCCACATCTGCATCTATATTTCTTCCTGTCCGTGGAATGGAATAATCCTGAAATAACACAAGCATTGGAGTACAATAAGATTTTTTTTCCAGGGGTCTCCATGGGGAAATAAGCAGTGGAAAAAGATGCACAAGGTGAAAACCACCAAAAGAGATGTAAAATGGCTTCCAATAATTCACTAGTAAATAACAGCTTAGTACAATATTGCTTCTATCTTGCTTTTGTGACGACATTTTGTAATCCTTTACTGAATTTGTCCAAAGTGACACAGGACGTTTACTTTCATTTAATAAAACTAAAGATAGAATGGACACCTTACTTTAACTTTTCAATGTCAGAAGGCTTTTGCATGTAGATTGGGCCCCATCTTCATGTATATTTCTTCCTGTCTGTGGAATGAAATAATCCTGAAAAGACACAAGCATTGGAGTACAATAACAGATTTTTTATCCAGGGGTCTCCATGGGGAAATCAGCAGTGGAAAAAGATGCACAAGGTGAAAACCACCAAAAGAGATGTCAAATGGCTTCCAATAATTCCCTAGTAAATTACAACTTAGTACAATATTGACTTTATCTTGCTTTCGGGACGACATTTTATCCTTCTTTTCTGAATTTGTCCAAAGTGACACAGGACGTTTACTTTCATTTAATAAATCTAAAGATAGGATGGACACCTTACTTTAACTTTTCAATGTCAGAAGGCTTTTGCATGTAGATCGGGCCACATCTGCATCCATATTTCTTCCTGTCCGTGGAATGGAATAATCCTGAAATAACACAAGCATTGGAGTACAATAAGATTTTTTTTCCAGGGGTCTCCATGGGGAAATAAGCAGTGGAAAAAGATGCACAAGGTGAAAAGCACAAACAGAGATGTAAAATGGCTTCCAATAATTCACTAGTAAATAACAGCTTAGTACAATATTGCTTCTATCTTGCTTTTGTGACGACATTTTGTAATCCTTTACTGAATTTGTGCAAAGTGACACAGGACGTTTACTTTCATTTCATAAATCTAAAGATAGGATGGACACCTTACTTTAACTTTTCAATGTCAGAAGGCTTTTGCATGTAGATCAGGCCACATCTGCATCTATATTTCTTCCTGTCCGTGGAATGGAATAATCCTGAAATAACACAAGCATTGGAGTACAATAAGATTTTTTTTCCAGGGGTCTCCATGGGGAAATAAGCAGTGGAAAAAGATGCACAAGGTGAAAACCACCAAAAGAGATGTAAAATGGCTTCCAATAATTCACTAGTAAATAACAGCTTAGTACAATATTGCTTCTATCTTGCTTTTGTGACGACATTTTGTAATCCTTTACTGAATTTGTCCAAAGTGACACAGGACGTTTACTTTCATTTAATAAAACTAAAGATAGAATGGACACCTTACTTTAACTTTTCAATGTCAGAAGGCTTTTGCATGTAGATTGGGCCCCATCTTCATGTATATTTCTTCCTGTCTGTGGAATGAAATAATCCTGAAAAGACACAAGCATTGGAGTACAATAACAGATTTTTTATCCAGGGGTCTCCATGGGGAAATCAGCAGTGGAAAAAGATGCACAAGGTGAAAACCACCAAAAGAGATGTCAAATGGCTTCCAATAATTCCCTAGTAAATTACAACTTAGTACAATATTGACTTTATCTTGCTTTCGGGACGACATTTTATCCTTCTTTTCTGAATTTGTCCAAAGTGACACAGGACGTTTACTTTCATTTAATAAATCTAAAGATAGGATGGACACCTTACTTTAACTTTTCAATGTCAGAAGGCTTTTGCATGTAGATCGGGCCACATCTGCATCCATATTTCTTCCTGTCCGTGGAATGGAATAATCCTGAAATAACACAAGCATTGGAGTACAATAAGATTTTTTTTCCAGGGGTCTCCATGGGGAAATCAGCAGTGGAAAAAGATGCACAAGGTGAAAAGCACAAACAGAGATGTAAAATGGCTTCCAATAATTCACTAGTAAATAACAGCTTAGTACAATATTGCTTCTATCTTGCTTTTGTGACGACATTTTGTAATCCTTTACTGAATTTGTCCAAAGTGACACAGGACGTTTACTTTCATTTCATAAATCTAAAGATAGGATGGACACCTTACTTTAACTTTTCAATGTCAGAAGGCTTTTGCATGTAGATCAGGCCACATCTGCATCTATATTTCTTCCTGTCCGTGGAATGGAATAATCCTGAAATAACACAAGCATTGGAGTACAATAAGATTTTTTTTCCAGGGGTCTCCATGGGGAAATAAGCAGTGGAAAAAGATGCACAAGGTGAAAACCACCAAAAGAGATGTAAAATGGCTTCCAATAATTCACTAGTAAATAACAGCTTAGTACAATATTGCTTCTATCTTGCTTTTGTGACGACATTTTGTAATCCTTTACTGAATTTGTCCAAAGTGACACAGGACGTTTACTTTCATTTAATAAAACTAAAGATAGAATGGACACCTTACTTTAACTTTTCAATGTCAGAAGGCTTTTGCATGTAGATTGGGCCCCATCTTCATCTATATTTCTTCCTGTCTGTGGAATGAAATAATCCTGAAAAGACACAAGCATTGGAGTACAATAACAGATTTTTTATCCAGGGGTCTCCATGGGGAAATCAGCAGTGGAAAAAGATGCACAAGGTGAAAACCACCAAAAGAGATGTAAAATGGCTTCCAATAATTCCCTAGTAAATTACAACTTAGTACAATATTGACTTTATCTTGCTTTCGGGACGACATTTTATCCTTCTTTTCTGAATTTGTCCAAAGTGACACAGGACGTTTACTTTCATTTAATAAATCTAAAGATAGGATGGACACCTTACTTTAACTTTTCAATGTCAGAAGGCTTTTGCATGTAGATCGGGCCACATCTGCATCCATATTTCTTCCTGTCCGTGGAATGGAATAATCCTGAAATAACACAAGCATTGGAGTACAATAAGATTTTTTTTCCAGGGGTCTCCATGGGGAAATAAGCAGTGGAAAAAGATGCACAAGGTGAAAAGCACAAACAGAGATGTAAAATGGCTTCCAATAATTCACTAGTAAATAACAGCTTAGTACAATATTGCTTCTATCTTGCTTTTGTGACGACATTTTGTAATCCTTTACTGAATTTGTGCAAAGTGACACAGGACGTTTACTTTCATTTCATAAATCTAAAGATAGGATGGACACCTTACTTTAACTTTTCAATGTCAGAAGGCTTTTGCATGTAGATCAGGCCACATCTGCATCTATATTTCTTCCTGTCCGTGGAATGGAATAATCCTGAAATAACACAAGCATTGGAGTACAATAAGATTTTTTTTCCAGGGGTCTCCATGGGGAAATAAGCAGTGGAAAAAGATGCACAAGGTGAAAACCACCAAAAGAGATGTAAAATGGCTTCCAATAATTCACTAGTAAATAACAGCTTAGTACAATATTGCTTCTATCTTGCTTTTGTGACGACATTTTGTAATCCTTTACTGAATTTGTCCAAAGTGACACAGGACGTTTACTTTCATTTAATAAAACTAAAGATAGAATGGACACCTTACTTTAACTTTTCAATGTCAGAAGGCTTTTGCATGTAGATTGGGCCCCATCTTCATGTATATTTCTTCCTGTCTGTGGAATGAAATAATCCTGAAAAGACACAAGCATTGGAGTACAATAACAGATTTTTTATCCAGGGGTCTCCATGGGGAAATCAGCAGTGGAAAAAGATGCACAAGGTGAAAACCACCAAAAGAGATGTCAAATGGCTTCCAATAATTCCCTAGTAAATTACAACTTAGTACAATATTGACTTTATCTTGCTTTCGGGACGACATTTTATCCTTCTTTTCTGAATTTGTCCAAAGTGACACAGGACGTTTACTTTCATTTAATAAATCTAAAGATAGGATGGACACCTTACTTTAACTTTTCAATGTCAGAAGGCTTTTGCATGTAGATCGGGCCACATCTGCATCCATATTTCTTCCTGTCCGTGGAATGGAATAATCCTGAAATAACACAAGCATTGGAGTACAATAAGATTTTTTTTCCAGGGGTCTCCATGGGGAAATAAGCAGTGGAAAAAGATGCACAAGGTGAAAAGCACAAACAGAGATGTAAAATGGCTTCCAATAATTCACTAGTAAATAACAGCTTAGTACAATATTGCTTCTATCTTGCTTTTGTGACGACATTTTGTAATCCTTTACTGAATTTGTGCAAAGTGACACAGGACGTTTACTTTCATTTCATAAATCTAAAGATAGGATGGACACCTTACTTTAACTTTTCAATGTCAGAAGGCTTTTGCATGTAGATCAGGCCACATCTGCATCTATATTTCTTCCTGTCCGTGGAATGGAATAATCCTGAAATAACACAAGCATTGGAGTACAATAAGATTTTTTTTCCAGGGGTCTCCATGGGGAAATAAGCAGTGGAAAAAGATGCACAAGGTGAAAACCACCAAAAGAGATGTAAAATGGCTTCCAATAATTCACTAGTAAATAACAGCTTAGTACAATATTGCTTCTATCTTGCTTTTGTGACGACATTTTGTAATCCTTTACTGAATTTGTCCAAAGTGACACAGGACGTTTACTTTCATTTAATAAAACTAAAGATAGAATGGACACCTTACTTTAACTTTTCAATGTCAGAAGGCTTTTGCATGTAGATTGGGCCCCATCTTCATGTATATTTCTTCCTGTCTGTGGAATGAAATAATCCTGAAAAGACACAAGCATTGGAGTACAATAACAGATTTTTTATCCAGGGGTCTCCATGGGGAAATCAGCAGTGGAAAAAGATGCACAAGGTGAAAACCACCAAAAGAGATGTCAAATGGCTTCCAATAATTCCCTAGTAAATTACAACTTAGTACAATATTGACTTTATCTTGCTTTCGGGACGACATTTTATCCTTCTTTTCTGAATTTGTCCAAAGTGACACAGGACGTTTACTTTCATTTAATAAATCTAAAGATAGGATGGACACCTTACTTTAACTTTTCAATGTCAGAAGGCTTTTGCATGTAGATCGGGCCACATCTGCATCCATATTTCTTCCTGTCCGTGGAATGGAATAATCCTGAAATAACACAAGCATTGGAGTACAATAAGATTTTTTTTCCAGGGGTCTCCATGGGGAAATAAGCAGTGGAAAAAGATGCACAAGGTGAAAAGCACAAACAGAGATGTAAAATGGCTTCCAATAATTCACTAGTAAATAACAGCTTAGTACAATATTGCTTCTATCTTGCTTTTGTGACGACATTTTGTAATCCTTTACTGAATTTGTCCAAAGTGACACAGGACGTTTACTTTCATTTAATAAAACTAAAGATAGGATGGACACCTTACTTTAACTTTTCAATGTCAGAAGGCTTTTGCATGTAGATTGGGCCCCATTTTCATGTATATGCCTTCCTGTCTGTGGAATGTAATAATCCTGAAACAACACAAGCATTGGAGTACAATAAAAGATCTTTATTCCAGGGGCCTCCATGGGGAAATCAACAGTGGAAAAAGATGCACAAGGTGAAAACTCAGAACAGAGATGTAAAATGGTTTCCAATAATTCCTTAATAAATTACCGCTCAGCACAGTATTGCTTAAATCTTGCTTTTGTGACAACATTTTGTCATCCTTTTCTGAATTTGTCCAAAGTGACACAGGACATTTATTTTCATTTAATAAAACTAAAGATACGATGGACACCTTACTTAACCTTTTCAATTTCAGGAAGGATTATGCATGTAGATTGGGCCCAATCTACATGAATATGCCTTCCTCTCAGTGGGATGGAATAAACATGAAACAACGAAAGCATTGGAGTGCATTGCTTGTGTTGTTTTCTGTTTCTTGCATTCCAATGTCAAGAAGGCTTCTGCATGTAGATTGGGCCCAATCTATATGAATATGCTTTTCTCTCTGTGGAATGGAATAAACATGAAACAACAAAAACATTGGAGTACATTTTTTTTCAGTGATCTCCATGGGGAAATCAGCAGTGGAAAAACATGCACAAGGTGAAATGCACGAACAGAGATATAAAATTGATTCCAATAATTCACTAGCAAATTACCGCTTAGTACAATATTGCTTGTATCTTGCTTTTGTGATGACATTTTGTCACCCTTTTCTGAATTTATCCAAAGTGACACAGGATATGTACTTTCATTTAATAAAACTATTGATAGGCCGACACCTTTCGTTACCTTTCCAATGTCAGGAAGGCTTATGTATGTATACTTGGATCCATCTACATGAATATGCCTTCCTCTCCGAAGAATGGAATAAACGTGAAACAACAAAAGCATTGGGGTACATTGCTTGTGTTGTTTTGTGTTTGTTGCATTCCAATGTCAGGAATGCTTTTGCATGTTGATTGGGCCCCATCTTCATGTATATGCCTTCCTGTCTGTGGAATGGAATAATCATGAAACAACACGAGCATTGGTGTACATTTCTTGTGGTTTTTTTTGTGTTTGTTGCATTCCAATGCCAGGAAGACTTATGCATGTAGATTGGGCCCCATCTAGATGAATATGCTTTCCTGTCCGTGGAACGGAATAAACACAAAAAAAACAATTTAAAGGCTTGCAGAACAATATCTATTGCAGAGATGCCATGCCCACTGCCAAACAGGCTCCATCTCCATGAATATGCATTCCTGTCCATGGAACAGAATAAACACTAAAACAACACGAGCAATTCAGAGACATTCCATGTTGATGTCCATTGCGACAATGTGCGCAATACGTTCTCCCAAGCCACATAAATACAGCATCCTTAGCATGGAATGGAAGAAAGGAGATGACTGTGTTAGGGACCCTCTACCAATAATCAGGTTGGAAATTATAAATTGATGAATGAAATGACAAAGTTTTGTGATTTTGTATTACATCCTTGAGGCTTTTTTATATTTCAAATCGGAAGGGGGTACAAACTGCCAGTGGGTTGCCCCCCCCCCCAAAAAAAAATCAGATGATGCTGGTAATCCTGTGGGCTTTAGACCCAAAAAAAATGTGTTTCCTATTGCATTGGTTTTAAAAGAATGGTAGGCAGGTAGGTTTTCTTTTTCTTTTCTTCAATTATACATAAATCGAAGATTTCAAATGCTTCAAAGTACTGGGCAAAACTGGCTCAATTAGATGCACAAATCAATTGTGGCAATGTCGCGATTTTTTTATTTAAAAAAAAATATTTGGGGGGGGGGGAGTGGTAGGGTCAGCAACGAGAAACAGGGACGTTCAGCCGACCGGAAACACACATTTATTTTTTGGCCTTAGAACCGGAAAGTTGAGTAGTCTGAAAACAACATTTAGTACCAAATATATTCAAATCATTATTGAATTCTGGTCGCAAAGGACACTAGATAATTATAACTCCTTAGTTGTGCTAGAAAGATGTGTTGTTTAGATTTTTGTCCATCTTTTACAAATTGAATCTGTTGACACTATGGGTGCAATTGCAGCTGCTACACCTCCCCCAGTCTATCTTCATGTCTTACTTGTAAAAACCAGAGTTGAACTAGCAATCTACATTTGTTAGTGGACAGGAGCTCACAAGATAACCTCCACTTCTGTGACATCAGTCAGTATCTTTGAATGGCCAACTAACCACAGAATGTAGGTCTCAACAATCCAGTTTTGATATATGACATAACTGATTTCCCTTATGCACTTGACATGCATGTTTGGTAGTAAATGGGTTAAAAGGTGTTGTAATTTGCACACAGACACCATATATAAGTAGTGTTCAGAATCCTGGAAATGTGTTAAACACTTTAATTCTAAGATGCATTCTTAGTGTCCTTTTATAGCAATAGATGAAAAAGTACATGTATCAGAATTGGAGACCAAGAGAAATTTCTCACCACTTTTTGTACTAACCAGTAGGTCACATTGACCTAGTGTCGGTGAGCCACACATACCCATCCCATCTCAAGATACACAAAAAAGGGCAAGTTTTATATCAATCAATGTAGTGGTGTTGTTGTTGTTGTTGTTGTGGGTTTAATGCCATTTTTCAGCACATGATAGGCTATACATGGCGGTCAGTTTTATCTGGCGGTCAGTTTTATCTGGTGGAGGAAGAACCCGGGCAAACCCGGGAAGAACCACCAACCAACGTGAAGCTACTGGCAAGCTTTCTCACATTTCCACATTGGTCAAGCCCAAGACTCGAACCCACGCGGACAGAAGTGAGATGGCAGTGATGCTTAAGGCGAGCGCCTTAGACCACTCGGCCCCCCAATGTAGTGGTGTAAAAAATGCAGATGGGTACATTTCTTACATCAATTTTGAACAAATCCTGACATGTATGTTACAGCAGTGATGACTCCAATAATAAAATGTTGTGGCCCCCATCCCTAGAACTAGGAATTTTTAATTGCAAAACGAGTACTTGGGGGAATGTTAAACACACAGGCTTATGGTTTCTAACTTCCTAAACCTCAATAATAATTTTTGTTGCAATTTATTTTCAGATGTCCCTTTATAGCAGATAAAAAAAAGTTAATATTATAAACCAAAATTACCAGTAGTTATAGAATTTTGATGTTTGGTAGAGAACTTGGCTTGTGAAATAGCAGTGGTAGTAGAAGTTGCTGTTGTTGTGTTTTTAATTTAAAACAAACAAAATTTTGTTTATAACATTAAGTCTTCAATATAAAACATATTTACCTGTTTATTCATGTAACATAATATAAATTAAGACTGCATTATAGTAATTCTGTTTTACTACTTACATATGTTATTGAAATAATGTGCCCTGTGACCATATGGCACTATTAATTTCACATAAAATTAAAGTTCTGTGTTTTAAAAGATATATAGGAATCATTGCAGCATATTTACCCAGCAGACACAAGTCAACAAACCAGAATACTGACCACTATTTAAAATCAAATTTCATATTCAACAAAAGAGTATGAAATAAAATGACAAAAAAACATCATCTGGTTAATTTACAAGTAAAGTAGTTGAAAAGTCCTTTTGCATTTTACACTAGACCAAGCATACCTTGTCCAATGAATCTCAGACCACATGTTGAATATAAGCAATTCAAAGCAAAAAAATGTTTGTATCAACCATTACACATATGTACTGTCAACTATCCAAACTGCTAGTCAACAACAAATTTATATTTATGGAAGGAATACAGCGATCTGCTCTCTTGACATCTTTTAAACAGTGCACATATGTTGGAGAATCCCAATAGTTACAGGGTACATGTATATGCTATGAGGCGATCGAGACGAAATAGTCACCTTAGACTCCATCATTTCACATTAACAGACCCGAAAGATGAAGTTCACTTTGCCTTGCATTGATTTAATGACATTACCCTCACTCCATTTTGTTTCAGTACAATGCATTAATCACTAAAGTACAACATTGACCTTTGTGTCAATTTTCCAAAAAAAGGTGAAAAGATAGAAAAAAAAGTCTTGTGTCCTGTAGCTATTTTGGTTTACCCACTGCTGCACCTAGAAAGTACTGATCGTGAGAAACCTGATTATCTCGAGTTCTCTGGTCATGGATTTGACTACAATTATAATAACTACAGCCCAAAATTCTCTCTATATAGTCACAAAACAGATGAATTTTGTCAATAAGCTGTCCACTTTATGGAAGAAATCCAGATCTAGAGGTATGTAAAAATTAATATATATTCTTTCTTGCTATTGTTCTATGTGATAGAATTGTTTTATATCTTGAATGTTTCAGAATTTATTCCAACTTTTACGGAGAATCAGACCTATGTCACATAATGCCATGTCATCTGATAGACTATAGTCCATTTCAAGTTAGCCATAGCTAAACAGACAAGCTGAATTCAATTACATGCTGTATGCATTCAATGAGTAGTTTTCGAGTTCTTGCAATCCAGTGCGATTATTCTTGCCCAAGACAGATTCATATACGAACATGGTTATTATAATAATAATCTCAACCAGTTGTTCTTATGAAATAATTTAATGCATAACAAAGTCAATTCATGTGCACGCATGTTTAATGTGTATCACTGTATTCATATTTAACTGTACCTCATGTATTGATAGCTCAGTATAATTTTTAGCTGTTCACGGGGAGTCATTGAACTCTGGGGTTTTATGTAACCCGAATGTTGCAGTCATTGGAAACACTGGTTGGAATGACGGGTCTGGTTTTCTCAGTGTGAGGGGCCAAAGGTTCTGGACCAGTGGGTCTGCAGGACAAAGAGGTTCTTGAGGTATCATTCGGCAGGCTGGGAGAAGCAGACAACATGAGGTTGTTTCTTCACTAATGGACGAGAGCTGTTCAATCAGAACCATCTCATGATCATCGAGTGGATGCCACAAGATAAATATCATACATTCCACATTAGAATCAAATCTATTTCAATATCACATTTTTGTGTGAACATTTAATACAGCATCACTATACGAGTGAAAATCATACCTGTTTATAAATTTCATACTTTTATCCTATGGTGTCGACAGATCCACATGTCAACCATACTTTGGTGTATAATTCCATATATTAATCATATTTGGTGATAGCTCCATACATTGATCATATCCGTTCATATACAGGATTATAAGTGTTTATTTGCTGAAATTCCATTCTTTGATCAGAACGATGTTATTTTCTTATATCCGCTGTTGAACTTTGTGCACATCATTTTTTGTATCCATTGTTGGACTTTATGTGCACGAATACTCCTTTATTATTCATATGCACTATAAATAAACATCTCATTCACGTAATTGTCTTTTGTATTTTCACTCGATCTAATCCCACCCAGCTTCAATCCTGTTATGCCAAACTCAAGTGTGTAAAAGGACTGAAATTCAATCAATAAAACAGTCTCTATTCTTCTCAGCTATAAATAGGATAAACTACCAAAAGATTATTTTTCACTAAAATTTACTTTTCATTATCAAATCATGGCCCTCCAAAAACATAAACTCTATTTTATGTTCATCCATGTCTAGACCGGATCCCATTTTTCTATACACAACCACAAGTCCTAAAAGAAATGCCAAGCTTTTGTATGATTCCCACAACTACTGATTAGGAAATGGTAAAAGTACAGTTCCAATCAAGTAACACATGTAACTGATATGAATGGAATGAGAGAAAAATTCTGGCAAGCAAGTTTTACTAATTTTTGATTGGGACATTTTAAAAATAAAAATTCTGGGGGCCGTCAACAGAAAATGGGGACTCCAGGCAGTCAAGATTATTACAGCAGACTCATCCTTGCATAGCAACCCAATTGCCCATTTTAAGGTCATCAAAATCTTCTTCATACCCCAAATAGGAAGCTGCTATAACCCCCAACAGTTTGATTTTGTTACATTTGTTTAAAAATCAGTCCCAGCCTGATACTCGAGCTCACAAACCCTCATATGCACATGAACTTTAAACCTGTAGTACCTCGAAGTTAAAGAAAATTGTCATTTGAGCAATTTGAACACAAAATTCAAGGACCAAATATTGTTACCGAATCATTATGAATTTTGAATCAATACTGTAATTAAGCAAATGCATCTTATTAGAACCAAATTAATATGATGTAAAAAAGGTAGGAGTTTATCACTTTATTGGGAACTTTAAATCTGATTTTACATTGTTCCCAGAGTGTAGTGCTTTGGACAAGTTTACATGAATGCATCTTTCTTTTATCTGACTATCGATTCACATTCCCTAGATTTTTGACTAACTGAAAATTTTCACTTTTAGAATATAATGGAAGCCAGTAATATCAATCAATGTAGAAATTTATTCTTTTTTATGTATTTAGACATTGGTCAGACCCAGCTGAAAATACATATAGTAAACAAATACAAGATTGAAGTCATTTTTTCTATTCTTGCTATTAAAAATCAACCCAGACAGAATATCAATCACAATTTGAATCTTATGCTCAAGGAGTACATTACAAGCCCATTTCAACCGATTTCAAATCAAACATCAACATTTAACATGTATTATACAGTCGATTGTATAAGGTTTCTGTATCTATCAGGCATTATAAAATGAAGATGAAATATGGACTTGGAAAAGGGGGTAGTTGTCAAAATAAAAATTTTCCAAGAAGCAAATGCATACCTAGTTTGTGCTCTATCTGTAAACACAATAACCAAACCTTTGTAAAATCAAACAATTTAGAGACTGTTCCATACCAGCAACAGTGAAAATCCGACCAAATCCTGTATTACAATTTTCAAAATCAATGTTCACGTGTTTGCATGATGAAAAATATATTGCAAGACATCTTCATCAATCTAGAGCTCATCTAAGAGGGCTATATTTTCTCAAACAAAACTGGTTTTCTGAACAGATTGGTTTGGAGGTTTTGGAGTGAACTCCTTGAGCTTGAGAGTCTAAGTATGTATTGAATACTATCTGAATTATTTTTGTCTTGTCTGCAGTGTACCACAAGCAAGACATGGATTTTTAATAGAGAAAACACAAAAGAAAAAATACCTTCATCCAGACATGTTCAACCAATCTTTTTGCCCTTCACAGAGATTTTAAAGCATGTCCATTCTATACTCGAACTTTTAAGTTAAGAGAGTTAGAAAACCATTTGCAAAGAAATGTCTAGACACAGGCTGGCATAGTCTCACTAGTGAATTTATTGTAGGATAGTCAAAATTTGTCTCCTACTAATGCTGAACTTCAGTTGCTTTTGCAGCCATTGTTTACAGCATTTTCACCAATTTTCAGAAAATTTGGAAATATCTGACCCAAAGTTAAATGTGGAAAATAGCCCAAACATATGGCATGTATAACCAATTAATAATCATGCCAAAACTAATGTGCATACAGTATCCTTCAATAAGGCATTTATATTATAGTCATAAATTATTTTTCATGTAATAATAAATCAAACTTCAAAACTGAATCTGTACCAGGACCAAATTTTGGTTGAAGTCTACTTTGTAGTTTCTGCTTTTACAATGTCACAGACATTAGAGCAATGGTTCCCAAACCCCAGGTCGCAAGCCTATACTGGTACTGCATTTTGGGTCGCAAAAGATTGTATTTTGGGTTGCGATCAAAAAAGTTTGGGAACAACTGCATTAGAGTATTACATCAGGACTGAGCTAGTTTTCCAAGTCATGCCGTGTATCCAAGTTATTGTTGTTGGAATTTTCAAACTTTTACTATATAAAACTATCAAACATTGCCTATTTTAAGGTCATCAAAATCTTCTTCATACCCCAAATAGGAAGCTGCTATAACCCCCAACAGTTTGATTTTGTCACATTTGTTTAAAAATTAGTGCCAGCCTGATGCTCGAGCTCATAAACCCTCATATGCACATGAACTTTAAACCTGTAGTACCTCGAAGTTAAAGAAAATTGTCATTTGAGCAATTTGAACACAAAATTCAATGACCAAATATTGTCACCCGAATCATTATGAATTTTGAATCAATACTGTAATTAAGCAAATGCATCTTATTAGAACCAAATTAATATGATGTAAAAAGGTAGGAGTTTATCACTTTATTGGGAACTTTATATCTGATTTTACATTGTTCCTAGAGTGTTGTGCTTTGGACAAGTTTACATGAATGCATATTTCTTTTATCTGACAATAGATTCACATTCCCTAGATTTTTGACAACTGAAAATGTTTACTTTTAGAATATAATGGAAGCCAGTAATATGAATCAATGTAGAAAAAAAGCCCAATTTTATATATTTAGACATTGGTCAGACCCCCTGAAAATACATATAGTAAACAAATACAAGATTGAAGTCATATTTTCAATTCTTGCTATTAAAAATCAACCCAGACAGAATATCAATCACAACTTGAATCTTATGCTCAAGGAGTACATTACAAGTCCATTTCAACCGATTTCAAATCAAACATCAACATTTAACATGTATTATACAGTCGATTGTATAATGTTTCTGTACCTATCAGGCATTATAAAATGAAGATCAAATATGGACTTGGAAAAGAGGGTAGTTGTCAAGATAAAAATTGTCCAAGAAGCAAATGCATACCTAGTTTGTGCTCTATCTGTACACACAATAATCAAACCTTTGTAAAATCAAACAATTTAGAGACTGTTCCATACCAGCAACAGTGAAAATCTGACCAAATCCTGTATTACAATTTTCAAAATCAATGTTCACATGTTTGCATGATGAAAAATATATTGCAAGACATCTTCATCAATCTAGAGCTCATCTAAGAGGACTATATTTTCTCAAACAAAACTGGTTTTCTGAACAGATTGGTTTGGAGGTTTTGGAGTGAACTCCTTGAGCTTGAGAGTCTAAGTATGTATTGAATACTATCTGAATTATTTTTGTCTTGTCTGCAGTGTACCACAAGCAAGACATGGATTTTTAATAGAGAAAACACAAAAGAAAAAATACCTTCATCCAGACATGTTCAACCAATCTTTTTGCCCTTCACAGAGATTTTAAAGCACGTCTATTCTATACTCGAACTTTTAAGTTAAGAGAGTTAGAAAACCATTTGCAAAGAAATGACTAGAGACAGGCTGGCATAGTCTCACTGGTGAATTTATTGTAGGATAGTCAAATATTTGTCTCCTACTAATGTTGAACTTCAGCTGCTTTTGCAGCCATTGTTTACAGCATTTTCACCAATTTTCAGAAAATTTGGAAATATCTGACCCAAAGTTAAATGTGGAAAATAGCCCAAACATATGGCACGAATAACCAATTAATAATCGTGCCAAAACTAATGTGCATACAGTATCCTTCAATAAGGCATTTATATTATAGTCATAAATTATTTTTCATGTAATAATAAATCAAACTTCAAAACTGAATCTGCACCAGGACCAAATTTTGGTTGAAGTCTACTTTGTAGTTTCTGCTTTTACAATGTCACAGACATTAGAGCAGTGGTTCCCAAACCCCAGGTCGCAACCCTATACTGGTACTGCATTTTGGGGTCGCAAAAGATTGTATTTTGGGTTGCGATCAAAAAAGTTTGGGAACAACTGCATTAGAGTATTACATCAGGACTGAGCTAGTTTTCCAAGTCATGCCGTGTATCCAAGTTATTGTTGTTGGAATTTTCAAACTTTTACTATATAAAACTATCAAACATTGCCTATTTTAAGGTCATCAAAATCTTCTTCATACCCCAAATAGGAAGCTGCTATAACCCCCAACAGCTTGATTTTGTCACATTTGTTTAAAAATCAGTCCCAGCCTGATGCTCGAGCTCATAAACCCTCATATGCACATGAACTTTAAACCTGTAGTACCTCGAAGTTAAAGAAAATTGTCATTTGAGCAATTTGAACACAAAATTCAAGGACCAAATATTGTTACCGAATCATTATGAATTTTGAATCAATACTGTAATTAAGCAAATGCAACTTATTAGAACCAAATTAATATGATGTAAAAAGGTAGGAGTTTATCACTTTATTGGGAACTTTATATCTGATTTTACATTGTTCCCAGAGTGTTGTGCTTTGGACAAGTTTACATGAATGCATCTTTCTTTTATCTAACTATAGATTCACATTCCCTAGATTTTTGACAACTGAAAATGTTCACTTTTAGAATATAATGGAAGCCAGTAATATGAATCAATGTAGAAAAAAAAAACCAATTTTATATATTTAGACATTGGTCAGACCCACCTGAAAATACATATAGTAAACAAATACAAGATTGAAGTCATTTTTTCTATTCTTGCTATTAAAAATCAACCCAGACAGAATATCAATCACAACTTGAATCTTATGCTCAAGGAGTACATTACAAGCCCATTTCAAATCAAACATCAACATTTAACATGTATTATACAGTCGATTGTATAATGTTTCTGTACCTATCAGGCATTATAAAATGAAGATCAAATATGGACTTGGAAAAGAGGGTAGTTGTCAAAATAAAAAATGTCCAAGAAGCAAATGCATACCTAGTTTGTGCTCTATAAGTAAACACAATAACCAAAACCTTTGTAAAATCAAACAATTTAGAGACTGTTCCATACCAGCAACAGTGAAAATCCGACCAAATCCTGTATTACAATTTTCAAAATCAATGTTCACGTGTTTGCATGATGAAAAATATATTGCAAGACATCTTCATCAATCTAGAGCTCATCTAAGAGGGCTATATTTTCTCAAACAAAACTGGTTTTCTGAACAGATTGGTTTGGAGGTTTTGGAGTGAACTCCTTGAGCTTGAGAGTCTAAGTATGTATTGAATCCTATCTGAATTATTTTTGTCTTGTCTGCAGTGTACCACAAGCAAGACATGGATTTTTAATAGAGAAAACACAAAAGAAAAAATACCTTCATCCAGGCATGTTCAACCAATCTTTTTTGCCCTTCACAGAGATTTTAAAGCATGTCCATTCTATACTCGAACTTTTAAGTTAAGAGAGTTAGAAAAACATTTGCAAAGAAATGTCTAGACACAGGCTGGCATAGTCTCACTAGTGAATTTATTGTAGGATAGTCAAAATTTGTCTCCTACTAATGCTGAACTTCAGTTGCTTTTGCAGCCATTTGTTTACAGCATTTTCACCAATTTTCAGAAATTTGGAAATATCTGACCCAAAGTTAAATGTGGAAAATAGCCCAAACATATGGCATGTATAACCAATTAATAATCGTGGCAAAACTAATGTGCATACAGTATCCTTCAATAAGGCATTTATATTATAGTCATAAATTATTTTTCATGTAATAATAAATCAAACTTCAAAACTGAATCTGTACCAGGACCAAATTTTGGTTGAAGTCTACTTTGTAGTTTCTGCTTTTACAATGTCACAGACATTAGAGCAATGGTTCCCAAACCCCAGGTCGCAACCCTATACTGGTACTGCATTTTGGGTCGCAAAAGATTGTATTTTGGGTTGCGATCAAAAAGTTTGGGAACAACTGCATTAGAGTATTACATCAGGACTGAGCTAGTTTTCCAAGTCATGCCGTGTATCCAAGTTATTGTTGTTGGAATTTTCAAACTTTTACTATATAAAACTATCAAACATTGCCTATTTTAAGGTCATCAAAATCTTCTTCATACCCCAAATAGGAAGCTGCTATAACCCCCAACAGTTTGATTTTGTCACATTTGTTTAAAAATCAGTGCCAGCCTGATGCTCGAGCTCATAAACCCTCATATGCACATGAACTTTAAACCTGTAAGACCTCGAAGTTAAAGAAAATTGTCATTTGAGCAATTTTGAACACAAAATTCAATGACCAAATATTGTCACCGAATCATTATGAATTTTGAATCAATACTGTAATTAAGCAAATGCATCTTATTAGAACCAAATTAATATGATGTAAAAAGGTAGGAGTTTATCACTTTATTGGGAACTTTATATCTGATTTTACATTGTTCCCAGAGTGTTGTGCTTTGGACAAGTTTACATGAATGCATCTTTCTTTTATCTGACAATAGATTCACATTCCCTAGATTTTTGACAACTGAAAATGTTTACTTTTAGAATATAATGGAAGCCAGTAATATGAATCAATGTAGAAAAAAGCCCAATTTTATATATTTAGACATTGGTCAGACCCCCTGAAAATACATATAGTAAACAAATACAAGATTGAAGTCATATTTTCAATTCTTGCTATTAAAAATCAACCCAGACAGAATATCAATCACAACTTGAATCTTATGCTCAAGGAGTACATTACAAGTCCATTTCAACCGATTTTCAAATCAAACATCAACATTTAACATGTATTATACAGTCGATTGTATAATGTTTCTGTACCTATCAGGCATTATAAAATGAAGATCAAATATGGACTTGGAAAAGAGGGTAGTTGTCAAGATAAAAATTGTCCAAGAAGCAAATGCATACCTAGTTTGTGCTCTATCTGTACACACAATAATCAAACCTTTGTAAAATCAAACAATTTAGAGACGGGTCCATACCAGCAACAGTGAAAATCCGACCAAATCCTGTATTACAATTTTCAAAATCAATGTTTGCATGATGAAAAATATATTGCAAGAGATCTTCATCAATCTAGAGCTCATCTAAGAGGACTATATTTTCTCAAACAAAACTGGTTTTCTGAACAGATTGGTTTGGAGGTTTTGGAGTGAACTCCTTGAGCTTGAGAGTCTAAGTATGTATTGAATACTATCTGAATTATTTTTGTCTTGTCTGCAGTGTACCACAAGCAAGACATGGATTTTTAATAGAGAAAACACAAAAGAAAAAATACCTTCATCCAGACATGTTCAACCAATCTTTTTGCCCTTCACAGAGATTTTAAAGCACGTCTATTCTATACTCGAACTTTTAAGTTAAGAGAGTTAGAAAACCATTTGCAAAGAAATGACTAGAGACAGGCTGGCATAGTCTCACTGGTGAATTTATTGTAGGATAGTCAAATATTTGTCTCCTACTAATGTTGAACTTCAGCTGCTTTTGCAGCCATTGTTTACAGCATTTTCACCAATTTTCAGAAAATTTGGAAATATCTGACCCAAAGTTAAATGTGGAAAATAGCCCAAACATATGGCACGTATAACCAATTAATAATCGTGCCAAAACTAATGTGCATACAGTATCCTTCAATAAGGCATTTATATTATAGTCATAAATTATTTTTCATGTAATAATAAATCAAACTTCAAAACTGAATCTGCACCAGGACCAAATTTTGGTTGAAGTCTACTTTGTAGTTTCTGCTTTTACAATGTCACAGACATTAGAGCAGTGGTTCCCAAACCCCAGGTCGCAACCCTATACTGGTACTAGCATTTTGGGTCGCAAAAGATTGTATTTTGGGTTGCGATCAAAAAAGTTTGGGAACAACTGCATTAGAGTATTACATCAGGATTGAGCTAGTTTTCCAAGTCATGCCGTGTATCCAAGTTATTGTTGTTGGAATTTTCAAACTTTTACTATATAAAACTATCAAACATTGCCTATTTTAAGGTCATCAAAATCTTCTTCATACCCCAAATAGGAAGCTGCTATAACCCCCAACAGCTTGATTTTGTCACATTTGTTTAAAAATCAGTCCCAGCCTGATGCTCGAGCTCATAAACCCTCATATGCACATGAACTTTAAACCTGTAGTACCTCGAAGTTAAAGAAAATTGTCATTTGAGCAATTTGAACACACAAAATTCAATGACCAAATATTGTTACCAGAATCATTATGAATATTGAAACAATACTGTAAATAAGCAAATGCAACTTATTAGAACCAAATAAAAATGAAGTAAAAAGGTAGTAGTTTATCACTTTATTGGGAACTGTATAACTGTTTTTACATTGTTCCCAGAGTGTTGTGCTTTGGACAAGTTTACATGAATGCATCTTTCTTTTATCTAACTATAGATTCACATTCCCTAGATTTTTGACAACTGAAAATTTTCACTTTTAGAATATAATGGAAGCCAGTAATATCAATCAATGTAGAAATTTATTCTTTATATATATTTAGACATTGGTCAGACCCACCTGAAAATACATATAGTAAACAAATACAAGATTGAAGTCATTTTTTCTATTCTTGCTATTAAAAATCAACCCAGACAGAATATCAATCACAACTTGAATCTTATGCTCAAGGAGTACATTACAAGCCCATTTCAAATCAAACATCAACATTTAACATGTATTATACAGTCGATTGTATAATGTTTCTGTACCTATCAGGCATTATAAAATGAAGATCAAATATGGACTTGGAAAAGAGGGTAGTTGTCAAAATAAAAAATGTCCAAGAAGCAAATGCATACCTAGTTTGTGCTCTATAAGTAAACACAATAACCAAACCTTTGTAAAATCAAACAATTTAGAGACTGTTCCATACCAGCAACAGTGAAAATCCGACCAAATCCTGTATTACAATTTTCAAAATCAATGTTCACGTGTTTGCATGATGAAAAATATATTGCAAGACATCTTCATCAATCTAGAGCTCATCTAAGAGGGCTATATTTTCTCAAACAAAACTGGTTTTCTGAACAGATTGGTTTGGAGGTTTTGGAGTGAACTCCTTGAGCTTGAGAGTCTAAGTATGTATTGAATCCTATCTGAATTATTTTTGTCTTGTCTGCAGTGTACCACAAGCAAGACATGGATTTTTAATAGAGAAAACACAAAAGAAAAAATACCTTCATCCAGACATGTTCAACCAATCTTTTTGCCCTTCACAGAGATTTTAAAGCATGTCCATTCTATACTCGAACTTTTAAGTTAAGAGAGTTAGAAAAACATTTGCAAAGAAATGGTCTAGACACAGGCTGGCATAGTCTCACTAGTGAATTTATTGTAGGATAGTCAAAATTTGTCTCCTACTAATGCTGAACTTCAGTTGCTTTTGCAGCCATTGTTTACAGCATTTTCACCAATTTTCAGAAAATTTGGAAATATCTGACCCAAAGTTAAATGTGGAAAATAGCCCAAACATATGGCATGTATAACCAATTAATAATCATGCCAAAACTAATGTGCATACAGTATCCTTCAATAAGGCATTTATATTATAGTCATAAATTATTTTTCATGTAATAATAAATCAAACTTCAAAACTGAATCTGTACCAGGACCAAATTTTGGTTGAAGTCTACTTTGTAGTTTCTGCTTTTACAATGTCACAGACATTAGAGCAATGGTTCCCAAACCCCAGGTCGCAAGCCTATACTGGTACTGCATTTTGGGTCGCAAAAGATTGTATTTGGGTTGCGATCAAAAAAGTTTGGGAACAACTGCATTAGAGTATTACATCAGGACTGAGCTAGTTTTCCAAGTCATGCCGTGTATCCAAGTTATTGTTGTTGGAATTTTCAAACTTTTACTATATAAAACTATCAAACATTGCCTATTTTAAGGTCATCAAAATCTTCTTCATACCCCAAATAGGAAGCTGCTATAACCCCCAACAGTTTGATTTTGTCACATTTGTTTAAAAATTAGTGCCAGCCTGATGCTCGAGCTCATAAACCCTCATATGCACATGAACTTTAAACCTGTAGTACCTCGAAGTTAAAGAAAATTGTCATTTGAGCAATTTGAACACAAAATTCAATGACCAAATATTGTCACCGAATCATTATGAATTTTGAATCAATACTGTAATTAAGCAAATGCATCTTATTAGAACCAAATTAATATGATGTAAAAAAGGTAGGAGTTTATCACTTTATTGGGAACTTTATATCTGATTTTACATTGTTCCTAGAGTGTTGTGCTTTGGACAAGTTTACATGAATGCATATTTCTTTTATCTGACAATAGATTCACATTCCCTAGATTTTTGACAACTGAAAATGTTTACTTTTAGAATATAATGGAAGCCAGTAATATGAATCAATGTAGAAAAAAGCCCAATTTTATATATTTTAGACATTGGTCAGACCCCCTGAAAATACATATAGTAAACAAATACAAGATTGAAGTCATATTTTCAATTCTTGCTATTAAAAATCAACCCAGACAGAATATCAATCACAACTTGAATCTTATGCTCAAGGAGTACATTACAAGTCCATTTCAACCGATTTCAAATCAAACATCAACATTTAACATGTATTATACAGTCGATTGTATAATGTTTCTGTACCTATCAGGCATTATAAAATGAAGATCAAATATGGACTTGGAAAAGAGGGTAGTTGTCAAGATAAAAATTGTCCAAGAAGCAAATTGCATACCTAGTTTGTGCTCTATCTGTACACACAATAATCAAACCTTTGTAAAATCAAACAATTTAGAGACTGTTCCATACCAGCAACAGTGAAAATCTGACCAAATCCTGTATTACAATTTTCAAAATCAATGTTCACATGTTTGCATGATGAAAAATATATTGCAAGACATCTTCATCAATCTAGAGCTCATCTAAGAGGACTATATTTTCTCAAACAAAACTGTTTTTCTGAACAGATTGGTTTTGTGGTTTTGGAGTGAACTCCTTGAGCTTGAGAGTCTAAGTATGTATTGAATACTATCTGAATTATTTTTGTCTGTCTGCAGTGTACCACAAGCAAGACATGGATTTTTAATAGAGAAAAACACAAAAGAAAAAATACCTTCATCCAGACATGTTCAACCAATCTTTTTGCCCTTCACAGAGATTTTAAAGCACGTCTATTCTATACTCGAACTTTTAAGTTAAGAGAGTTAGAAAACCATTTGCAAAGAAATGACTAGAGACAGGCTGGCATAGTCTCACTGGTGAATTTATTGTAGGATAGTCAAATATTTGTCTCCTACTAATGTGAACTTCAGCTGCTTTTGCAGCCATTGTTTACAGCATTTTCACCAATTTTCAGAAAATTTGGAAATATCTGACCCAAAGTTAAATGTGGAAAATAGCCCAAACATATGGCACGAATAACCAATTAATAATCGTGCCAAAACTAATGTGCATACAGTATCCTTCAATAAGGCATTTATATTATAGTCATAAATTATTTTTCATGTAATAATAAATCAAACTTCAAAACTGAATCTGCACCAGGACCAAATTTGGTTGAAGTCTACTTTGTAGTTTCTGCTTTTACAATGTCACAGACATTAGAGCAGTGGTTCCCAAACCCCAGGTCGCAACCCTATACTGGTACTGCATTTTGGGTCGCAAAAGATTGTATTTTGGGTTGCGATCAAAAAAGTTTGGGAACAACTGCATTAGAGTATTACATCAGGACTGAGCTAGTTTTCCAAGTCATGCCGTGTATCCAAGTTATTGTTGTTGGAATTTTCAAACTTTTACTATATAAAACTATCAAACATTGCCTATTTTAAGGTCATCAAAATCTTCTTCATACCCCAAATAGGAAGCTGCTATAACCCCCAACAGCTTGATTTTGTCACATTTGTTTAAAAATCAGTCCCAGCCTGATGCTCGAGCTCATAAACCCTCATATGCACATGAACTTTAAACCTGTAGTACCTCGAAGTTAAAGAAAATTGTCATTTGAGCAATTTGAACACAAAATTCAAGGACCAAATATTGTTACCGAATCATTATGAATTTTGAATCAATACTGTAATTAAGCAAATGCAACTTATTAGAACCAAATTAATATGATGTAAAAAGGTAGGAGTTTATCACTTTATCGGGAACTTTATATCTGAATTTACATTGTTCCCAGAGTGTAGTGATTTGGACAAGTTTACATGAATGCATCTTTCTTTTATCTGACTATAGATTCACATTCCCTAGATTTTTGCCAACTGAAAATGTTCACTTTTAGAATATAATGGAAGCCAGTAATATGAATCAATGTAGAAAAAAAAAACCAATTTTATATATTTAGACATTGGTCAGACCCACCTGAAAATACATATAGTAAACAAATACAAGATTGAAGTCATTTTTTCTATTTTTGCTATTAAAAATCAACCCAGACAGAATATCAATCACAACTTGAATCTTATGCTCAAGGAGTACATTACAACCCCATTTCAAATCCACCATCAACATTTAACATGTATTATACAGTCGATTGTATAATGTTTCTGTACCTATCAGGCATTATAAAAATAAGATGAAATATGGACTTGGAAAAGAGGGTAGTTGTCAAAATAAAAAATGTCCAAGAAGCAAATGCATACCTAGTTTGTGCTCTATAAGTAAACACAATAACCAAACCTTTGTAAAATCAAACAATTTAGAGACTGTTCCATACCAGCAACAGTGAAAATCCGACCAAATCCTCTGTTACAATTTTCAAAATCAATGTTCATGTGTTTGCATGATGACAAATATATTGCAAGACATCTTCATCAATCTAGAGCTCATCTAAGAGGGCTATATTTTCTCAAACAAAACTGGTTTTCTGAACAGATTGGTTTGGAGGTTTTGGAGTGAACTCCTTGAGCTTGAGAGTCTAAGTATGTATTGAATCCTATCTGAATTATTTTTGTCTTGTCTGCAGTGTACCACAAGCAAGACATGGGTTTTAATAGAGAAAACACAAGAGAAAAAATACCTTCATCCAGACATGTTCAACCAATCTCTTTGCCCTTCACAGAGATTTTAAAGCATGTCCATTCTATACTCGAACTTTTAAGTTAAGAGAGTTAGAAAAACATTTGCAAAGAAATGTCTAGACAAAGGCTGGCATAGTCTCACTAGTGAATTTATTGTAGGATAGTCAAAATTTGTCTCCTACTAATGCTGAACTTCAGTTGCTTTTGCAGCCATTGTTTACAGCATTTTCACCAATTTTCAGAAAATTTGGAAATATCTGACCCAAAGTTAAATGTGGAAAATAGCCCAAACATATGGCATGTATAACCAATTAATAATCGTGGCAAAACTAGTGGTGCATACAGTATCCTTCAATAAGGCATTTATATTATAGTCATAAATTATTTTTCATGTAATAATAAAATCAAACTTCAAAACTGAATCTGTACCAGGACCAAATTTTGGTTGAAGTCTACTTTGTATGTTTCTGCTTTTACAATGTCTCAGACATTAGGCAGTGGTTCCCAAACCCCAGGTCGCAACCCTATACTGGTACTGCATTTTGGGTCGCAAAAGATTGTATTTTGGGTTGCGATCAAAAAAGTTTGGGAACAACTGCATTAGAGTATTACATCAGGACTGAGCTAGTTTTCCAAGTCATGCCGTGTATCCAAGTTATTGTTGTTGGAATTTTCAAACTTTTACTATATAAAACTATCAAACATTGCCTATTTTAAGGTCATCAAAATCTTCTTCATACCCCAAATAGGAAGCTGCTATAACCCCCAACAGTTTGATTTTGTCGCATTTGTTTAAAAATCAGTGCCAGCCTGATACTCGAGCTCACAAACCCTCATATGCACATGAACTTTAAACCTGTAGTACCTCGAAGTTAAAGAAAATTGTCATTTGAGCAATTTGAACACAAAATTCAATGACCAAATATTGTTACCGAATCATTATGAATTTTGAATCAATACTGTAATTAAGCAAATGCATCTTATTAGAACAAATTTATTGTGATGTAATTAGGTAGGAGTTTTTCACTTTATTGGGAACTTTATATCTGATTTTACATTGTTCCCAGAGTAGTTTGCTGCTTTGGACAAAGTTTACATGAATGCATATTTCTTTTATCTGACAATAGATTCACATTCCCTAGATTTTTTGACAACTGAAAAATGTTTTACTTTTAGAATATAATGGAAGCCAGTAATATGAATCATATGTAGAAAAAAGCCCAATTTTATATATTTAGACATTGGTCAGACCCCCCTGAAAATACATATAGTAAACAAATACAAGATTGAAGTCATATTTTCAATTCTTGCTATTAAAAATCAACCCAGACAGAATATCAATCACAACTTGAATCTTATGCTCAAGGAGTACATTACAAGTCCATTTCAACCGATTTCAAATCAAACATCAACATTTAACATGTATTATACAGTCGATTGTATAATGTTTCTGTACCTATCAGGCATTATAAAATTTAGATGTAATATTGACTTGGAAAAGAGGGTAGTTGTCAAGATAAAAAATTTCCAAGAAGCAAATGCATACCTAGTTTGTGCTCTATCTGTAAACACAATAACCAAACCTTTGTAAAATCAAACAATTTAGAGACGGGTCCATACCAGCAACAGTGAAAATCCAACCAAATCCTGTATTACAATTTTCAAAATCAATGTTCACGTGTTTGCATGATGAAAAATATATTGCAAGACATCTTCATCAATCTAGAGCTCATCTAAGAGGACTATATTTTCTCAAACAAAACTGGTTTTCTGAACAGATTGGTTTGGAGGTTTTGGAGTGAACTCCTTGAGCTTGAGAGTCTAAGTATGTATTGAATCCTATCTGAATTATTTTTGTCTTGTCTGCAGTGTACCACAAGCAAGACATGGATTTTTAATAGAGAAAACACAAAAGAAAAAATACCTTCATCCAGACATGTTCAACCAATCTTTTTGCCCTTCACAGAGATTTTAAAGCACGTCTATTCTATACTCGAACTTTGAAGTTAAGAGAGTTAGAAAACCATTTGCAAAGAAATGACTAGAGACAGGCTGGCATAGTCTCACTGGTGAATTTATTGTAGGATAGTCAAAATTTGTCTCCTACTAATGTTGAACTTCAGTTGCTTTTGCAGCCATTGTTTACAGCATTTTCACCAATTTTCAGAAAATTTGGAAATATCTGACCCAAAGTTAAATGTGGAAAATAGCCCAAACATATGGCATGTATAACCAATTAATAATCGTGCCAAAACTAATGTGCATACAGTATCCTTCAATAAGGCATTTATATTATAGTCATCAATTATTTTTCATGTAATAATAAATCAAACTTCAAAACTGAATCTGCACCAGGACCAAATTTTGGTTGAAGTCTACTTTGTAGTTTCTGCTTTTACAATGTCACAGACATTACAGCAGTGGTTCCCAAACCCCAGGTCGCAACCCTATACTGGTACTGCATTTTGGGTCGCAAAAGATTGTATTTTGGGTTGCGATCAAAAAAGTTTGGGAACAACTGCATTAGAGTATTACATCAGGACTGAGCTAGTTTTCCAAGTCATGCCGTGTATCCAAGTTATTGTTGTTGGAATTTTCAAACTTTTACTATATAAAACTATCAAACATTGCCTATTTTAAGGTCATCAAAATCTTCTTCATACCCCAAATAGGAAGCTGCTATAACCCCCAACAGTTTGATTTTGTCGCATTTGTTTAAAAATCAGTGCCAGCCTGATACTCGAGCTCACAAACCCTCATATGCACATGAACTTTAAACCTGTAGTACCTCGAAGTTAAAGAAAATTGTCATTTGAGCAATTTGAACACAAAATTCAATGACCAAATATTGTTACCGAATCATTATGAATTTTGAATCAATACTGTAATTAAGCAAATGCATCTTATTAGAACCAAATTAATATGATGTAAAAAGGTAGGAGTTTATCACTTTATTGGGAACTTTATATCTGATTTTACATTGTTCCCAGAGTGTAGTGCTTTGGACAAGTTTACATGAATGCATCTTTCTTTTATCTGACTATAGATTCACATTCCCTAGATTTTTGACAACTGAAAATGTTTACTTTTAGAATATAATGGAAGCCAGTAATATGAATCAATGTAGAAAAAAGCCCAATTTTATATATTTAGACATTGGTCAGACCCACCTGAAAATACATATAGTAAACAAATACAAGATTGAAGTCATTTTTTCTATTCTTGCTATTAAAAATCAACCCAGACAGAATATCAATCACAACTTGAATCTTATGCTCAAGGAGTACATTACAAGCCCATTTCAAATCAAACATCAACATTTAACATGTATTATACAGTCGATTGTATAATGTTTCTGTACCTATCAGGCATTATAAAATGAAGATGAAATATGGACTTGGAAAAGAGGGTAGTTGTCAAGATAAAAAATTTCCAAGAAGCAAATGCATACCTAGTTTGTGCTCTATCTGTAAACACAATAACCAAACCTTTGTAAAATCAAACAATTTAGAGACTGGTCCACAACAGCAACAGTGAAAATGTGACCAAATTCTGTATTTCAATTTTCAAAATCAATGTTCACGTGTTTGCATGATGAAAAATATATTGCCAAGACATCTTCATCAATCTAGAGCTCATCTAAGAGGGCTATATTTTCTCAAACAAAACCGGTTTTCTGAACAGATTGGTTTGGAGGTTTTTGGAGTGAACTCCTTGAGCTTGAGAGTCTAAGTATGTATTGAATCCTATCTGAATTTTTTGTCTTGTCTGCAGTGTACCACAAGCAAGACATGGATTTTTAATAGAGAAAACACAAAAGAAAAAATACCTTCATCCGACATGTTCAACCAATCTTTTTGCCCTTCACAGAGATTTTTAAAAGCACGTCAATTCTATAATCAAACTTTTAAGATAAGAGAGTTAGAAAAACATTTGCAAAGAAATGACTAGAGACAGGCTGGCATAGTCTCACTGGTGAATTTATTGTAGGATAGTGAAAATTTGTCTCCCTACTAATGCTGAACTTCAGTTGCTTTTGCAGCCATTGTTCTACAGCATTTTCACCAATTTTCAGGAAAATTTGGAAATATCTGACCCAAAGTTAAATGTGGAAAATAGCCCAAACATATGGCATGTATAACCAATTAATAATCGTGCCCAAAACTAATGTGCATACAGTATCCTTCAATAAGGCATTTATATTAAGTCATAAATTATTTTTTCATGTAATAATAAATCAACTTCAAAACTGAATCTGCACCAGGGACCAAATTTTTGGTTGAAGAAGTCTACTTTGTAGTTTGTATAGCTTTTACAATGTCACCAGGACATTAGCATTGGTTCCCAAACCCCAGGTCGCAATCCCTATACTGGTACCTGCATTTTGGGTCGCAAAAGATTGTATTTTGGGTTGCGATCAAAAAAGTTTGGGAACAACTGCATTAGAGTATTACATCAGGACTGAGCTAATTTTCCAAGTCATGCCGTGTATCCAAGTTATTGTTGTTGGAATTTTCAAACTTTTACTATATAAAACTATCAAACATTGCCTATTTTAAGGTCATCAAAATCTTCTTCATACCCCAAATAGGAAGCTGCTATAACCCCCAACAGTTTGATTTTGTTGCATTTGTTTAAAAATCAGTGCCAGCCTGATACTCGAGCTCACAAACCCTCATATGCACATGAACTTTAAACCTGTAGTACCTCGAAGTTAAAGAAAATTGTCATTTGAGCAATTTGAACACAAAATTCAATGACCAAATATTGTTACCGAATCATTATGAATTTTGAATCAATACTGTAATTAAGCAAATGCATCTTATTAGAACCAAATTAATATGATGTAAAAAGGTAGGAGTTTATCACTTTATTGGGAACTTTATATCTGATTTTACATTGTTCTCAGAGTGTAGTGCTTTGGACAAGTTTACATGAATGCATCTTTCTTTTATCTGACTATAGATTCACATTCCCTAGATTTTTGACAACTGAAAATGTTTACTTTTAGAATATAATGGAAGCCAGTAATATGAATCAATGTAGAAAAAGCCCAATTTTATATATTTAGACATTGGTCAGACCCACCTGAAAATACATATAGTAAACAATACAAGATTGAAGTCCTTTTTTATACTTCTTGCTATTAAAAATCAACCCAGACAGAATATCAATCACAACTTGAATCTTATGCTCAAGGAGTACCTTACAAGCCCATTTCAACCGATTTCAAATCAAAAAACATCAACATTTAACATGTATTTACAGTCGATGTATAATGTTTCTGTACCTATCAGGCATTATAAAATGAAGATGAAATATGGACTTGGAAAAGAGGGTAGTTGTCAAGATAAAAACAAAATTCAAGAAGCAAATGCATACCTAGTTTGTGCTCTATCTGTAAACACAATAAACCAAACCTTTGTAAAATCAAAACAATTTAGAGACTGGTCCATACCAGCAAACAGTGAAAATCCGACCAAATCCTGTATTACAATTTTCAAAATCAATGATCACGTGTTTGCATGATGAAAAATATATTGCAAGACATCTTCCATCAATCTAGAGCTCATCATAAGAGGACTATATTTTCTCAACACAACACTGTTTTCTGAACAAGATTGGTTTGGAGGTTTTGGAGTGAACTCCTTGAGCTAGAGAGTCTAAGTAAAGTATTGAATCCTATCTGAATTATTTTTGTCATGTCTGCAGTCGTACCACAAGCAAGACATTGGATTTTAATAGAGAAAAACACAAAAGAAAAAAATACCTTCATCCAGACATGTTCAACCAATCTTTTTGCCCTTCACAGAGATTTTAAAGCACTGTCTATTCTATACTCGAACTTTGCAAGTCTACGCAGAGTTAGAAAACCATTTGCAAAGAACTGACTAGAGACAGGCTGGCATAGTCTCACTGGTGACTCTTATTGTAGGATAGTCAAAAATTTGTCTCCTACTAATGTTGAACATTCAGTGCTTTTGCAGCCATTGTTTACAGCATTTTCACCAATTTTCAGAAAATTTGGAAATATCTGACCCAAAGTTAAATGTGGAAAATAGCCCAAACATATGGCATGTATAACCAATTAATAATCGTGCCAAAACTAATGTGCATACAGTATCCTTCAATAAGGCATTTATATTATAGTCATCAATTATTTTTCATGTAATAATAAATCAAACTTCAAAACTGAATCTGCACCAGGACCAAATTTTGGTTGAAGTCTACTTTGTAGTTTCTGCTTTTACAATGTCACAGACATTACAGCAGTGGTTCCCAAACCCCAGGTCGCAACCCTATACTGGTACTGCATTTTGGGTCGCAAAAGATTGTATTTTGGGTTGCGATCAAAAAAGTTTGGGAACAACTGCATTAGAGTATTACATCAGGACTGAGCTAGTTTTCCAAGTCATGCCGTGTATCCAAGTTATTGTTGTTGGAATTTTCAAACTTTTACTATATAAAACTATCAAACATTGCCTATTTTAAGGTCATCAAAATCTTCTTCATACCCCAATAGGAAGCTGCTATAACCCCACCACAGTTTTGATTTTTGTCACATTTGTTTAAAAATCAGTGCCAGCCTGATACTCGAGCTCAACAAACCTCATATGCACATGAACTTTAAACCTGTAGTACCTCGAAGTTAAAGAAAATTGTCATTTGAGCATTTTGAAAAAAAAATTCAATGACAAAATATTGTTACCAGAATCATTATGAATTTTGACATCAATACTGTAATTAAGCAATGCAACTTATTAGAACCAAATTAATATGATGTAAAAAGGTAGGAGTTTATCACTTTATTGGGAACTTTATATCTGATTTTACATTGTTCCCAGAGTGTAGATGCTTTGGACAAGTTTACATGAATGCATCTTTCTTTTATCTGACTATAGATTCACATTTCCTAGATTTTTGACAACTGAAAATTTTCACTTTTAGAATATAATGGAAGCTAGTAATATCATTCAATAGTAGAATTTATTCTTTATTATATATTTAGACATTGTCAGACCCACCTGAAAATACATAGAGTAAACAAATACAAGATTGAAGTCATTTTTTCTATTCTTGCTACTTAAAAATCAACCCAGACAGAATATCAATCACAACTTAATCTTATGCTCAAGGAGTACATTACAAGCCCATTTCAACCGATTTCAAATCTAACTATCAACATTAACAATGTATTATACAGTCGATTGTATAATGTTTCTGTACCTATCAGGCATTATAAAATGAAGATGAATATGGACTTGGAAAAGAGGGTAGTTGTCAAAATAAAAAATTTCCAAGAAGCAATATGCATACCTAGTTTGTGCTCTATCTGTAAAACACAATAACCAAACCTTTGTAAAAATCAAACAATTAGAGACTGTTCCATACCAGCAACAGTGAAAATCCGACCAAATCCTGTATTACAATTTTCAAAATCAATGTTCACAGTTTGCATGATGAAAATATATTTGCAAGACATCTTCATCAATCTAGAGCTCATCTAAGAGGGCTATATTTTCTCAAACAAAACTCGTTTTCTGAACAGATTGGTTTGGAGGTTTTGGGAGTGAACTCCTTGAGCTTGAGAGTCCTAAGTATGTATGAATCCTATCTGAATTATTTTTGTCCTTGTCTGCCAGTGTACCACAAGCAAGACATGGATTTTTAATAGAGAAAAACACACAAAGAGAAAAAATACCTTCATCCCAGACATGATCAACCACTCTTTTTGCCCTTCACAGAGATTTAAAGCACTGTCCTATTCTATACTCGAACCTTTAAGTTAAGAGAGTTAGAAAACCATTTGCAAAGAAATGACTCGAGACAGGCTGGCATAGTCTCACTGGTGAATTTATTGTAGGATAGTCAAAATTGGTCTCCTACTAATGCTGAACTGCAGTTGCTTTTTGTGGCCATTGTTAACAGCATTTTCATCAATTTTCAGAAAATTTGGAAATATCTGACCCAAAGT